>JAENHJ010000531.1:2302500-2887353 GCA_025330945.1 Mucuna pruriens | reverse complement strand
TCGGTAGCTACGTTCAGTTACGTATTGCTAAGAAAATGTGTCGCTCACCTTGCAACAGATAAGAAAAAGTAATGTGGAGGAGGTAGAAAGCGACACGTGCTATTGCTGATGCCCTTGATAGCTATGGCTCAAGGCATTGGTAATCGAACCAACGCCAAGAGGTGGGCTGGTTTTCTCAGTTTCCACGGAACAATCCACCTACATTCATGAGGATTTTGAGTTTGAACTTCAATTTTCTATTCTTTCTCTTAATTTGTTTTTTCATATTTGTTGATTACTTTTATGAGTTTTGATTTTCAGTAAACTAGGGTTTTGAAAGAGAATACGTATTTCTCATGGGAGAAATCTGCGTGTTTTCTATGGTAAATAAGCTATTGGATTGAGTTGTTTAGTTTTGCATTAGAGGTCAAGAGAAATAAAAAAATTGACACTTTGAAAAGTTAGATTTTACATACAAAAGAAGTGTTTCAGAAGTTCAGCCCTCAATCAAGAGATAAATTAGAATTTAAAGTGTGGATTATGATAGTAGACACTGCAAAGGTTTAAAAATATTATAGGCGTTATTTATTTTTTCTCTTTCTAAATCTTATTTATACACCATGTTCATGTAATGTATAACTTGAAAATCCTCACACTTATTTGATGTATAACTTGAAAATTCTCACACTTATTTGATGTATATTTAAAAATTCTCACCTTGTTTGATGTAATATTTTTGTTGTGAGACTCTTATTAGGTAACTCATCTTTATCACAATAATATTAAAACTTTTAACTCTATTTTTATGTAATTTAATTTTTTATTATAATCAAAACTAAGTATGAAGTTTCTTAAATTCATACCATGAAAAAGATTCTGATAAAAGTATGATTTTGTAAATTGATTCAATACTACTACTGAAACTTGAAAAAAAGTAAATTACGGAAGAAAAAGAAAAATACTTTCTCTGATGTGTTTTCTAAGGATATGTCTAGGTTACCGCCTTGAGAGAATAAGTTTTCTATAGACTTAGTACCAGGTAGGGACTATTTCAACTGCACCTACAGGATGTCACCCATAGAGTATTAAACTTAAGAAACAATTAGAGGATTTGTTGGAAAGAAATTTGTAAGACCTAGTGTATCACCCAGCAGGGAGCACCACACTATTAGTGAAGAAGGATGGAAGCATGAGGTTGTGCATAGATTACAACAATTGAATAAGGTAACTATCAAGAATAAGTATCCATTGCCCAAGATAGATGACCTTATGGACCTTTTACCTAGTTCAGGGATTTAAGTTTGGTAGAGATGACCCTAGTAAGGTGTAAGATGCAAGATGATTCGGGTAAGTAATGATTAGTTGAGGGATTAAGCTCAGTTGGAGGATTCATTTTTGGTTGCTAGATGTGTAGCCATGAATAGAATAATGGGAGGGTTCACCTTAGCAGGTGTATATGAAACAATAAGACTTGGAAATCGGATATGTGCCTAGTAAACCTACACTTTGGCATTTGATTTTGAGGAAGGTTATAGAAAATGAACTTAATTTTCATCCTGAAGCTAACTTTGATGTATCAAGACCTTAAGGGGATAATTTGGTGGCCTTAAATGGAAAAGAGACATAGCAGATTTTGTTAATGATTGTTTTAGTTTGAGAGAAGCTTGAGTAGCATCTAAGGATACTAGTCCCGTACCATTGGAGATGAGTCATGCTATAATTGTTTAATGAAAGTTAAATAGAATATGTGAGTTCTTTAAGTTGTGTGATCTTTAATGTGAGAACCAAATAGCCGACCTTTTAAGGTAAAGTTCTCTTAACTTAAAACCTTGCATTAGTGGTAAGATTATAAGTTTTTGAGATTGGACAAATCTGTGGTGAATTCCTAGATGTATTCCTTAAGTTAAGCATAGTCTTTAACTCAAGAATCTAGGAAGAACAAGGGTTTAGGTGGATTGATAATTTGGAATTAGTTCTAATGTCTTGGAGAAGCATTAAATAGCATTAACCTTAGTAATCCACGACCTTAGTTATTGAGAAAGAGTGTTATTTTAGGCGGTGAGGATGTATTTAATCTCATAGACAATGAGGTTGTAAGGCAAATTATGTAACCCAACTTCTTTGGAGGTAGTAGCAATAGTAGCTCTCTTGAGATTCAAAGACACCACTTACATGATTTTAAGTCAATATTCTGGATGGCGTTAGAAAAACTAAGTGGAAATTCAACCAATGAGTGGAACCTAAAATAGATGAGGTGATTGGAATTCCAAATGACCAAAAGGTTTTAGGAAGTCATCATTTGAGTGGGAATCAATGGTAGAGATATGTGGTTAAATAGGATAATCCTTTAAAATAACTTCGTGTGATTAGAGGAAGGATCTATTAACTGGTTAGAACACCCATTTTAGTGGATAGAAGAGAAACAAGACGAAGGATATGATTTTTCTAGATGGCATTAGGTAATTTAGGAAATGGGTTGTGTGCTTAGTAAGTGCGTATTGTAAGAAATGGGATTGTAGAGAGGATCATACGGTAGATTTAATATTGGATTGAAGAGGTGGTATAGATGCCTGATGATCTTTGGAAGATGTTTTAGCAGCTTAAATCATAGGAAAAGAGTAGATAAGTGTGACACCTATTTGGTTGACAATTTGGAATCCTAGGTTATTTTAGAACAGGAGAGATTTTATTAAAGCTCGAAATCTAGTGGATTAGGTTGATCTATCCACTTCACCCATGCCATGTACACAATAATTGCACATGTTTCTTTCTGGGCGTACATTATTATACGGCAAATAATCAAACTAGCTTGTTTGAAGGTTAAAAGAAGATTAGTATGAGGTGATATAAAAGTTGTGAAAGATTTGAGTTACACACCATGGGCAAGCCTCCTCAATCCTTAGTTATCACCTAATGATGGTCGTTAAACACCTCATGTAATGGAGTGTGTCATGTGATTAGAAAACACACTTTATGGCTTTGTCTGAGGAGCATTCTGTATTGTTAATTGTATGTGCGTGTAATAGTTAAACTCTTAATACTTTATAGCTCATGCATATTAATGTCATCATTAGTCCACCTTATTAAACATCACTTTTGGCTAGGAGTCCTATTAAGCCTGCACATATAGCAGAGTATTATAATGCGTAAACCTCTCATGCATCTCATGTCCATGCTTTCAATGCATTCTCATGTACATTCTCATTCTCGATTCATACATCATTCCTACGATCCCATAATCATGTCAAAATCATCAGATTTTAATGCATCACTACCATAAATCATTTATAAAACGCCGCAGAAAGATAAAAACACCGATGAATTCCACCCGATTTCACCGTTACAACGAAACCCCAATTGAACCTCGAAGCCATGAACGACCATACCTGACCACGAGAATCAAGTAATTAAGACAATTAACCATACAATTTCAAACGAAAAATCACAAAGGCAACGTTAATCCAAGAATTTAATCCCGTCCAAATCCAAGAAACCATACAATAACAATTATTAATAAGGGTCACCGGAAAAGACCCTATTTGCTCTTTCTTATGTAAATGAAACCCCGAATAGTGAGATAGAGCGATATCTCTACATACTTGGAAAGCATAAGGAAGAAAACATATTCATCAAGTCATTCTTCTTGTTCCTTTGGGATTCTCTAGAGGTTTTCCTTCACACTAAAGGCAAGCGGCCCAAATTATCTCTCCTGCAGCTCCGGGGACGTCATCTGAACACCTAGCTCCTCCTCCTTGCGGTCTCACGTTCTCTCACTCTAGAATTAAGTTTGTCCTAACGTTACAAAAACACCAAATTAGAGATGGCCAGATTAACCCTTGTCTAATATTCTAGCTAGGTCAGTCAACTGACAGATCGTCGACTTCACAGTTAATTTGATTAATTAAATTAATAAATGAAAATAATTCAGATTAATACCTATTCGGTTTATGAAACCATCGACTCACTCATTGAAAATAAAATTAAATGTAAATATTTAAATACTAAATTAATTTTAAAATAAATCAAGAATAATAACAATAATAATAACATTTTCCAGTTTCAAAATGCAATTATTTAATAAAATAATTTCACTGTAGCAATTAATAATTAAAATAAAATTGATAATAATAATAATGATGTAATTTATTTTCAAAAAAATAATTAAATAAATTTTTAGGATGTTCGGTAGGCGTATGTAACCTCTATCATCCTTAGATCATCATCGCTTTCTAATGCTCGACTCGGATGCCATCTAGAATTTCATCATCTCCTTCATTTGAATGATATTGTAAGGCCCTTCCTCTCGGTTGTCCATTGATGTTGGGTGGCTCTTGCACAGGCGGTTCAAGAATAACCCAACTTAGGTGCCATGATCATTGAATCGAGGCGACCTTTGGGTTTAGGTCCTAATCTTCCGACTCTTGTTGAGAAGTGCTCCATGAAGGAGCAAAGTGATTAGATCTTCCTCTTATCTAAGATTCAGAGGGTGCAAGCAGAAGCGTCAAATCAGTGGGACACGCATGTCACTGTCTAGGCTATGAATTTCTCCACCATTCAAAATGAATGAGTTAAGGGGCCAAGTGTGGTGTGCCAGTTCAGACTTCTCCTTTTTCAGGATATAGGAATACCACATAAAGGATGGCATCATCGTTAGTGAATAGGTTTACCTTAGCTATGTAGGCATCAATGTTCTCATCTGGGTCGGTTCCTCCATCACAGCCTGAAGCAGGGGGTGTCAATAATCTTGACCACACGAAAGGGTGTTTTAGTAGTTGGGTTTCTCTTGGGAACTCCCTCTTAGCTTCTATGCATATGTTAAGGTTTTCCTGGCAAGCATCTTGGTTGGCGAAGCATTCTCAGCCTAAAGCTTGTTGGTGAGCCGTCATTTCTCGCGTTGGTTTGCGATGTGGGACCACAACTCATCATATCTCCTTTCGCGGTGCCTCAATATCCTCGACATTCCTCTTCTTCATCTCGAACATCACTTTTCTTAGGGACGTGATCTCTTGGAACCTGAGACAACTCCCTTGTTGAGTTTGGGGAGTTGCGGTCTTATCTTCAATGCCTTTTCACTCATTATCCCATAGATGGTGCCCAATGTTCTTATAAAAAATTCCCAATCGTGATAAAGGTGACCTTGAAGGCTTTCCTCACGAATCTCAAACAATGTCGACCTCAGAACTCATCAGCAGGTCTCAGGGTTCAACTTGTTCACCTCCCCAACCTCTTAGGTGGTGAGGGGCGGGTACCTACAAAGACACTCCAACCCACCAGTCAGTTTTCTCTCGCTAAGTGCTTTCTTTGGATCAATGAGCGTGTCGGTATTTGTCCTTTGAGGTCCTTTATAGCATGCGAAGGGCTTGAGCGGCGTATTAACTGTGATGAGTCGCATCTCAATACATGCTTTGCATTCAATGCCGAGTAGCTATCGGGAGGACGGAGGATCTCCATGTGTATCAACATGTTGCCTTGGCATGGGATGCATCGGTGGGGCGAAGGTACCTGGGATATCGATGGGGCCGATTTTCCAGTTGTCCATAGAAGGATCCTAGGTCCCTAAGCTAGGTATCAAGGTATGCCCATGTCACTTTATTTGTGGTAGATTGATGTCATTTTAGTGATTAAATGTTATTCTATTTGTAATGCTGTAAAAAAAATAAAAAATATATACTTAAGTTATTCCCATTTCATATTTTTTTACAATTTCTAGATCAAAATAGAGAAAAGAAAAAAAATAAAAGATAAGATGAGTGATGAATGGAAAAAAGAAAAAAGGAAAAATAATTAAGAAAAAATTAGAAATTGTCGAGCAAAAACAAGGAAATACATGATACCTTTGTTATATTTTTTAATAAAGTGCACGTAATCAACAGAAGTAAATATGGCATCACTTTGATATATCAACATAGTATCACTTATTCCATCTTATTTATAATATGCTTACTACTTTCTTTTTAAATAGTGTAAAAATTAAAGAACATATAACAAAAAAGACTTTTAATTTATTCTAATATTTAAAGAACATAAAAAAAGAAAATTTTACTTTTACAATTATAAATTAATTTATTTTCAAAACATACATAAGCAAAATCGATATAGATATAGAAATATATAAAATTGCAAAGAAAATATTGCTATATGTAAGATGATAACAATCAATATGAAGAAGTTTCAGTGAACATTAAAATAACATAATAAAAAGTTGAAAAAATATAGTAAATAGGTAAAAAATCATTTATCTGTATATCTTGATTTTAATTTAATTGATAATAAAAATCTTATTTTAATATTTTTGTACACTTTTTAATTAAAAAGTATTTTATATATATAATAAATATAGCTATTCGGCGAACAAATGAGTTGACTTTTCCTTAATCAAATAACAATAAATCTTGGAATTTTATATGTTATCAACAAACAACCACAAGCTGGTGTTCCTTTAATAATAACAAATAAAATCTTGAAGATTTTATACGTTATCAACAAACAAACAGATAAACACATTAAATATTCCAAAATTCAAATATAAAATAATAAAATATTCGAGATAAACTTTAGACTTTTTTAAAATTCAAAAATAAAATATCCTCTCTTCCCAAGAATCGGGATAAATCCTGTTAAATATTCAAAATTAAAATATAAAATAATAAAAAATATTCGAGATAAATACAACTTTTCAAAATTCAAATAAAATATCCTCTCTCTTCCCAGAATCAAGGGATAAATCTGTTAAATATTCAAAAAAATATAAAATAATAAAATATTAGAGATAAATCTGTCACTTTTCAAAATTCAAAATAAAATATCCTCTCTTCCCCGAAATCAGGGATAAATCATTAAACATTCAAAATTCAAAAATAAAATATAATAAAATATTCTCTCATCGGAAAATTAAATCGGCTTGAATTTAAGTAGCTATATAAGGCATATTTGAATGAGAAAAGGGGAGGAGAAAAATCACAAGAAGAAAGAAAGGCAAGAAAGGCAAGAAAGGCAAAGGAAAGGAAGAAAAAGCGGCCAGCCCAAAGATGGGAGGAGCGCCCTAAGTCTAGGCTGATCCACGGCGCTGTACCTACTCCGGCGTCAGTTGGTCGACTCCCGCTTCACCCAAGTCTGGGCAAGTCAAAGACTCGTTCCTTTCCTTTCGGCGTCGGTTGGTTAACTCCGCTCTTCTCTTAATTAATTTAACATAAATTTGTATCATGAAGCAAGATCACTCACTGAATCCCACTTCTTTGACATACACAGGCCGGAATAGAACCTAATCCCCCTAAGGCCGAATGCGTCTCGGCTTTGAATCCTGGGCAGACACGACTCGGCAATTATGGCGGTCGATTCAACCTAACCCTTACCCATCTAAAGCCAGAACTCGTAGACTTTGAACCTGCAGGAAGTGCGTGGGCCTAGAGGGCATACCTATCAAGTCGTGACCCCACCCTACAACATGCCTAAAAGCGTAAGAACTCGAGAACACCACCCCGTATACAAACCACCATCCCTCTCCCACTCTGACTAACCAAGGGTAACTATTGAGTGATAGACATGCTTGGGGCCCCATCCCTCTTGCATGTAACCAACTCCAGAACCCATAACTCTGACAGGACCGCCTTTCCTTAGGTTTTCCTAGGTTCGAGAAAAACTTAGGTGGCGACTCAGGATAACCCGAGGGCACTCGTTTGAGATATGCAAAAAAGTCGGTTATCCATCGTGACCTCGGGTTGCGACGGATAGGCGACTCCATTGAGGGACTTTCTAAGAGAGTTGAGCCTGATAGGTTAGCCTTGCCGAAGGATGATGTAATGATATTATATCTTGCATGATTTAGCTTTATTCGTCTTAAAATGCATATTGCATGGAATCATAGGATAGATGACCATTATTGCTTCTATTATTCTTTATTTGTGGGGGCGGGTGCACGTAGAGGCGATCTTCAAAAAAAAAAAAAAAAAAACGAAGTCGGAGAGCAAATATATCCATGGCCTTGATCCTATTCCAGGACACGAGAGGCTAGGGAGTGCGGGCGTGTAGCGGTACCCTCATCGAGATTTCTCTGTTGGTGGCAAGTGATAGTCCCTTTGGGCTGATGACACAGGGAGACAACATATCTCGGGAATTGATCTGATCGTCTTTGGAAACCTCGGGGAGTCCATGGGCCCGAGAGCCTAATGGTGAGGAAGTAGAAATTCAAATGGTGAGAACCTTGGGGGATCCTTCAAAAAAAACTCAAACCTTAACTAAAGTCAATCAATTAAAACCTTAGTCCGAGTCATGAACCTCGATAGAAACCTTGAGTCCCAGTCCAGCAAACCTTCCGTCATAAATTAGGACTGGTCAACCACCCTTAGTCGAATCATGAACCTTAGTCGGATAAACCCTAGTCCGAGTAAACTTTAGTCAAGTCAAACCTAATCAAGTCAATAAAACTTAGTCGATCTGGCCAAACCTTAGTCGAGGTCATAAAACCTTATACCCAGACCAAGTCAATCATTAAACCTTGGAACCTTAGTCAGTCATAAACACCAAAATTCATAAACCTATACCAAGTCAATCAAAAACCTTAGCCTTAGTCGGTTGAACCTTGGCCAGTCATAAACCTAGTCCAAGCTAACCAAACCTACTCCGAGTCGTAAAACCTTAGTCGATCTAGCCAAACCCTAATCAGGAGTCATAAAACTCGGACCTAGTCAACCAACTAAACCTTAGTTAAAGTCGGACCAGACAATCAGCTGAACCTTAGCCGAGGAGTCATGAATCTTAGTCGATTGAACCTTGGCAGAGTAAGCCTTAGTCAGTAAACCTTAGTCCAAGCTAACCAAACCCTAATCCGAGCGTACACAACTTAGTCGGTCTAGCGACCTAATAGTCCCCTTAGACCTGTCTAGCCAAACCCTTATCAGGAATTCGTTAAACTTGGTCGGTCTAGCAAACCCTAATCAGGGTCATAAAACTTAGACCTAGTGCATAAACTTAGACCTGAAACCTTAGTCAGGAGTCACAAACCTTATACCAAAGTCAATCGGCTAAACCTTAGCCTTAGTCGGTTGAACCTTAGCCCGGAGTCATAAACCACTAGTCAAGCTAACAAACCTTTTAAAATCAAAAAACCTAGTCAGTCTAGCCAAACCTAGTCGGTCTAAAACTTAGCCTAAACCTAAACCTTAGTCAGAGTCATAAACCTTAGACCAAGTCAATTAGCTAAACCTTGAAGTCCAGTCATGAGCCTTAGTCGATTTAGGTAAAACTTAGTCAGGAGTCCTTAGCAGGAGTCACAGCCCGAACTCAGGGTCGGTTGTCAAAGTCACTCGACCAAGTGGGATCTGGTCGGACTGAACCTAAGCCAAACCAAACCTATGTCCAGGAGTCGGACCCAGAACCTATATCGGACTAAGCCTAAATCTAAATCTAACAGCCAAGTCTACTCGGCAGAATCCTAAACTTCGAGTCAAACCAAACTGGTAAACCGGATCTAACCCCAAACCCGAGTCCGAATCATACCCACAAAACCTTAGCAACCGAACTGTCCCCACAAAGAGAACCCCAAGCCCCGCACAAGTCGGCCTTGACTAACGGCGGGACTTTCAAAAAATGGTAACTTGACACATCCTCAGCAATGAGTAGGATATCCGTCAGGGTTCACAATCACCTAACTACACACCCTCAGCAACCTTGGCAGCCACCTCAAAGGGCAATGGCGTACCAACTTTGACAAAATACATGGCAATCTCCTACACCTGGACATTGAAACCAGTGAGGCCTAGAAGCCACAGTGCGGTATTATGGCCTTTTAGCGGATGTTTCACCTTCGGCCCACTTCGAGATAGCCCCCCAATAGAAGAGTATGAACGTCTCCTCGGCCTACCCACAGGGAGAAGGAACATTATATTTCCACCAAAAAGACCCCAGATCTAGGGCACCATAGCCCGCCTCTTGAAAGTCCCTGAAAATCTGGTCGCAAGCATAAAGAAGCGGCCCCTATGTACCGGGGTCTCCCCAGGACCTACCTAGAACAAAGGCTTGAACATCTCCAGGCTAGTAAAAGATTGCCCACCTTCATCAACACTCTCGGACTATTAATTTATGGGATTTTCCTATTCCATGACAGAAAATCATGTGGGCCGTCAGGTATGGAAGTATTCCTGGCCAAAAAAACAAGGGGGAAAACCCCGCCCATGGCGATCTGGCGGACACATACTACTCCCTCCACCAATGTGGCGAGCAGAGACGAGGAGTCTTAAGGGCTGCACCCCTCTTATACCTTTGGATGACCTCCCATCTCTTCGGTGCAAACACCGCACCCTTTGCCCCATAGAAAATTTCAAATGGTGTTGGGTGCCCACATGACCAACGAAGAGTGGACTCAAAGCTTCGAAAAAACAACCGAAAGATCCATCCGGTTGGTACCTGCCATGGAATGAAAGGCAGCACACCATCATCAAATGTGAAGGTTAAAGCGTGCCTTTACTAGGAACACAGGAGAGCAATCAATTACAACCCAGAACCTGGCAGTCCGACAGGCAGGCTACCCAATAATAGTCCCACCATCGAGAAAGGGCCATGACTCCGCTTCCGTACTACGGGGCAAGTACTGCGAAGGGGTCCACCATCGGAAAATACGCCGTGCTTGGAACAACTGACCAAGGGGAACAGGAAAAACTCCTAAGGCGGGGCCTCGGCGAATACCGCCGGTGGGTAGAAAGAGCGAGCAAGGAACTCGAACTCCCATGGGACAAGAATCTATCTCGGGATCCCGGCCCCGGCCATATGAGGTACAAGAAACCCTCGAAGTCGAAAAGGCTCAAAAGAGCCCTAGATAAGACAAAGGCCGAAAAGGCGCCTGGAAAACGGAAAACTTCGAGGAGGCACTAGAGGAGGTCTATCCACGAAAAACATGTAAAAATCACCAAAAAGGCCGGGGGGTAGAGCACGAGGCTCGAATTAAGGTCAGCAAGTTGCCTTAAAGCTCCCGACCAAGCAATGTGCAAGGAAAGGCCGGCGTGACCAAGTAACCAAAGACAAGGAAACGACTCGAAGGCACTTCTAGAGGCACGTGAGAAGGAAGCCGAACGAAGCAACTCCACCGACTCCAAGGGAAATTATCCATTCTAGAAGAGGAACTCACAAAGGCCAACCTCTCAATGAGCTCCTGAAAGAGCAAGAAAGGAAAATCCTATTGGAAGCAGTCAAACCCAGCTCAAAGGCGGAGGCGGAAGAAGCGATTCAAGGGAAACCATCCGGGACCTCAAGCGAGCAGCGAAGGGTGGAAAACGGCGATGTAAAGATATAGCCCAGACAACCTTTGAAGAACAAATAACGTGGTCACGGCAGAAGCGCCTCTGGAAAGACAAATTCCTCAAACTAGCAAGTCAGCCAACTGGCACTAAAAGACATACATGAAGTCTCAAGCGACCGAAGGCATGGCCCGACTTCATGAAGTTACCAAAAGAAATAGCAGGATTCTTAGGTCTTTGTAGGGGAGTTATATGATCAACTAAGGGCTCGGACCCCTTGCCTGATTAGATTAAGGCTGCATACTATTTTGCGAACTACTTGTGTTTGGCGATTCCATTTTTGAATAAAACCCGTGATCGGACATTTTTGCATGTATATCTTGCTTTCCTTTTTAGCTAAAATTCCCTCCCCTTTACATCAGTCCCGGTCAACTTCGCTACCCGACCACCGATGCGCATTAGAGCTCGTACCCGCCACATGGAGCAAGCGATAGGCGAGCTGGAACAGCAAGAACATCCAGACTAGGGCAAGGTCGGCCAAATAAGGGAGAACATGGGAGAGATAAAGCGGTGAATAAGGTGTTCGAGCTCCTCACTCGGAATGTACCTCCACCGGCTCCCATGGACACTATAGGGACCGACATCAGCCCAGCGCCACCGGGGAACCCCGACATACCCCCAGGCTTCACCCATGATATGGAATGCCCCTAGGATGGAATTCGTCAACAGGCCCCACATTGGAAGAACCTCGCAGGACTGCCACTCGGCTCAGGCCACGGCAGGCCTCGCACATCTCCTATTCTTACGCCCCAGCGGTCACCCTTAGACACTTTGAGGCTACCCAGTCCAGGACGAGAAGATTAGTTCCTGGAACAACGAGTCCGACTCATTGAGGGCACCGGGGACATGGGCTGGATCGGTAGACCACTTTAATGCCTGGCGTGGTCCCAGGTGAACTTCAAAACCCCAAGTTTGAAAAATATAAGGGAAGCTCACGCCCTGGGTTTTGTGTCTTTGTAGAAAGATGGCGACCTACGTCCACACGATAAGATCTGGTACATTGCTTCCAAGATAGCCTCACCGGTCCATTTCCCAACCTGATGCGTTAACCTAGAGAAGGACAAGTAAAAACACTGGAGGGACTAGCGAGGCGTTCATCCGCCCAATCTGGTATAATGAGGACATGGCACTGGCCAGGTCCCGATCTCAAGGAACTGTCAAAACCGACTCAGAAGGATTTAAGGACTATGCCAACGATGGCGCGAGCTAGCAGAAAGTCAAACCTCCCCTAACGGAAAAAGAGATGGTCTCCATGTTCATCGAAACATTGCTTGAAACCCTCTTCTACGACAAAAGCTGTGGGAAGTGTCGCCTCGAACTTTATGACTTGGTGACCGTAGGGGAGCGAATCGAGATAGGAATCAAGCGGGGAAAATTTACCAATCACCCCTGAACTCACCAAGAAAATTCCTGCCCAAAAGAAGAAAGGGAAGCCAATGCCGTATCGGCGGAGGACCAAACACTACGCTTGATAACCTCGGCCCTTCAGGAATAATCATTTCCCCCATTACCTCAAACTCCGGTAAGGCCGAGGCAACAAGCGCCCAAGACCCCAGACAAATCGCCTCGGGAGGAACTTTACCCCC
This sequence comes from Mucuna pruriens, assembly GCA_025330945.1. Classification (NCBI taxonomy): domain Eukaryota; kingdom Viridiplantae; phylum Streptophyta; class Magnoliopsida; order Fabales; family Fabaceae; genus Mucuna; species Mucuna pruriens. The sequence goes on along the minus strand of JAENHJ010000531.1, from coordinate 2,874,500 downwards.
ATACCAATGTCATACACGGCCCCTTCTCCACCAACTTCTCCAAAAAGCGGATGATCTCAACCGTGCCACTCGACCCACAGAACCCCATACCCCGAATTACAACCCAACTGCTAAGTGCGAATACCATGAGGAGGGCCGGGCCATACCACGGAGAATTGTTGGGCTTTTTAAACACAAGGTACAAGACCTCTTGGAGCAAGGATGGCTCAAGTTGGAACCAAACAAGCCCAATGTAAGTACCAACCCTCTCAGCCCCATGAGGGGCATCAATCAACACCTTGGATCACGCGCCCCGTCGAGCGGAGGCTTTGGAAAGCATATCACGCCCCAAGTCGCGGTGATAGGGCGGGAACCCCCAGGGGAACCCGTCATTATCTACTACGATCCGATACAAATGACCAGCCCTTCCTCACTATCAATATCACACCCCAACCAACCTATCGGGATAACCATGCTGTGCCTTGGTTATATGAGCCCGCACCTCCTGAAATGGAACCCGCAAGGAGGTCATTAACATAAGCCCAGGAAGGAGGCCTCACAGGCGGGCGCATCTACACACTGAAGCTCTCAGAGGCCAAAGCCTCCAACCTCCAATGCGCCCGTTCCAACACCAGAAAAAGGAGGAAGAAGAATTCTTGAAGATCATAAAGGCGTAAGCGAGCATCAGCTCCTCGACCAAATGAATAAGACCCCGCACGAATCTCACTCTTGTCCTGTTACTTCATTCGGAGGCCCACCGTAACCTCCTCCTGAAGGTCCTGAGGGGGCTCACGTGGCTCATAACATAACTACAGAAAAATTTGGCACTTTGGTCAGCAACATCACCAGTAAAGGCCACCTAACCTTTTCTGAGGATGAGATACCCAAAGAAGGAAAGAGGCCTGAACCAGCCACTTCACATCTCGGTAAAATGTGGGGTTACATGATCGCCAGAGTCCTAGTAGATAATGGCTCCTCCCTAAATGTCCTCCCAAGACTACATTGGACAAACTCGTTTCACCTGAACAGCTCGATTAAAAGCTAGCTCCATAATAGTACGAGCATTCGACGGATCAAAGCGAGAAGTCATGGGAGAGGTCTCCTTACCCTTCCTCATTGGGCCTGGTCCTGTTCAACATTGACTTCCAAGTCATGGACATCCGCCCGGCCTCTAAATGCCTCCTTGGGCGACCTTGGATACACGCCCTGGCGCTGTTCCATCTTCCTCCACCAGCCCGGTGAAATTCATCGATGATCATCGCATCATCGGCATCACGGGGGAGAAAGAACTCGTGATCACCACTCCGCCCCAAAGAATATATCGAAGGAGACGAGGAAACCCTCGAAACCTCCCTACGATCATTAGAGATCGACAGGACGGGGACCCCGGGGGCGCCATGTCCCCTCAAGAAAGCGCGGCCTTGCAAATCATGATCAAGGAAGGATATCAGCCCAAGGCAAAGGGTTAGGCCCCCAACTAACAGTGCACACCTACCCCAATCGGATAGCGGAAAATCCAGGCGTATGGAATAGGATATCGGGCAAGCGACACCTATGGGAACACTCGAGGACCCCCCTTCCGTGCGAGGAAGCGTGTCGTGAATCCGAAAGGGCGAAGACCAAGCACCTTGGGTACAGGCTACACAAGCAGAACTCACCAAGCCCCGGCCCGTAGAGGAACTACTAGACCTAGACTTAATGGAAATGTAATTTGTTTTGATGTCTTTTGCTTTCTTTTTTCATATCGTGCTTGTAAAAACCATCCGGACCTTTCCAATTAAATTTTAGCATGTCTTCATTTTAGTCCCTTTTCTTCTCTTTCACGCTAAAATCTTCTCTAAAAACGAAAACAGCCCAATAAGCGATTCGCGCCTAGGAAATGAAGAGTTCGACCCTCTGACACACCAAGCGAGGGCATAGAAGCTGAAACCCTAGAAGACATAGGGGCGGGATAGGTACAGAGAAAAACCAAGATTCGAGGCCCCTAGAGAGGACCTCGGCGTGAAGTCTGAAAGATAGGCGGGAGGGAAATCGCATGGCGGGCAAATACCCCCGACCTCGAGGCCAAACTCCTCGAACTTCTAGAAGAATCGCCTTGGACATCTTCGCCTGGTCATACCAAGACATGCCCGGCCTAGGCCGAGCATTGTTGAGCATCGATTACCCCTACTCAGGGGGGCCACTCCGTCAGGCAACAACTACGGAAGATGGGGCAGAGGTAGCCCTCAAGATCAAAGGAAGTAGAAAAACAATGGAATCACGGGGTTCCTCGCGGTGGCCCACTATCCTAAATGGGTGGCCAACATAGTGCAGTGCCTAAAAAAATGGAAAAAAAATGCGCATGTGCGTAGATTATAGGGATCTGAACAAAGCCAGTCCTAAAGATAACTTCCCACTACCTCACATTGACATCCTCAAATCGACAATACCGCCCAACACGCCTTCTTCTCATTCATGGGCCATTCTCGGGATACAACCAAATCATGATGCTCCTAGAAGACCAAGAAAAGACCACGTTCATCACGCTATGGGGGACCTTACATTTACAAGGTAATGCCGCCCGGACTCAAAGCAGCGGGCGCAACATACCGGCGAGCCATGGTAGCCTATTTCACGACATGATGCACAAAGAAATTGAAGTTTACGTGGGCGATATGATCGCAAAATCAAAAACAATCGAGCAGCATATAGAGGACTTGCGAAAACTCTTCATCAGACTCCGCATGAGTACAAACTTGATTAAACCCGCCAAATGCACCTTGAGGGTAAAAACGGGCAAGTTGCTTTCGGTTTAAGTAGTCAATAAGGGCGGTATCAAAGTAGACCCAGACAAGGTGAGGGCCATTAAAGAAATGCCACCCCTAGAATGGGGCGGAGGTCGGGGGTTTTGGGGCAGTGAATTTCATATCACTTCATTTCCCAGTTGACACCACACAGCCCTATTTTCAAACTCTTGCGAAAGAAGCAAAAGAAAAGAATGGGATCTGAGAATGCGAAAAGCCTTGAAAAAAATCAAACACTACCTAGAAAATCCCCGATGCTCATACCACCCACGCTAGGGCGACCCTAATACTGTATCTCCTTTGTATTAGAAGAATCCATGGGCGGTATGCTAGGTCGGCCCGAGATGCCTCCGGCAAAAAGGAGCACGCGATCTACTACTTGAGCAAAAAGTTCACCGATTGCGAGACAAGGTACTCAGCACTCGAGCGGACTTGCTGTGCCTCGTTTGGCGCCAAAGACTCGGACCATACATGATAGCCCACACGACTTGGTTAGTGGCCAAAACGACCCGGTCAAGTATATCTTGAAAAGCCCGCCCTCACGGACGGATCGCCGCGTTGGCAAATGGCCTATCCGAATATGACATTCTTTACGTAAACCAAACCGCGTCAAAGGGGCGCCCTAGCCGACCAACTCGCTTATCACCCCTCGCCAGACACGGAACCATGGAGCCATGAGTTCCCAGACGAGCATCTCATGACCGCCTCAGTAGATCAGGACCAACACGGTGACAAGTGGACAATGTGGTTCGACGGAGCCTCTAATATCGTTGGGAATGGGATCGGAGCTGTTCTAATTTCACCAAACAACCAGTGTTTCCCTTTATTTTGCTAAGTTAGGCTTTGGTACCAACAACATGGCGAATCTGACATGCACTATGGGACTCTTAATGGCCTTAGACCACCAAGTAAAGAAACTTAGGGTTTTAGGAGACTCGGCACTAGTTATCTACCAACTCCGTGGAGAATGGGAAGCGAGGGATACCAAATTGATCCCTTATGACTACGCAAAGGAAATCATATCAGCATTCGAAATGATCACCTTCAGCCCGTCCACCGTGAGGAAAAATCAGGCGGCAGACGCCTCGCCACCTTATCGCCATGGTGCGGATAAGCGAAGGACAGGAAATGGTAATCCAAGTCCGACAAACACCCTGCAAACCAGCGTATTGCCAATGCCTTTCGAAAGCGACAGCGTCGAGTGACACGGAACCATGGTACTTCGACATAAAGAGGTACCTCGAGGCGGCAAGTATCCAGGGACGCCCAAAACAAAAGCGAACTCTGCGGCGCTGGCTTCAACTTCCTAAAAGCGGGACCACGCTCTACAAAAAAACGCCGATATGACACTTCTCCGATGTGTAGATGAACAAGAAGCTAAGCAAATTCTCGAGGAAGTACACGAGGGAATGTTCGGCACTCACGGAAAGCGGACATGCCCTAGCTCGCCCAGAATACTCGAGGCGGGTTACTCTTTGGACCCCGGATGGAGGCGGTTGCTACCAACATGTCCGAAAATGCGCAAAATGCCAAATACCGCCAACCGCCTCAACGGCGCCCCATCCACACTACACAACCTCACCGCTCCGGCCATTCTCCATGTGGGGCATCGGCGTGATAGGCCCCATCGAGCCAAAAGCATCCAACGGCACAGGTTCATATTGGTAGCCATCGATTACTTCACCAAATGGGTAAAGCATCCTCCTATCCCTCGGTTCCCGTAAAGGCGGTATCACTGGTTTATCAAGAGGACATCATATGTCGATACGGCCTCCCCCTCACATCATCACGCACAACGGCACCAATCTCAACAACAAGATGATGACAGAGCTACGTGAACAATTCCACCCACCCACCACAATTCCACACCTTATCGTCCCAAAATGAACGGAGCAAGTAAAGCGGCCAATAAAAATCTGAAAAAGATAATACAAAAGATGGTGGTCACTTACAAGGATTGGCACGAGATGTTACCTACTACGACTACATGGATACCGTACCTCATTTAAACATCCACAAGGGCAACCCCATACTATTTGGTATATGGCACGGAAGCGATCCTACCCGGTAGAGGTAGAAATACCTTCCAAAAAGTATCTGGCCAGTTTGGGCGAGACCGGTGGGTTCAACAACGTTTCGACCAATTAAACCTCATCGAGGAAAAAGCGACTCACCGCTACGTGCCCGGGCCAACTATACCAAAGCGTAGCGGATAAAAAGAGCGTTCGATAAGAAGGTAAAGCCCCTGTGTCTTCCAAAAGGGGACATGGTGCTAAAAAAGGTTACCCAACATCAAAGACCAAAGGGGTAAATGGGCACCTAACTATGAGGGGGCCATACGTGGTGAAACAGGCTTTCTCGGAGGAGCATTGATTTTAACCAACGCCAGGGACAAGACCTAGCCTACCCCGTCAATGCAGGCCAGTTAGAATGTTCTATCCCTGAAGTACCCCAGAAAACAAGCGGTAAGCAAAGACCCTTGCCAGGACAGCGGAAGATCAAGGGAAACATAGTCTAAGTAGTTTTCATTTCATTTCCTAAAATGATTGTAATCTTTTCAAAATAATAAGACTCTTTCTTTTCCTTCTTCTCTCTTCTCCTTACCTTTGCTTAAGATATGCTAAAATCATAAATAAACAAAATACATTTCCAAACATGTCGAAAGACTGGTAGTTTTCAAAAATCCAGGAAGAGTCGGGCCGAGTCCATCGCAGCACCGAGTCTGTCTCGGACCCCAAAGAAACCAAAAACAACTCGAAGACTGCTTCCATCTCACCCTCAAGCCGCCTTCCCCAAGGCCGAAGTCAGTCGGAATCACCCACTAAACCGAGTTAGAAAACATTAGGTTATCACCCCACTAAGCCAAGTCTAGAAGGACAGGGCTATCCATCCATCTATAATCCAATGGCTACCCCTCACGTCTTCAATCCACCTTCCCAAGGCCCTTATCATTACTCTACCACAAGGCCGACTACGAGTCAAAACCATCTACCAACCCATACCAACTCTTCGCTCTCATCCGAAAAGTGAGAGTCAACACACATCAGATCCGAAACCGCATTCCTCTTAGTCCCGGAGTCACCACTCCTTAACGAATAATGGCCACAAACCATTCACTAAGCCAAGTTCAGAGGTCACCATCCCTTGTAGGAATTGATCCCATTAGCCCATAACTTTCCCTAAATCTTGATTAAAAACCCTTCCATTAAACCGAGCACACAGAGATTGTTTGCTTGCAACACCAGTCCCAAGCATCGAACCCATTAACCTACTACCATTGCCCCATGTACACTATAACCAAACCCCAAGTCAAGACTGATACCCCAATCCAACTAAACGCCATTAATGAACAATCAACAGAAAACGCAATAAAACAAAACAAAAACAAACACACAAGGAAAAATCATTTCATTAATAAATAAGTTTTTACAATTACAAGTTCAATCCAAGAGGGAAATCAATTTCCCATCTTTAACATCCTTAGCCATATCATATGGGCTGAGGTCGAAATCTGGGGCCAACAAAGCTATCTGCCTAAGGGCTTTGTTGAAACCATCTTCATGGCTCCACGATGGCTCCTTCCAAGCACTCCACCCTCTCGGCAAGACTAGCGTTTTCCTCCTTCAGCTAGACCGACTCCATCCCAAACCGGCCCCATCGTAGGCCGTCTCCATCCCAACCAGCCCCTATCGTAGACCCAGAATCCATCACGGCCAACCCCACGTGGACCGAATCCATCACGACCAACCTACGTAGACCAACTCCATCACAGCCCCCCACGTGGGCCGTCTCCATCTCATAAGCCGGCCCGTTATAACCCCATTTACCTCGCCAAGGCCTAAAATTGCCACCATCACAAAAATATAATAACAAACTCAAAAATACTTTGTGAAACTTGGAGGGTGGGGCACCAGCCCGTGTGTGCCTTGCTGCTTGCCAAGTACTTTGTGAAACACGGAGGGTTGGGCACCAGCCAGTGTGTGCCTTGCCTTTTGCCAGTACTTTGTGAAACTTGGAGGGTTGGGCACCAGGCCAGTGTGTGCCTTGCTGCTGCCAGGTACTTTGTGAAACCTGGAGGGTTGGGCACCAACCAGTGTGTGCCTTGCCTGCTGCCAGTACTTTGTGAAACACTGGAGGGTTGGGCACCCGGCCAGTGTGTGCCTTGCTGCTGTCAAGTACTTTGTGAAACTTGGAGGGTTGGGCACCAGCCAGTGTGCCTTACTGGAGGGTCCAAGTACTTTGTGAAACTTGGAGGGTTGGGCACCGGCCAGTGTGTTGGGCACCGCCTGCCTGCCGCTAGTACTTTGTGAAACTTGGAGGGTTGGGCACCCGCCAGTGTGTGCCTTGCTTTCTGCTGCCAAGTACTGTGAAACTTGGAGGGTTGGGCACCGACCCGTGTGTGCCTTGCCTCTTTGCCAAGTACTTTGTGAAACTTGGAGGGTTGGGCACCAGCCAGGTGTGCCTTGCTGCTTGCCAGTACTGTGAAACTTGGAGGGTTGGGCACCAGCCAATGTGTGCCTTACTGCTGCCAGTACTTTGTGAAACTTGGAGGGTTGGGCACCCGCCCAAGTGTGTGCCTTTGCTTTCTTTGCCCAATACTTTGTGAAACTTAGATGGTTGAGTGCCAATTAGTGATACCTTGCCCACTACCAAATGTTCACCACCCCCATCCCCCATCGCCTCTATCTTTATTTACGCTTATCCAAGAAAAGGATTACATCCTTTTCAGGAAAACCTAAATAAAGAGGGGTGTCATACCCCAAAACCGTCATACCAAAACAACCGTAGTTGACTTTCCCTTAACCGATAACAATAAAATCTTGAAATTTTATATGTTATCAACCAACAACCATAAGTTGGTGTTAAAACCTTAACTAATAACAAATAAAATCTTGAAGATTTTATACGTTATCAACAAAACAGGGATAAACACATTAAATATTCAAAATTCAAATATAAAATAATAAAATATTCGAGATAAACACATCGAACTTTTTCAAAATTCAAAATAAAATATCCTCTCTTCCCAAGAATCGAGGGATAAATCTGTTAAATATTCAAAATTCAAATATAAAATAATAAAATATTCGAGATAAACCCATCAGAACTTTTCAAATTTCAAAATAAAATATCCTCTCTTCCCAAAGAATCGGGGATAAATCATTAAATATTTAAAATTCAAATATAAAATAATAAAATATTCGAGATAAATCTGTCAACTTTTCAAAATTCAAAATAAAATATCCTCTCTTCCCAAGAATCGGGGATAAATCTGTTAAACATTCAAAATTCAAAATAAAATATAATAAAATATTCTCTCATAAGGAGAGAGACCCAAGCCCATTTCGTAGCCTATATAAGACCTCACTGCGAATGAGAAAAGAGGAAAAAATCACAAGAGAGGAAAAAATCACAAGAGAGGAAAAAATCACAAGGGAGAAAAATCACAAGAAAGAAAGAAAGGCAAGAAAGGCAAGAAAAGCAAAGAAAGGAAGAAAAACTGACGACTGCTAAAGATAGGAGGAAGCGCCTAAGTCTAGGGCGATCTCGCCGCCCACTTACTCCGACGTCCGTGATTGGTCGACTCCCTTCACCCAAGTCTAGGCCGATCAAGACTCGTTCACTCCTTTCTCGACGTCCGGGTTGGTTAACTCCCTTTCTTCTCTTAATTAATTTAACGTAAATTTGTATCACCAAGCAAGATCCTCCCCGAATCCCACCTGCCCGACATACACCGCAGGAATAACCTAATCCCCATCTAAGGCCGAGCATGCCCCTCGCCTGAATCCCTAGCCAAGACACGGCTCTAATTATGGCGAGCATCCAATTCAACCTAACCCCACCCATCTAAAAAGTTTTTAACTACGTGCATTCAACCCTCGGTAACTGAAGACGTGAGCCTGTAGAAGACACCCCTATCAAGTCAATGACCCCACACCCTACAACCGCCACCTTAAAACGTAAGAACTCAAGAACACCACCCATATACAAACACCATCCCTCTCCCATACGCCTAACCAAGAACTATCGAAATGATAGACACGCTGTGCCCCCCGCATCCCTTCTTGCATGTAACCAACTCCCGAACCCATAACTCCGACGACAGCATCCGCCTTTCCCTTAGGTTTTCCTAGGTTCGAAAAAACTTAAAGGCGACTCAGATAAATAGAAGGCACTCTAATGGTATATCAAAGAAAGTCGGTTATCCGTCGCGACTGCCGTTGCGACAAAAATTATTTTAATTTAATTAATAATATCAAATTCAAAAATTGAGTATATAATTTGCATTTAAAACGAATATTTTACTGTAGATAATAGTTGTACCTAGTAAACAAAATTGTCTCAAAAAATATATATACATGATCTATATAAAGAAAATGTCAGATAAGTTTTTAGTTTCTATATATTTTTTTTTGTCCATTTTCCCTCTATTATGTATTTTTAATACTTATAATTAGTCCGTTGAGAGACTTGAAAAAGAAATAAATGGACAAAAAATTAACTCTAAATAGACTAATTTACAAGCAATAAAATAAAAAAAGGAGAAACTTAAAATGAGCAAAACAAATCTGATAGGGAATAAAAGGTTTAAAATTAAAAATTCTACGTGAAAAACACCTACTTAACTCTAAAAAAAAATACCAAATCCAATTAACTAATTTTTACTTTTTTGTAAAAATATTTTTTATTTATCCTTGAGTTGAATACTTTCATTCAATAAATATTTTTTTATTCAATTCGAAAGAATATATAAAAAAGAAAATCATTTAAGAAAATAAAAATAAAAATAAAACATAGTTAATTGAATTTAGTTACGAAAACTTTACACCTATCCTACCAAGGAAAAAAGAGTCATATAACTACCAACATTGATTTGACATAATAGCTAACTGTGTGTATTCATTAATTAAAAATGTTAAGAATTCAAAATTTAAAGTTAAGTACAAAAAAAAATCATATTGGTTAGAAAATATTTACTTAAATTCATTATTTTCGATAGAAATTTTGATAATTTTTAATTCTATATACTACATGTATAAATATCAAATTAAAAATAAGTAAAGAATTAACAATAATACATGACAATTAAACTAAACAAATAAAATTTATAAATCAATTTATATCTATAAATTAAACTAAATTATATATATATTAAAATTCAATAAAATTCTTATAATACACTTTATACGAAATTAAAAATAAATAGAACTTTACCCGGAGAACATTCTTACTTAATTTGAATAACCCTTAAACAAAGGGAATTAAGCTACAAGTTTCCACTGGTTTTAAGCCAGTTGCCAGATGGATGGCTTTTTGTGAGGTGGTCCCACATACCAGATAGGATTCATTGACATTGACATTGACATTGACCTCGACCTCGACCTCCAAAAACTAATTCCAAACTGTGTTCCACATTTTTCATTAAACTTACTATTTATTTAAAATTAAATTTCTGTCTCCGTCTTGGACTGTCCACTTGTGCTTGTGCTACAATGGTTGCCAATTTTCCGAACGGCTGTCACCGGTATCCCAATGACAGGTTGACACGTGTCCAGATCCGGTGACGTTAACCAGGAACGTGATCCCTGCAAGCGGATGGAAAGGTTGACGATGACGTGGCTCCTGGAACCGTCTCTGGCCCGTAGCCGGTAGCTAAGGTAGCATACAGAATGATAGGGTAGGAAGGTAATGTCTGAGGCCGGAATCAGACACCAGCCAAGTTGCGTGGGTCCCACGAAGCGGCGTTTGTTGTACAGCTGCAGGTGTAGGCGGGAATATGTGTCCGAAAAGAAGGTGGGATCCACTGGGACGCGGAACACGTGCTCCCGCGATCCTCCTCCGTCGTACTGACATACCACGTGCGCGGGAAGCTTGGTTAGAGTGATGTAGGGTGTGATGCGGTTGAAATAGGAGGAGTGTTCGTTAAGACCTTCGGTGGACACGAGAGTGATCTCCAACGTTGTCATGGTGGCACCGTAGAGGCAGAGCAGAGGATTAAGAGAGAGAATAAAGAAAGAAAGTTATGTAATGATGTGAGTGAGTGAGTGAGTAAGTGGGTTTGTTATTTAGCGAAACTGTTTCAGGGCAATTTCGTGGGTGCTACTGCTGGAATTTAAACCTCTCAAATATGCTAGTAGACACACTCATGGAATTTTTCATTTCCCGCTTTCACAAGTCAACAAAAGGGTCTCTTTAGTGCTCTTTTTTATTTTTTGGTTTAGAACATAATAAATAATATTCAACTTAACTTTTTTTTAATATATAATACAATAACAAAGATCGAATTTATAACTATTAAGTAGCTATCCTACAGCTTGAGGCTTGAGAGAAGGAAATAGCTGTGCATACCATGGGGCTGCACCGGGTCGGGTCGGGTCGGGTCGGATACCATGAGAGTCACGTTTCAGAGGGTTCAGTCCTCTGGGCTCTACTGGGCTTTCTTTTTTTGTACTTTCTATTCTGCTTGCTTTTCTCTCATCTTTATAATTTTTCAACTTATTACATCCACACGTTGATACAAGTCTCCACTCATGTATTTTTTACAAAGCTAAAATTTATTTTTGTACTCTTAAAGATATTTAAAATTTGATTTTAGCCTTTATAAAAATAAATTTTTTTTTGGTTCAACAAAAAATTAGACGGACTAATGGTGTATAATTAATTTCCTTTTTTCTCGCATGAAAATATAAATATCAATAACCCAAAAGTTTGAAAATAACACCAATGGACAGTTATATTAGTGTTTTGCTGAGTCTTTGTCAGCGCATGGAAACAGGAAATTTGGAAGCGGCTGACGCTTACACGAATTTTCCATGCACTACAGTTTTCCTTGAAAATTCATGTTGAATTGATTATTCATATAATCAATCTCAGAATACTCAGTGGCAGAATTTGACTTAAAGTTTCCAGGGGGCAAAAATTTTAGGTCGAATTCTTATAATTGAAGGTATAGACCATTATAAGGGGAATCGGTCCATTCTAGCTTAAATTTTAGAAGCAATTCGTTTTTGTCATTAAATTTTCCACAAATTCTAGAAATGGTGTAGACTGTAGAGCAATATTTTTTTGGTTAAGTTTGAAATAAACAAGAAGGTACAAAAAGGAACTTTGCTCCAAGTATAGGAGGATTCTACAGTCCCTTCATTATGATGTAGAGGGTTAATATATTAACGAAGGAAACATAATGACAGGTCAATTAAATTAAATATACTTAATTATGACATTAATAGTGACAAAACGGAAGTAGTAATGCAAATAAAAACGGCTATAACCTACTACAAGCAAGGAGTTCCTCAACAATTTCTGGTGATTATCCTCAACAAGGTTACTGGGTTGCTCCAATGCAACAGCCTGGTTATGGCTATGTGCAGACGAATTTCAGGACCCTAGAATGTATGCAAAAAGGAAATTTTATTGAATGCATTCAATTTAGAGTGTAAGGGATCAAAAGCAACCAATACCTACACACCTCAATCTAGAGGAGTTGTAGAAGTTTCTAGCATGAGTATAATGTGAGTTAGACTATAAGTGTATGAAGCATAGGAAGAATGTTATTTAAACCAATTGAATTCAATTATTTTATGTTCGTATATATATTTCTATCTTTTTTTTAATCCAAAGTGAGACTTGTTTTCTAGTAAAAATAAAAATGTTGGTAACATTACATTTTTGTTCGAGACATTATTAAATGCAAACTTAATAATAAGAAATAAGGAAGTGTGACGGCTTACGAAATACTTTGAAATATCGTTATAGAGTAATATTAAAAATTAAATTGGTTTTTTTATTTTGAGTCCACGGTATTTCTAGTTAGAATTTGAGAACCAATTTTTTTGAAATACTGAGATGATCTATTAAAAGGACTTACATATCTCAATAAAAAAATTATTCACACAAATATAAAACTTGAATATTTAACTACATATCTAAAGATAACGTTATCCATCAACTATGCTATAAGGATGAAACAAAATTAAACTGGATACTATTTGAGTTAAAAAAAAAAGAAAGTTGATCAACGTAGGCCCCGCAGAGGCACATGCTAGATGGAGAGGATCTGGATAAATAAGTTGAAGAAACAAAACCAAATCTATGTAATGTAATGCATAACAAGGGATTCTTTTTTACTTCTGTAGTGTCATATCAATTTACTTATAGAAATAACATATATGTGATTAGACTATTAAGAAAAAAAACTAAATGCCAGTGGTCATACATAATTTAAAATAATTATTTTAAAAATTATACTTATAATTTCTAATTGATTAAAAGGTAGAAATATTTTGCACAGACAATCTAAAAAGAAAAACAACATTATTTTGCATCCGTATACGGGCCTTCTTATTTTAGGGTCCAATACATTGTACATAAGTCTTCTTTATGTAATATGAATATCATATTACTATTACTGTGGTTGTGGACGTAAGATGAATTAAAATAGATGATGACATGTCGCGGACCGGACACTGGTAAGTTTGTTTGTTCTCTACCCTGAACTGAGCTGTTGTGTCTTCAGGTTCGACATCCATCAGCCATCAGGGGCCCAATGCTCATGGTGAGGTTTTTGGATTGAAATTTAGAAATGGTCCAGAAAGGTACAGTCGAATTGAAAAAATAAAAGCCTGCCATTTAATATTTATTTAAATCGACCAATTTTTACAAATATTATATAAAGTTAATGTTTCAGAGAAAATAGTTTACAAATTATACTATCACCCATTACGATATACCAATTTGCACATATAGGTATGTTTTTAACCAGAATATATTATATAAGTGCATAAATAATAAGAAAAAATAATCTGCCTATAGTTTGTTGAGTTTTATAATTATTAAATTAAAAATTATACGTATTATGATATTTGATTAATATAATTATTAAATTAAAAATTATAACTACTATGATATCCGATTGATAGTGTGATTTTTTTTTAATACAAATATGCTTCAAAGGTTTTAAAAGAGATAAATTTACTCAAGTATGCAGTAAACAATTTATAAAATCTTTAAACTGTAGAAATTGAATTTTGCTCATAAAAAACTTAAAGGTACCTTCCGAAAAGTAAAGTTTAAATTTGTAATTATTGGTAGAAAAAAAATACATATATGTATATAACAAAATCCTTTCAGTTATTAATTTTCTAATCAATTGTTATAATTCTATTATTTATCTATTCGTTACTTTACAGGAGTCAAACTCTATAAAATTAGACATTTAAATCCTATGAGTAACATGTTTATATTAGTTATTTTATAACATTAAACAGCGTTAATTCAAAGGAATTCACAAAAAATAAAAATAAACAAAATTCAAAGGAAAACACACTATGAAAAAATAATAGAAGGATCCCATTAAAAGAACACTCTAGAATTATGAAGCTTAAGAACAAACTTGATCCAATGGATGGGAACATCACAATGTCTGAATCAAATATTTTATGATGTCAGCCACAAATATCTACATATTTCGTTGTATCCCACAAATGTTCCTTTTAAAAGGAAGATGTGTGAATCTTTTGGCGGCCTGCCCTTGTTTTGCATCAGTTACTCCATTTGAGGTCTTGATAGTCTTTCTTTAACCACCGGTGGCGACAACATTTCACACTTTTTTACTCGAATGGCGCGAGTTAAGTTACATACACATACATGGTCGAGTCACGTGCCGTCCCAATGGCAGCGTGGCAGCACTAGCTAGTGCAGGCAAGCGTGCAGTGTTGGTGTAATGTGTATAGTGTGCCCACCCAAGTCACGTGCCTTTTGTGATTTCACAGAATTAGAAGTACTAGAGAGAGAGAGTTTAAGAAGCTAGGAGTATTATTTCCCAAGCTCCAGCCAATGAGGATCCTGATCATCCGAGTCATCGCCATCAAGCGGTTCAGATTTCACATCTGATCCGCGATCTGGTTCCTGTGACGACTGTGTTTGTGTTCGCGTTTGATTATGTTCTTCTCCCTCCGGTTCGGCCTCGCACTCTGTCCTACATCGTTTCAGCCCAATTGAAACCCCAAACAGCTTGGGAATGGGAACCTCTGCTTCCGCCGCATTAGCGGTCGCACACGGAGCGGCCACAGCAGCGCCACCAACATGCACGACATCCTCAGCCGATGAAACATGCTTTGCAGGCAGAAGCTCCAGCGCCTTCCCATCCGGCACCGGCACTGTCCTCGCGGCACTAGTGGACGATTCTAACTGCTGACGGCTAAAACCAGAAGCATAATTGGTCATCAAAGAGAGTATATTATTACACAAACCCTTCAATTGACTCAACTCGTTACTCAGTTGCATGTTCTCTTTCCTAAGCCTTTCATTCTCTTCTAACAGCTCGGGCGCAGTGGTGCAACTTGTGGTGCGGTGCACCGAATTACTATTATGCGCAGCAATCGGTGATGAGTTCGAGGACAGTACCTGTTCGTCGCCGGAAGTCGTCGGGGATACCGTTCTGCCCACCGGTGCCGCCACAGCCACCGTCACCGTATTAGCTGTGGCTGCTGCCGTCGGCGGCACTGGCAATATTTTCCGGCGCTGTATGTCGCGAAGAAGACTTCTCTCGCCTCGCCGGAAATAGTCGTTAGCAAATTCCCAACGGTCAGGCACAACTTTACGAAATCCCTGCAAACAACCACAACATGCGGATAATTCAGAATTCATCCTGAGAGAACACTCCAAAATAAAATAAAAGTAAATAAAAGGAGCTGGCAGTAATTACATAAGTGTTAAGCTGGCGGACGAAACTAGAAAAGTTGTTATGCTTGAAGTACTTTGGAAGCAAATCCCGTGCGAATTCGGCAGGTCGCCAAACGATGAAGCTTGTGCCGTCTTCGTTCCAAGAAATTAGGTCATCTGCAGAGGGATCATCCACAAGCTGGTATGTCTTCGTCAGAAACGGCGTTGGAATGGATCTTTGCGACTCCGGCGGCGCTGATTCACCGGTCTGTTCTGCCGGTAATGGCGCCATGTAACAACTTTGCCCCCAGATCTGGAACTCAACCTACCTATCTAATCACTTATCGGTCTAGAAGTATGATAAACGAGTTGCTGTAATTGTTTCAATTTAGTGCCCTGCTGCAACGGTTTCATACATGAGCTCAATTACATCGAAGGGATAACAGACATCTAGCAAGGCTATCTATCCTACTTAGCTAACCCTGGTTTCTCAAGATATTATCTAAAAGGTATATGATAATAATAATAATAATAAATAAATAAAGAAATAAAGAAGAATTATTTGTGATATTATTTGATTTGATTTGATTACCTTGATCTATCTGATAGAGATGGATTGTTAGTGATAGGGCCGGAAATTTTCTAATCCAGCGAACGGAGAAGCAGAAACTGTGTGGGAACAGGTTGCAGCAAAACAATCAGCGGTTGAGAGATGGTAGGTTCTTGTTGTTTCTAGAAGTTTCGTAGGGAGACTAAAATGATGAAGAGGATATGAAAGAGAAAAGGGGGCGTCCGTGGGTGGGTTCGAGAATGAAAGGGAAATTAGAAAAAGAAAAAAGAAAGGTGGGGTCCACGAACTAAGAAGGCGCTAGAAGAAAGCGTTTGTTGAGGGATGAGAGATGCGACTGGTTACTTGGCGGAGCTGTGATCCAGCCGCTGCTTCATCCGAATATGGCTTTCAACCGTTGGTTTGTTTGGCAATCCACTTTCCAGAACCTTCCTTGTCCTTCATTCGTTTCTCATTTTATTTTTTTTTTACTTCTTCTGCTTATTTAGTTTTTCGCCTTTTAATTTTGTCCAATGTTATCTTGCCTTATCTGATTAACACGTGTTGCCAATGTTTACGACGACAGGGCCCCACATCACGCACTCCCATTCCCAGCTGCATTGTGTTTTTTTCTCTTACCTTTCAAATCGTCTACAGATTTTATTTTCTATAGTGCAGGCAGAACTGCAGATAATGTTAACTACTAAAAATAATTCATAATAAAATAGTTTAATTAATATTAATTATTGGATTATTAAATATATCTCTTGTGGTTGAAAACTAAATGGTAAAGAACCCATGTTCTTTTCATAGTGATGCCATTCATAAAAAAATTATTTATTTTTTATAAGTTGGATTATATACATTGATTTTAACTGACAAAAATAAGTTTATTTTATTTTTCTATAAATATGTTAATAAGCTTTTTTAAAATTAACTCTTCATTTCAAATTAAAAATTCCAATATTGAGAGAAACTCTGTTTCAGCAAATATACAACCAAACTATATGGTTAAAATGTCAATTGTCAAGGATAGTTTCCAACTTTAGAACTTTTTTTTACAACAATATACTTACTATTACTCTTAATTACTTATCACCAACTATATATAAAATAAAAGACGTTGCTCCCAACAAAATTAGCAATATACAATATTATGGATTATGGATAGGATAAGATTTGAAACGAAACTTTTATACATAAAAAATCAATTTTAAATCAGACAAAAATAATTAAAAATTTTAATTGCCGTAAAAAATTAAACCTGATGTATTTATAACTGAATATTTAAATAAGAGTCGGAGAAAAAACATTTGACTTAAGTTGATACAAAAGTTTAAAGAAAAGATAAATATTGATTGATAGGATGCCATTTAGGAGCTATTCTATGGTGGGATAAGACTCTTTTCAAATGAATTTGTTTCAAAAATAAGAAGAATGTTATTCGTGAGTTCTATTTTAGGAAAATCTTCGATTCGATTTTTATTAAATAAATTATATTAACAAAACGACCTAAATTTGAATTTCTTATTTTAATAATCCTTTTTTTATCTACCTAACTGATGCCCTCCCCCACATTATCTATCAACCCACCCCTGTTTACTATTCATGTTAATAATTAATTTTCTCACATTTTTAGAGAGAAAAATCACCTACTCTTTAAATATCGAATTCTCTCTCACACTCTTTCTATTCTTGTACCATCTACTACACTTTCTCTCTTTCCCTCCCTCTCTCTATATATATATATTATTTTCTCATTCAAAATTTTAAATTAAAAAAATATATAATAAAATTCTATACAAAAAATAATACTTTATCTTTTTTACAAAACGATTGGTTTCTTTACATCTATTTTAATTAGAAAAATTCATCCATCTTTATCTTTACTTTCTTTTATTAATATGGTGCTATTCTCTTATAAAAGTGTATTTTTCTTAATTTTTTTCTTTTTATTTTCTATATTATATTATTTATCTCTCTTTCTTAATCTCTTTTGAAAATTTATAATCTTTAATTTTCACATTAATAGATTATCTTTATTTTTTTCAAGTTTCAAATGGACAGTTTTATCTTTTTTCAATTGAGTATAAAAATAAAGTAGTAAAAATTTTCTCATAAAAAATTATTACTTTTGGTACCAGTTATTACTTTGGCATGCATTATATTAATTATTATTTTAATTTTAATTATGTAATGTCAATATTTTTTTATATTTTATGATAATTATAATTAATAATTAAATTTAAATATTAAATTTGACCCAGCAATACTAGGAATAAACTACTAGTTTAACTAATAAAAAATTTACATCCAACTGTCATTCATTCCCATGAATTTTTTTCTTACCACTAAATAATACATGTTATTTTTATTTAAATATATCATATCACATGTTATGAGTAAATACATATTATACTATCATTAAGTAAATACATGAAATTAATAATTTTTTAATAAAATAAACTTAATTAGAAGTTTTTGTTTTCCAGCTTTTACGTAACCAGTTCGACCGTGTTTCCTGCTAATTGCAAAAAGAAGTGGGACCGCTGGATGCGATGCCCACAATTTTTATATGCTTTTTTCAGCTAAACGAACAGTCTTATGGATCAAAAAGCACTTTCGGATGCTTTAACAGTGCAGGATGACCAAAATAGAGTTACAAGGGCCAGAAAACGATAGTTCAGGCCCAACTCAACTCCGTTATTGTCGTGTTCATTTTTCTTCCAACGTAAGGAAGACAGTAGTTTTCAGTTTGAAAGTCAAGTTTTCTAAGAACTATATATAGAAATGTAACACGAATAATGGTCGCAACGTCTCATGAAATGTCAGAAAAACGCATTTTATACTAGTTTGAATAAAATTTAGCTAATAATAAGAACCGTGTTAAACATTTCTGCTATGTCAAATATTAAATTGACAAGCAAGCATATCCTTGTCTGTCATTGTATGCATCCTTCCAGAGATTTAGCAATGGCTGAAGTATTTGGTGTATGAAGGAAAGGAATAAACCCCCGGTTCAGTTTTAAATTATCTAAGCCAATAACACGTTCTGCTTCTTCAGAAGTACAGACGATCATTCTTGAAGGTGCTTGGTCATTGTCACAATAGCTTGCCTTCCTGGGTGTCCTTTTCCTTATAATAGAAGGAACATTCTCATAACTCATTGCTAAGCTTCTTAGCACACTTTCTGGGCTGACGTCACCTGTGTAATTCCTGAGTATAGACATTGGGGGAGTACATGTACAGTCATTATTGTCTGCACATGCCATGTGTGTTTTTGGACTTAGACATTCACTGAATTCTGTGGGTGGCAGTTCAACATGTGGCATAATGTTGATTTCGTTGTTGCTTCCCTCTCCAGCATGACCTTTCTTCTCACCGTTGCCCGATTTTGAGTAGCTCAAAAGGGGACTGTCAGATTCATCACCCACATTAAACTCTGCATCTGAAAAAGAAACCTTTTGCAGTTTCGGAGATTTATAGGCCTCACATGTAACAGTACTGGTACGAGGTAAACAATCCAAATTTGTTGCAAGCATATCCATAGAATTATCCCAAAATTGTCTTGAGGCACTAGGAGTCCTGCTTTCGAAACAGTTTTTTTCAGAGCAAGATTCCTCTCCAGAAGTATTTTGAAGAATCAATTTTGTTAGAAAGTTATCAACACTATGTTTCAACCAGTGATTCTGCTTGAGAGAAACCATTCCGTTGAAACTTTGACCCTCGACTTTTGCCAATACATGTGCTGGCTTTATTCGAGAAGCGCAGAAACCGGAGGTGGCAACATTTATGTCACACCCCAAAGGTGATGCATCCAATTTCCTCTTCATTGAGCAGTTCCAATGATTTTTTATAGCATTGTCAGTCCTGGCTTACCCAAAGATATGAATAATTATCATGGGTCATTAGATAACAGAAAGATTTGTAGTTTTTCAGAAATGCGTGTACATTTATCAATGTCTTCAATATTATAGTTCTACTTTTCCTAGCCTTCTTTGAACTGGACAAGTACGGTCACAAGAGAGATACATAACTATTGAATAAAAGTGTAGGTTACTTTAATCTCTAATTTTATAATAAATTTACTATAATCTATAACTTTGTTAAATATTGTTTACTTTAGTCATTATTATTAGTACAACAATATTAAAGAGAATAGTATTTGAAGAGTCAGAAATCAAAGCGACATTTTATTCCTTAATGTCAGTGGGAAATGTAGTGAAAAGGAATTGAAGTGAATGATATTTTGTAAAGTCAGAATTAAAGTGGTTTGAATTAACATTTGAGTTTTAGGAAGTAAAGTGAGAGTCTAGTTATTAAGTATTGGATTAAGTATTTTTTTGTTTTTATAAATATGATTAAATTTTATTTTAGTCTTTCAAAAAAAAATCTGGTTAGTCTTGGTTATCAAATTATTTATTTTTTTTAAATAATCTCTATCATTATTTAGTAGTGATATGACATACATCTAATCATATTAAATCAAGACTATTCTAAGATAACTTATGATGTGATATGTTTATATATATATATATATGTAATATCATAATGATTTTAAAAATTTTCAACTTTTATAAAGAATAAGAAAAGAAAAACTATAACCAATTTTAGTCTTATAAACATGATTAAAAACATGTTTTATCTTTAAAAGTTCATGCATGTCTTGAAGCCTGCATAATACATTCAGATAAAGTACCTTCCGGGAAGAATTCTTGCAATTTCTGCCCACTTACTGCCGTATATTTGGTGATAGTAAGCAAGTATTAACTCCTCCTCCTCTGTCCATGCATCCTTCTTTATAGCTGGATCAAGA
This sequence comes from Mucuna pruriens, assembly GCA_025330945.1. NCBI lineage: Eukaryota > Viridiplantae > Streptophyta > Magnoliopsida > Fabales > Fabaceae > Mucuna > Mucuna pruriens. The sequence continues at coordinate 2,853,712 of JAENHJ010000531.1, read as the reverse complement.
TGATTGTGCCACCTGAAATGCTAACTAATTAACTACTAGTTCATTCAACGTATTTTATAGGAAACACACACACAATGATATGCCGAATAAAAAACCTCAGGTTGTATCTAACATGCATAGAAGATAATCAATTTGATTCAAATTTGTTCTTGATGAGTCAGTAACAGTAACATATGCAGAGTTAGACACCAAGCATAAAATTCTAACAGCAAAGGCTACAGAAAATGGTTCGTGAGTAGTAACACAAAAGTTGCCATTGGGTCACAAACAGAAATACATCAAATAAGATAATAAAGACAAACTCAGTATACACAAAAATGTAAGAAGACTAGGTAAGGTCTATTGTTGCCTACCTCTCTCGGCATTGCTTTCCAATACGACCAGGTAAGTATTTTGCAATAACAGACCATCTCTTGATACCATACTTTCTGACTAGTTCAATGAGACAATCATCTTCCTAAAATGTTTAATGGAGAAGCAGACCGCAATCACAATCAACATGTCAATGAACACAAATTAGTACACCAAGAAATTATGACAAAACTAGAAGAGCACCTCCTTTGTCCATGACCCCTTTACAAGATCAGGATTTAAAACCTTTTGCCAGCGATGCAAGCATTGGACGTCAGTTCGCCCAGGGAGGTATGCAGCTGCAAAGAACCAGTTTGGCAACCAGATTAGCTTGAGTTAGCAGTGAGCCAAAAAGTTTATATTGAAATTAACTTGTGTATGAACAAATTCAAAAATGACAAATAATGTCATTGACAGTATCCCATTAACTATATTCCATCTGAAGTTTTATATAGCATCTCTCAACATTGCAGTGCAGTGGTGAAAAACACAGGAGCAGTAAAAAACGTTGACACGAGACACTAGTTTGAGGGTTGCATGAAGTTCTCAACATGTTGTTCTAGTCTTTTCAGCTGAGACTTAAACACTAAAATTAAATATAAAAGAATAGTTTAAACCAATACTGATACTGCCATATCCACCTATTTTCTTCCAGTTCCTTCCATTGTGCTTCTTGACCGTCTCAATCAAAAGGTTGTCCTACGTGATTGCAAAGTTAGGGAGCGTTAACACTTTAAATTGTACTTAAGCTAACAAAAGAATGCTGAAAAAAGATAACTAGAACAAAGATGTGAAAGAAGGAAAACTGCAAATTCCAATAGTTAAACTAAACGACAGACCTCTTCCTCTGTCCAGCGTCTAGCCTGTGCTTTTATTCTCCTATTAAATTTGTGAAAAATTAGTAAAGCAATAGAATAAATTTAGCAAGGGCATTGAAAACTTTTGCAAGGCACAAGCTATATTTATAAAGACTTTGTGAGAAGATGATCTTCTCATGAATCACGTGATTTACTTATTCCATGATCATGAATAGTGTTTCATTGGTAATAGCATATGCTGAGTTGGAAATCATTAAATACTGCTTGAGATGGAAATGGAGAAGAAGTTTTAGGTTTAAACAGAGTAGCTTACCCTGCAATTGGGGTTGATTCCAGACGAAAGGTATCGCTATTGCAATTGGGCGAAGAAAGACATAAATGGAGTCCGTCTGGATGAGGTGAATCAAAATTGAAATCCTCGAGCTCCTTTTTAACCTCCAACATGATTCTTTTTCTAAATCAAATTTTACAACACAAAAATAGCGCATATATGAACATTGAACAATGACCACGGATAATAATAATAATTATAATTAGCGACACGATGGTGATAATGAATTCAATGTTCAAGAGACAGACAATACCTTGATTTGGCTATATGCAGGAAAACAGACTAAAAGAAAACGGTTGAGAAAGCGAGTAGAAAGTGGAGACTAGTGAGACTAGTGTGGAATTGGAAATGACTCGAGTAAGTGGTTTGAGCGGTTTTAACTGCCTCGTAAGTGTGCAGCAGAAGCAGCTTATGTTGGAAGCTAAACAAATGGAGAGAGACGGCTATTTTTTATTCCAAAATTAACGGCTTCCTTGCATTGCAATTTTCTTGTGATTTTGTGGGCCTGGGCCTGAGTCGCTAACGATTTTTTATTATGGGCCTTTGTTCTGTGAAACCCAAACTTTGGCGGTGGAACTGGGAGCCTATCATGTGAATTATTCGACTTTTCTAATCTTTCGTTTACACGCAAGTAAATAAGCCGGGAAACTTCAAGATTCACTCACCAACTCTAGAAGATCAGGACGAAGAAATCTCGATTATTTAAGAATAAGATTTTCAAGACTTTCGGCCATGTTTTGTACCTGTATTCAGCATTCTGTTTTCAACCTTCAGCTCTATAAAAAAAATCAAATTTGACTTTTGACTTTGAGAGTTATTTTACCGCGTCCATCTCAAGTGAATGAAAATTATATGTTTATATAACATCTACAAGGAGCAACATGAGACTTGTATATCAATCAAGGGCTTGTTTGACCACAAATTTGTTGCTTCGTGTTTCAACAGTTAAACTTATGAGGGTATATTCTCGGACCATTAATTTTCATATTATTAGATTAATGTATGTGAGTTAATCTCATGAACAGACGGAATTGAAAAGATTATGCTTTGAAGATAAATATTACTCCTTCTGATCCTGTATACAAAGAATTACAAAATTTAGTTAATTTAATTAATAACATTAAATTCATCGATAGTTTTATTTTTTAGAATTATTGAGATTTTATTTTCTTAATATTTTTCACCCAATGTAGTTACGTGTACTAAAAAAAATTAATATATTTCCAGTTAAGTAATGAATTTTTGTATTCTATTAAAAGAGAAAAAATAAATGTGAGAGGTATTTGTAACTAGTAATATTTTCAAATCCTAAAAAAAATAACTAATAACTTTTTCATATCCTCGTGAGAGAGAGAATTTAAGAAATTAATTTACCATATTTATCATTTATTGACTAGAACAATTATTGAATAATTAAGGATTTTTTTTTGTAAAGAAATTAAAAAAATCTTATATAAAAAACTAATCAAAAGTTTATATATATATATATAACAGAGAAAGTACCGTGGATTACGCTGTGGTGCTTAATTGCTTATTTTACAGATGTTTAAAGGACTCCGAACCTTTCTTGTGTAATTGATATACGCGCTTTTTCTAGACTCTTAATTTTATTTTAGTATTATGTTAATTATGTCGTACGTAGATAAGTTACTTCTTACGTGTTGAAATTAGTTTGCCATGGTTGTCGATCCTAGCTAATTCACATTTGCGTATTTCCATTTTCAACGTTCAACGAGTGGGTTGATTATTGTCCTGATATCATTTATTCTGACGTCGGAGGAAAACTAAACATTTTCTTTATTTTTTACTTCTTAAATCATCATCTTCGTTGATAGTTGGATCCGATGCAAAATCGTTTTTGTTATTTCCTTTTTTTGCAGACGTAGATAAATCAACAGCACCTTCCGATAGTTAAATTACCCTAGCTTTCCACAATCACGGCTCAAACGACGTTTCAATATATTAACGTGACTTATTTTGCTAAGCACGTACATTTTTTTCTACAAATTCAGTTATTTTGATTTCAAAATGCTTGACTTGTCTTCAAGTCCACAATTTATATCGGCTAAATGACATCACCAGATGAAATTTTCAAAAAAAACCATTTTGCTTCCCCAACATATCAATCGTTCAAAACCGAACCCACCCTATAAAAATAATATACATAAACGAACCTCTTACTCCCTTTTTTCAACAAAACTCACAATGGCCGTCACGAAAAGCCTCTCCATCTTCCTCATGGTGGCCATAAGCTGCGTCGCCGCAGCCCAGGCTACGAACTTCAACATCACAAATAGATGCAACTACACGGTGTGGGCGGCCGCCGTGCCCGGCGGCGGCGTAAGGCTGGACACGAACCAATCATGGAGCATCAACGTGACGAACGGCACGACGGGAGGACGCATTTGGGGTCGAACAAACTGCACCTTCGACAGCGCAGGACGTGGTAAGTGTCTAACCGGTGACTGCAACGGCGTTCTCCAGTGCAACAATACATATGGTACACCCCCAAACACGCTCGTGGAATACGCGCTGAACCAGTACAACAACCTCGACTTCTACGACATCTCCCTCGTCGACGGTTTCAACATCCCCATAGAGTTTACCCCGACCTTTAACTGCACCTCCGTGCAATGCGCCGCCGACATCACCGGAGAGTGTCCCACTCAGCTGCAGGTTCCCGGCGGTTGCAATAACCCGTGCACTGTCTTCAATACCACTCAGTACTGTTGTACCAGCGGTTCTTCCTCGTGTGGTCCCACTGATTATTCCAAGTTCTTCAAGGATAGGTGCCCAGATGCCTACAGTTACCCTATGGACGATGCAACCAGCACATTCACATGCATGGGAGGATCCGATTATGGGGTTGTATTTTGTCCTTGATTCAACTGCTTAATATTTTTTTTACTCTCCTTTTTATTTTCCTTCTTTAATTTCGTGATTCCTATTTGTGTTATTGTATACTTTGATATATATGTATCACCAAATAAAGAGTTCTTGAGGGCTTTGGGCGCGTATCTCTGGTGGGATGTGCTCTCTTTGTCCCAAAATAAATAATAACATTTATATAATTAAATTCCCGTGACAATAAACAAGCGGTTCTTGTTGTTAAGAGTTCTTGATAATTGATTTGTGATTCATTACAAAGAAGTTGGATCCGATGGATGATCGATGTTGCAAGCATGTATTTTCGAATGGGAAACTGAATGATTGTTCTGATCCACTTTTAATTAAAGGTCAGATTTATGTATTCGATCATATGTTAAACATTTCTAATGGGATGAACCAATCCGGCACTAGTTATGAATTATTAGATTATATGAACATCTATGACTTATATGAGTTTCATTCGGATGCACGAAATATTTTTAATTACAATTGGTCATCCATTCTTATATTGACATATGAATACGTATTAAGCGATATATGACAAATGACAATGAACACTGTTATGTGTAATGTTATTATTTTTTTTTACACTGATTAATTATACATCAAAATTAAATTATAGTTTTCATATATTTTCTAATTTAGTTTCACAATTACATTGATAATTCTGAATTAAGACTATAGAATTAAAGTTATAATTTAAAATTTTAGTTTTCATTCTAATTATATTAAGATTAAAAGTGGTTCATAATTACAAATTTTATGTTTGGTATTTTTTTTAAATTAGGACACAAATTTATAGTTTTTAAATTCAATTACAATTCTAGTTTTTATATGTAAGATAAAAATCTAATAACTAATAAATTAAATAATACATGTACTAACTATATACATGATTTTTTTTTTTACAATCTCGTGACAACCTACTATATATATTATGTTTAAATCATACAAATGATAATTTTTATTGGTTGACGGCATAATTTTTTTACATTTGCAAAAATTTAACTCTAACTAATAAGAAAATGATAATTAAAATTAATTATTTTCTAATTTTATGAAATATGCGTTAAAAACAAGTTATCTAATAAAGAAGAAAAAATAATAATATGTAAATAAAGATTATAAAAATAACACATTTGATTATTAATTTTCTTAACATGTGAAACAATCTACCATCTTTGAGTCGGTCTTTGAATTTTGGGTACAGCAACGCCTTTCTTATCACCAACTTGTTTAGGCGATTTTTTTTCAAAACACACACACACACACACATATATATATATATATATATATATATATATATATATATATATATATATATATATATATATATATATAATATTATTTAATAATTAATAATAAATTATGTGTTTTTAAATTACATATATTTTAAAATAATTATATAATTTCAAATGACTTAGAATATATAAATATATGACCAAAATTAATCCATATCACTCGTGTGAAAATAACGACGGTCCTTGAATACGAAAAACGTTTTGGTTGTGAAAACATCTGAAAATAACTACTTTTTTTTTTTTTTTGGCAAATAACGACCGTATGTTCTGACAATGCTCCACATGTTCCAATATTTTTGAAAAGTCAAGAAAACATAATCAACCCCTCTCTTTGTAAATGCGGATGAAATAGACGATAAATAATTTTTTATAGTTATTTGAGTGATTTGATGTCTTCTTTTATATATATGAATATGAGTTTAGTGTGTATCTACTTAGAGTAAAACAGTTTTATATTATTAATTAGTAAAATTAATTAATAATATAATTTTTAAAATAATTATTATAAAAATCAATATACTTATTAATATAGTGATATGTAATTGAATTATAATTAATACGTAAATTATTATATATATATATATATATATATATATTTTTTTTTTTTTTCATATTTTATTTTTTTAATTACAAATTTAAAAAATTGAAATAGTCGTTAGAATTATTAAAATAAAAAATGAAAGATGAAAATAATGAATAATTAATTTAAAGTCTTGAAATAATTTTACCTGTCTATATGGGTGTAGTATGTATATATATAATTATACACAAAAGAAATAAAATTTTATGTAAACATTAAAAGTTATATAAATGATAAAAAAAATACCATTTTGTTCAATATTTATTTTAAGTCGGTTAAAAAAAATTGATAGTTACATCTATTTATTTTAAGTCGGTTTAAAAAAAAAAGATTGATAGTTACATCTTTGTGCTTTGTGAACATCTGATGGTAAGGATTCCCAGCAATCGGCTATATGACTGTAGGTCCTGCAGTCAACATCTAACTCTAAGGGTTAAAAAAAATATATTATATTTCTTATATTTAATATATATATTTTATATTTTATAGCTAAGATTTGATGCTGCTTAAAGGCATAGTAATAATATAAAAAAGTTAAAAAGTATAGTCACGTAAACACAATAAAGAACCATATTTGAGAGAAAATTGTAATGAGTGATATTCAAATTTGGGAGGTTTAGAATAGAAAGGCCGAAAGAGATAAAAATCACAAAAGAAAGTCACATTTGCTTTAACTTGTTGTGATTGAACATGCATTGTTAAACATGAACGGAGACATAACAACAATGAGAACGGGAGCAAGTATGATCAATTGAGATTTTTTTTTTTATCAACAAACAATGCTTTTTAATTATTAAGCTTAGGATATGGGCCTAATACATACCCAATAAATATCCAATCTCATATAAAGTATGAGAACTAGCTACGTGCATAACTTGAGTTTAGAAGTACTTAAATTTTAGAACTCTAAAGTTATAATAGAATAGCAATATATGAAAAAAAAAACTATACTTGGTATCCCATTTTTAAGAGCATAGGCAAGAGGTTATTTTAGCAACTCTACTAGGTATCTCATTTATAAAAGCACAAGCAAGAGCATGGAGTATGCATAATAATTAGAAGTCTTTGAAGGTTTGTTTGGTTTAAAAGGAGAGTGAGATTTTCTTTAAATCTTCTATTTTGTTGAAAGGAAAAGAAGAAATAAATTTAATAGAAAAGAGGGAAGTAATTTTTTTTTTGTTTGATTCATAAAGAGAGTAGAAAGATTTTAAAAGTTATTTTATTTTATATTATTTGAGTTTTAACATTTTAAATACAAGTAACAATATTTTAATCTTTATATTTACAATATTTTAAATTTTCCCCTTCTAAATCCATTCAATATTTGAGGAGAACAAAAATTAGATGAGAATAAATTTTATTCTCCACCATTTCTAAAAATTAAACCATATAAGATTTTTTTTTAAATCTATTTCTTCCTCTTAAATCAAATAGACTCTTAACTTAAAAAATGTGAGCTAGTAACTTAGTTATTCTTAAAGATAAGAGACAATAAGTATATACTTTTAATTAATTAAATTTCAAATTTATCTATGAGACCTATAAAAGAATTAAGTGGTTAAAATAATTATAAACTTATCATATTTTTTCTTATTCAAAAAGTTTAGATGAATTGATTCTTAAGAGTTCGATAGATAGTTTATAAACTCAATAAATACTTACAAATTTATTTATAAATTATCTATCAATAAAATTTTTGCATTAATAATGAAATTCAAACTAATAATTTTTTGAAATATAAATTCAATCCTTACTAAGTAAATCAATTTGTTGGTTAACCCCATAATATTCAACATATTTAGGGTAAACCCAAAATAATATCATATCAAATATTGGTATATTTTGTACAAATATTTTTATTGTAAGTATTTCATTAAATTGTTAATTAAAATATTTTTTTATCTAATATTGATATTATTTTGTACGAATATTTTAATTGTAAGTATTTCATTATAATTTTAATTAAAATACATTTATTTTTTTTATCTATTAGATATTATTTACTGAAATGAATATAACACTAACTCGTGTAGGCGAATAAATTAATCTATTATCTATGTATTAAAGGAATGACTATGTAGACACGTGTCCACATCTCTTATTTTTTATTTCCTACCTAAAATATCTTTGGGTCCCACAGGTTCCGGATGTAGAAATACTATCCGTCCAATTTTGGATTAAAAAAAAAAAATCTCTCAAAAGTTAGACAACCTCCCAGCTGGATTCCACACGAAACAAAATCCTCTGTGAGGGACTTGTCAAAGGACAAAGGATAAGAACATGAGACATTTCATGCGAAAGTCTCACACATTTTCTCATGTTGTATAACAGATCAAGAACCATTATTTGGATTACTTCAAAGTCTTCCTAGACCATCCAATGGTAGAGAACCATTTTATTTTTGAAGAAAAAAAAAAGAAAAAGAAAAAGTTGTTTTTACATTTTAGTGGTTTACCACTTGACCCACAAAAACAAGTGACTATCTAAAATTATTACACGTTGCATGCTGTGCTGTCCACGTTCAATGGACATTTTTTCTACATTACAAGTTTTTATTTTATTTTATTACTTTTTAATTTACATTTATTTTATATTTTATTAATTTTGTATCTTTGTCTAGAGGATAGATATTTTCGTAATTAAAAATAAATAAATTTATTATATTTGTACTAAAAAAATACTAATAAAAATACAAATTTACGAAAACATTGTTTTAAAATATAGAAACATACATAGTCATGAAATATATAGATAAATTTAATAAATTATTAGATTTATATGTCATTTTAATAGATATATAACTACAAATGCCACCGGCACAATAGGACATGTCAACATATATATTCTTAATTAAAAAGTATAAATATTAAAAATTATAATATATAAAAGAAAATTTTAAAAAATAGTTAAATATTAAAAAATAAAAATTTAGTTCTAAAATATTTGATATTAAATTTTTAAAAAATGTTAATATCGTGTTTTTTTTTTCTTGAAGAGCACTAAAACACTCATTTATTTTAATATAGATGAATAAATTGGAAATTGCCAATGCCATTTGAGAATGAGGTTCGTAGTTGGTTCGGACAGATCGAGCCGCCTCTATTTTATTCAATTATTGAGGGCACTTGTATTTTTATATGGTAAAAGATAATATTATTAAAAATTTTACTTCTCTTTCGTTAAAAAAGTGATATTTTTATTTATAAGAATACACGACAGGAGTTACAATATTCACGAAAAAATATATATTTTTATTTACACTTTTTATAAATTTTGCGTAAATTAAAATTTGGTCGTTCAATGCATAGGATATTAATTAGTTTTTTTATATTTTTTATTTTTCTAAAATGGTATTACTTAAATTTAATTAATATTGGCCGGACATTAAATTTGAAATTTTAATTTTAACACACAATATGAAATTGTTAAATTAGAACGATATATCTTAATTTAAATAATTTATTTTCATATTTTTCATTTCAAAAGTTTTATTTCATTAATTTATTTCTATCTAGTAAAGTAGAATTCTCATTATTGACTATAGAGACCACTTTTATTATACTTTTTCTAATATATATGGTTTTAACATTACTTAACAACGATGATATTAAATTTTTATCTCTTATATATACTAAAAAAAAAAACTAGCTAGTTTGATGATAAAAAATAACTGGAAATCCTCTTTTGTTGAAGAATGTTTTATTAACGGTGATTAAAGAGTACTTAGTTATTTTTCATTATTTACGAAGACTGAATCCTTTTACTTTTTTAACACGCTTTTTAATTTACTGCTTTATTTTTTATCTTTAATTAAGTCAATATCCTAAAATTCTACAAATTCGTAGGAAATTTTTATAAAAATTTATAATAAATACAAAATCTCATAGAATTTTTTTATTCATAATAATTTTATTTACAATATCATATAATTAGTAAAAAAAATCCACTATATTTTTATGACGATTTTTATGTACCTTACTAGTACTAGTACACCCACTCAATATTAAAAATAGACGTATAGATATCAACATGAAATTAAATAACAACATGTAAAACTTTTAGGTCAATTTGCATTAAATTAAACTTTACAAGATAACCAATAATCACATGACGATTTATCGTTATCGTTATCTTGAGGAAGACTTGAGCAAGATGGTTAGCCGCCTAGGACTTAATCATTAAAGCAAAGCCTCTAATTTCCAAAAATATTAATCAAACAGCGATAACTGTCCTCACTCACTCTCTATATAAACACCAATACCATTCTTCTATTTCACACACACTTGCTCTCTCTTACCAAATGGCTTACTTATCAGCACTATGCTCCCTCCTCATGTTGGCCTCATCGTTGGCCACAATTAATGCAGCTAACTTTGAGATAGTCAACAATTGCCCCTACACGGTGTGGGCAGCGGCCAGCCCCGGTGGTGGGCGCCGCCTCGACCGCGGGCAAACGTGGAACCTGTGGGTGAATCCGGGCACCGCCATGGCCCGCATCTGGGGCCGCACTGGCTGCAACTTCGACGGCAGCGGTCACGGTCGTTGCCAGACCGGTGACTGCACCGGTGGACTCAATTGCCAGGGTTGGGGTGTCCCTCCAAACACACTCGCCGAGTTTGCTTTGAACCAATACGCGAACCAAGATTTCTATGATATCTCTCTCGTCGATGGCTTCAACATTCCCATGGACTTCTACCCACTAAATGGAGGCTGTCACAAATTAAGTTGCACCGCTGACATTAATGGGCAGTGCCCCGGCCCATTAAGGGCCCCTGGGGGCTGCAATAACCCATGCACTGTGTTTAAGACCAATGAATATTGTTGCACTAATGGGCAAGGAAGCTGTGGGCCCACTAACTACTCCAGGTTCTTCAAAGATAGATGCCATGATTCTTATAGTTACCCTCAGGATGACCCAACCAGCACTTTTACGTGTCCTTCGGGCTCTAACTACAGGGTTGTCTTCTGTCCACTGGGATATCCTCATGTTCCTCTTCTGATGCCTGGCAGCACCACTAACGAGTATTGAAACAATAATAATAAAAAAATGTACGACCAAGTCCTTCCATGAGCTTACAAGAAAGTGAAGTTCTTGTTAGAACTTCATTTATGATCACACTCAATAAGATCTGAGTCAGTTTGTGTTTATTTTTCTAAGCCTAATGTATCATCAAATCATCACTTTTGTCAATAAACTTTCTATGTTGTTGGAGATCTCTATAACTTTCTTTGATTTTTTTCTTGTGACATTTTCTGTTGCTAACGAGTGTCTTTACTTGCTAATTGTAGAAGTTTTTTTTTTTTTATCATAAATTACGTTGAGAATACATTAAAATTACAAATGGAAGTACATTAATAATATATTTTTAATATACAATTTTTCATTTTTAATTCCTTCACGGTTTTAGCATTTGCCTTTTGTTTAGTACGGTGAGACAAAGGTATTTTAAATCAATAATGTGAGATTAGTCTTTTTTGACACAGAAAAATCGCGTTAATATAATGTCTCATTTTTTTTTTATAGAGATGACTACTTTGTTGAAAATTAAGACAACGTACTTAATAATTTCCCTTATTTTTTAATAATTACATCTTGTCTAATTATATGATATTATGGATTTGATATGTGTTGTTTTTAAGGATAATTGGGAGCAGATCCTTTGCAAGTGACTGTGTCAACTGTCAAAGTCACTGCCTTGAGATTCTATTGCTTTAATGTATCTTATAAATATAATACATTTTATTTTAAAGTGAGGTTTAAAGAATTAAACAGTTGTATAACGGTGGGACCAAGACAATTAATATTGTCATTTTTAAAAAATTTGAGAGGATGTACTTCCTAAAGAATTGAACTTGTTAGAGAGAGAAGTTAAAAAAGTTTTTTTTAATAAATAATTACATGTTGTCCCATCATGGAAACCATGAAATATCACAGAGGATCAAGCGTAATCGTAATAAAAGTAATTCTACAGCAAAAAATCACTTTTTTCTGTGGAAATTATTGTATATTTCTTTTTTTTCGGCAATATAAATATGACTATAAAAATATTTACCGACGGTTAAATTATGATTAATGTATTTAGATTTACTTAAAGTATCACCAACAATTATATCAAGTGCAGGTAAAAACTCATTTTATTGTTTGAAAAAAAAAGTATTCTCAGTTTTTACTGATCATAAGTTAATTTTTTACCGACTAATACTCACTTGCGACCAAAAAAAAAAAAAGAATTAGTTTTATTGGTGATTAACTTATTGCCTATATATAAATTTTGCTATGCAAATATAAAAATTCTTAAGATTTTATTTAAAGTTTAAGCGGTTACTCTAACAAAAGAGGTAAACTCCCCCCTCTCTGCCTTTTAACGGACCAAATTTTCAACGTTGGATTATACACTAAAAAACACATACCTCGCATGGTGTGTGTCCGAAGCAAATGAATGAGAGCGAGATGTGGGATCAAAATGTATTTAGTGGGTGTTTGGAATAGCCTCCAACACTCACATTTTTTCTCCAAAACCATGTTAAAAAATAGACAAATACGTACAAGTATGTATATATTTATTGCTTCCATGTTATTAGATGTATTTAGATGGTTAAAATTACGATCTTACCCTTATTGCTCTTGGTGCCATTATCATGACTTAGGCAACAGTTAACTACGTTAAGGTCTAGTCTTGTTTGGCTGTGGTTGGGGTACGTCATTTTCGGATTAGCTGTTTTCTTTTTTAAAAGATAGGTGTCTATCATAAAGGTTCAAGAAGACTAGTGTAGACTTAAAAATAATAATAACGAAGACTGATGTGGTTTGCTTAGGGTTATAATTATCTCTAGAGGTTTGAAATCTTGAATTCAATGAATGAGATCGAAATGCTTTTTTGGCGTGGAAGGAGACTATATATAAATACAGTTTGCATTTTATTTATTGTTTGCATAACATCATATATTATTGATCAATAAAAATTATCACAGTGCAGATTTCCGTTTTAATAACAAAATTTACTATTTTTTAAACAATAGGATTTAATTTTTTAACATCTTTAATCTCTTACATTTCTTTTATATTCTCCCCTCTCCCCTATATCTCCTTTCCTTCTTTATTATATGGTCCATTATATTTTTCCACTTTCCGTCTTTCCCCTCTTTCTATCTTTTTCTTCTTCCACCCAAAAATACTATTGTTTTAAAAAAGTAGCACCATGTATTTGATTAGTCAATAAATCAAAACCAAATAATCGATCTTTAAATACTTCCCTTCATAAATACCAAACTTTATAATTGAATTTTTAAGCATTATACCACCTATAAATATTATAAATATATGTAAAATAATATAGACAAAGTTTATGTATAATATCATAAGTATTGTGCTTTTTTTAATTAAAATATTTCAACTTGATAATTTGTACAATAAATTGAACAATAAAAATCGGTTTTGATTTACTGAGATATAATTCCATTTTTTTTATTAAGAACAATATAAAAAATGCTTATAACACTGCAACTTAAGTTTTGTCTTGTTTATGTCAAAAAAAGGAAAAAGTTTTGGAAATTAGTTTTCGAAAATCTTCGTCTTTCTAACGCTCATCTGTGAATAATTGGTCCAATTCCAAATCACACAGGAATGGGATGGACATTTGGAATGGGGGAGATTCTATTTACACACCTCTTTTATCTCTTTGTATTCCCTTTATTTTATTTATATTCACAAAATACTTTTATTAGAAATTACAAAATGCTACTTTTTTTTAATTAGTTCTCGAAAATTTTCCAGCAACATTTCAGAAATACATATTATGAAAACTAATTCTCAAAACATCTGCGGAGATAGATGAGGCCGGTGGAGTAGAATACAAGGGAGGGAGAAAAAGAGGGGAGAGGAAATGTTGAGAGAAAGAAAAGGTAGAAGAAGAGGCAAGAGAAGGAGGTTTTTTTTTTTTTTTTTTTTTTTTTTTTTTTTTAAAGAAAATACAACAACAGACTAGAACTTCTACCAAAAAAAAAAATTGTTTCTGAAGGAGAAGGAGAGGGAGAAAATTACAAATTTAATAATATTTTTTTAAATGCATATTATTTAATAATTACATCTAGTAAAAATATTATGTTATATTTAATCATTACAATAATTAGCTTAATTATATATTTAATAATTACTTTAATCATACGTTTTTAAATAATATATTTACATTAATTTAAATAATCTCACTTACCTTTAAAAAATATATATCTCATAAATTTATATCTCTCCAACAACTGCATTTTTTTTATTATATTCTTTATAAAACAAATCATCGTTCAAAACATTTGCAAAAAGAATTCAAAAGTCACTAAAATAATGTGTTTTAGAAATGAAACTTAGCATTAACCACGACATCGACATTATTACTATCAGTCGGCAAGTTGATACTAGGTGAACATAATTTTTGAGATTTATTTTATTATTTAATAATAAATTAAATTGCGTCAGTCAATGCTGAAATAAAAGGTAGTCACATTCTTAAGATATGTTAGATATTTTTTTTATAATTACTGTCAGTTTAATCGCAGCTAGTTCTTAGTATAAGTGGAAAACAAAAAAGTCATCAACATTTAATAATATTTAAAAAATATTTGTTATAATTAGTATAGATCAACCTGCCACTGATTCTTAATTTGAGCGAGAAAACAAAAAGTTCATGGCAATCTAGTGATAACCATGATCCACGCTAAATAGTATTTTTCAAAAATAATTTTTATAGTTAACAGCAGCCCAGCCCATGCTGAATTCATAATTTGAAAAAAAAAAAAGAGCTAAGCTTTATAATACAAAAAGATTTTGCATGAGATCCAGTTGTTTAAAATTATTAGACAGATATTAAATTAAAAAAAAAAAACTAGAGATTTAACAAAAATCAAGAAAATTTGTCTTTGTATAAATGTTTCGGGCCATATGAATTCGCACTAACAAACATTTTACTCAATTCAATGCCGTGGGTAGATTGCCGTAGGTTTCATGTGCCGCCTCCTAATTCTATCGTTACTAATGAATGCACTTATATCAATGTCACGGATAACAAACATAATTTTATACACTTTTTTTTTAAGATTCTAAGATAAAATTTCAAGCATTTTATTGGAATTTATTTTATATTTAACAAATAATTTTAATTTTATCTATTTTCTTTCTAATTAAAATGTGTATCTTTTCTCGCTTCACATACCTAATTTTATTTTTTTGTGTATATTTTTTATTATTTGCAAGCCGTAGTCACAATTTGAGGAATTGAATTAATTATTTACTCATTTCCATTATGGACTTCTAGAAAATCGTCCGTACTGCCCCCATTTTGAATTGACACCCGGAGTTCTAATTGATAAATTGTGTTGTCACTAGTTAGCTATTTGAAATCACAACATTTTCACAAAGTTAACACCTAGATGTTCTCGGCAGACAATACAGAACATTAAACAGGAGCTAAGAGCTTATGTTCAGAATGTATTCACAAATGTCACCAGACAAATAAAAAGGATGCACCATGACATTGGTTTAGCTATCTACACAAGTACAGTCAGCGATTACCAATAGTTAACTAAATATCCTGGCGCTAGCCAGCAATGTTTTGCGAATTCACCTTCTCTGAAAATTTTTACTATATTGAAAGTATTGTTCTTGAGGAGCAACCCCCGAGAAACCATGCAGGTTCTGTTTTTCCTGGGGGAGGAATGAAGAACTCGTTGATGACTGTTGCCCTTGCTTGGACTTCTCCCCTATATCATTGTGAAGTGAGAAACCACTATGAGAAATGCTGGAAAATCCAAATTTCGGCACCATCGAGCCACCATCTCTCTGGTCATGGCGATTTGCTGGTTCCTGGAAACATCCTTGAATTGCTATATTTTCCTCTACCGGTATTGCGCCTGTAAGAGTCTTAAATGCAAATTCTAGGCATGGGTCTGACCAAGAATCCATAAATGAAACACAAGATGCTCTTTCAGAATTATCACGGTTTATTGTTTCAGGTTGTGGTTTTTCTGCAACAGATTCACCCTCAAGAACCTGATTTTCCTCTGATGGCTCTTCAAGTATTGTCTTGTTTATATCAATTTCTATTGCGTTCCCGACTTTAACACGTTGGGATTCTCTTTCATTAAAATTCCTGGTTACATTGTCTTCATCCTTGTAAGACTCTCTAGCAGCAAATTTAGGATAATTTCCACAGGATGTGGAGTAGGTCTTCAACTCAGGCTGGTTCAGGACTTGTTTCGATGGCTGCTGGCAAACAGTAGTAAGCTCCTTCTTGGTCTGGAACTGCTCAGGTTTATCACGAGCTTCTTCATTGATACTCTTCTGCTCCATACTCTCAAGTAATTCCTTACTCGGTGAGTCATTAACATCAACAGTCATAACAGGCAAAATGGCAGGAGCGGCAGAAGCATCAACTGGCAAAGCACCAGTAAGAGTCTTAATTGCAAATTCTAGGCATGGATCTGACCAGGAGTCCCCAAACGGTGATGGAAGCTGTGGATCTGATTTGTCATCATCAACATTTTCTGCTTCAAGCCTCTGCAATTGTTCATTGGGATCAGTTTGAGCATCATATGACTTCTCACTCTTGCTTGATGATTCACCGCATAATGTTTTCAACCTGTCAGATGCCTGGACAATAATCTTGGATTCTTCACTGGCATGAAGATGCCCAGACACTCCATTAGTTAAAATTGCAGCAGCAGCTGGTTTGTCATTGCACCATTTTCTAGTGGCATATTCAATAGCTTTCTCAGTAGGCAGTACCTCGGGTTCATGGCCAGCAAGTCGCTTTGACAACCGCCTAGGCATTGGAAGCTCTTTCTTGTTCTTGGATTTCTTTGAATTTACACGTGAGTTTTTGTAACTGCTCCTTCCTGTAACATTCTTAACCAACTTATTTTTGGAAGACATATCAGTTTCAGAAATCCTGGCAGGTCCATTACCAACTGAATCCTCAACTGGTAATGCACCTGTGAGGGTCTGAATTGCAAATTCCAAGCATGGGTCAGACCAAGAATAGTGAAATGCAAAGGATTGCTCGGGTTCTGATTTCTCATCATTATTCATTTCTTCAGCATCAAATTTCTTCAGTTGATTGCTGGTCATGGGTGTGGTTTCGGGAACTTTTTTGCCTTTATTTGATGACTCTCCATTTATTGATGCATGATCTGCAAGCCCCATAGCTGGTCGATCATCACTTTGCTGCAAGGTTGCATTGATCTCAGTCGCGGATCCAAGACCTTGAGTCAGTGGAACAATTTATTTTAAAAAATAAAATTAATAATAATTATTATCATAATATGAAGATAAAGACATAAACCATCAAGTATAGTAAGAAATTTAGGACAGTAGGTTCAAATATATAAAAATAAGGGACAAAATATAAAAATTTAAGATATATATTATGATTTTATCAAAATGAAGGGGTTCATTTGCCCACCCTCATATGAATGTAGGTCCACCACTGATTGACCTCACCTTTAGACTTTTCACTTTTATATTTGGGAGTTCTTTCGTTGGAGATGGAGCTGCTCATCAGCTCAGGTTCAAATCCAGCTAATCGTTTTGAAGCACGACAAAGAATCTGTTGCTCTTTCTTGTTGCTGAATTTGTTTGAGTTCAATAGTACCTCTCTTTGCATTTTATGTGAATGCTCAACTTCTAGGACACCATTCAGCTGCTGAAATGATTTATTTGTCAAATCAGTGTCTAAAACACTTCTACTTTTTCTCAAGTTTCTTTTTGGAACTTGAAGAGCCTGTTCATTAGCCACATTGGTCAACTGGTCCGGTTCTGCCCCAGAAAGTCTCCGCGAAAAACGGCGAGCCACAGTTGATTCCTTGGTTTTGGATAAACAACAGTTGATATGATTCTTTTTACTAGCATGCTTCAACATATTAACAACATGATTCTTCTCTTGCACATCATCTGCAGGATTTAAGTGAAATCCAGCTTCAGCAGAGAACCTTTTTTTTTTTTTCTGATTCTTTCAAGGATACAATTTTTAACAGCATTTTTAACTACCTGGATCAGACGTTTTCTTCATTTCAGGAGTGTGTGCAGCTGCATTCTCTAATGATTGATTCTTCACAACAGGTTCACCCAGGGGAACAGGAGCAACCATCATTCCAGAAGAATCTGTCACATCTTGCCCTTTTTTCGAGCCATTAGAATCTGGCAATTCTAAGGCACTTTCATCATATATTTCTTGGCCTGCAGTAACAAATTTTAAATATACAGAAATGGGTTTAAAATGTTAGTGGCCTTATCCTTGTGATTGGGATAACCTTGTAGAACAATTTATCAGCCACCTTTAAATATAATTATTTTAAGATTTCTTACCTACAAAAAGTTGTTGTTTGGTGGCAGACTGCTTTAGTTTCTGCTTTTTGCCAGTAGATGATGGCTAGATTGAACAAGAACAAAACAAGATATATAAAATTTTCTCAGCTTGCTTTCCCATAAATTAAAATATATATTTTTTTTTTAAATATGTATAATCTATAGATTTATACATTAGAATTATAAGATATTTGATTATTAGATATTTTTATTATAATTATTCAATTTTAGTAAGTAATTGGGAAATTTTCTAAATGAATGTCTAATTCTACATTAAAAGAATGATTATTTATTTACAGTCATTAGATTCATTTTAGTTATATCAATTCTATATGAATAAATGGATTGAATAGAAAAAATAGAAAATATTCAAAAAAAATCTTACTATACTAATTAAGATGAAAATCTTTTTGAATAAATATATATTTTTAATTTGTTGGGAGACCTCTATTATACAACATGCTTGGCTTTAGACAATTCATGTCAATAGGAGCTTTTTTATAAAAGGATATTAAGCAACTTGAGAAATCTTAATGAAGAAAAGTTATTACCACCTAACACTAAGTGGAAAGCAAAGTTGTCATGAATAGGAAGTTCCTCAAAATGTTTGAATTTGATATAAAGAAATTACCAGTTTCAGTTTAGCTTTGAAAAGAAAAGGAAAGTGTATACACCTTTTATCATGTTGTTAGGAACAAGCCCCCAATTAGGAAAGCCGGGCCCTAGGAATCAAGTGGGTCAGCCTGTTTGTTGGCCATCATTGGTTAAGAGCAGGCATTGCTAGGAAAGCTGTTAAGTAGTTAATTAGTTAGTTTGCTTTAAATAGAGGCAGAGAACATAAGTTGGCAAGATAGTTTTGGTTGGGAAACCAGACTCTTTTTGACCTTGTATATATTCTTAACCTTGGATATTCAATGAAATATCCTTACTTAAATTTCTGTTAGTCTTTATATTTGGAACCAGTACCTATCAACTAATATCAAAGTTCCCGAATCTAGGGAACTGTTTCTATTTCTGAGTGTAATCAAGAATGGAGAAACATGTGCTTAAAATAATATAGTGAGAGCGAGCTTGCATGCTTAAGGAAAACATTCAAAGAGGAATGGATAGTGTTAGATAGGACTAGCAACAGGCCAAGTTTTGGCACGCCTGAACTTGACATACATAATTATTATGCCTAAACCTGACCTGTTTACTTGTTATAGACTATTTTTTCAGGCCTGACCTAGCTTGTTTAAAAGCTTGACCTAATCTGAAAGCCTATTTAGGTGGTCTATTCTAAATAAATAATAATTATTATGCTTAAACCTGATCTGTTTACCTTTTATAGACTATTCTTTTAAGGTCTGATCTAGCTCATTTAAAAGTCTGGCATGACCTGAAAGCTTATTTATGTGGTCTGTTCTAAATAAGGCCTATAAATAAGCTAATAGACCTAAAGAAGTCAACAAATCAGGTAACCAATTTGATGGATGAAAATCAAACTCACTTGTTCACTTGCGATAAAGATGATGTTGCCGTATGATAAGTGTTCTAAGTTACCAATTTGTCATCTATGCTATACGGTTATGCTTCAACTGTAATTTATACTGAATGTTTCTAAAGAAACAAGCATCACACGATCTTTGCATGAAGGTGCACAGAGGTGCGCAAAGATATATGGCAATAGTGTGTCCTAACAAAGACCTAGAATATGATGGGTGTTTGGTTGTTGTCTATTTTGGCTTAATTAAGTTGCAATTGTAGAAAGCATAAAAATGCAACACAGTACAAATGATTTCAAATGAAAATTATTTTATTAAAAAATTATTATTAATAATTATATGAATTAAATATAAATATTTTATATAATATAATATAAATATATAATTATTTATATAAACTGACTACCTTATCAAGCCTAATAGGCTTTTTTTTAAGCCATTGGCATTTTTACTTAAAAAAACTTTTTAAAAAACTTAAGTCCAATCTTTTTACTAAACAGACGAAACCTTATGAAGGCTAGGTTGTGGGCCCGATAGGTCGCCTGGCCTATTTCCACCCCTAGTGTTAGAACTTGAGGAAGCTGAGTAGTGAGGAATGCAGACAAAGGAAGAAGAGAAAGAAATGAAATGTTTCTATTATTGATGAATACATAGTTTAAACCTCCTCCAAGGAGATTCCCCTTCACACCAAGACAATTGCTTGGTACCAAACTAATTTCCCAAAGATCCTCCCTATACATTTCTGTTATTTATTCTCCTTCCCTAACTAACTTCTCTAACCGTCTAACTTTCCTCTCAACTACTATCTCTTTTGTTCCTTCTAGTGTCTTGTTCTCCCCACGTTAACTTTATCCCTATAAATAGGAACTAAGTATTTGAAGGAGATAACATGTAAGACAAAAATCAAATGATGAAGGGAAGTCACAGTGTGGAAGAACCAGAAGGACAAGCATACCATTAGTACAAATGAAGGGCTTGGGAGGCTAGCGATCCCAAGACAATGGGGAAAAGTTTCTGAAAGGTGGTGCACAAACAATTCCAACCCAAGTATGATTTGGACCTGCTAGTTTGGGTCCAAGATGTGGGACTGGACTCAAGCCATAAAATAAAAGCAGAAGTTAAGGTTAAGGTTTGAAGAGCAAGAATCAGAATTCAGAACCATGGCGGTGGAGAAGAAACTGATCATGTGGAAGGAAAAGTGGTGAGAAAAACATACATTAAGATGGATAAGGTGGAGGAGAAACCTGATCTGTCAATGGCAGAGAATGAAGTGGGCAAGCCCTGATAGTTGGGAAATGTTAGTCAAGAGTAGACCTTGTTAGGAAAGCTGTCAGAGTGGTTAATTAGTTAGCTTGCTATAAATAAAGGTAGAGAATGTAAGGGAAGACAGTTAGGTAGTCACATTGTTTTGGGTGGGATTAGGCTCTCAAATTCCTAGGGAAGACATCATTTTATATCATTCTTGCTCTTGTTGACCCTGGAATGAAAACAGTTGATCCAGAGTTGGAGGAGGAACTTTAATAAAATTTCCTTTCTTTCAGTTAATCTCTATATTCTGAACCAGTACATATCATAGATCAACAGAATGATAACCCACTGAAAGATCATATAGAAACTGCAAGTGTAATAGGCATGCATAGCACATTATATTGAATATAGAAATTGAAATTGCAATAAGCATGTAGTCATCAGAATTTTGAAAATAACTCAAAACTTATCTATTCAGGGGCATAGATTCATTAGTTTGTTTCAAAAACAAGTCTTAAGTCCTATGTGATTGACAAAGCTTTCTTTCTTTTTTTAATCTTTTAACAGTTAACAGTTAGAACCAATGGGAATTAGGCATACTTAATAAAAGCTACAATTGTAAGATAGTAATTCATATTGAGCAGACAAGCCTTACAGTTATTTTGTCTTCATCTTGGATTTGTCTTTTAAATGGTTTTAGCACACACGTACTGATATCTCCAGACTTAAGATAGCGCAGTGCATCCTTCTTGGAACGAAATACATAACCACTCCCTGGATCTATAAAAAACTGTTCGAAGTATAACCCAATCATAATTTATATAAGTACTAACATTTGGAAAACTATCAAATGCAGTATATTACACTATGATGTAATAAACTAAACCGGATATGATTTGCTAGCCACCTCCCAAAAGAAGGAAATAAAAAAAAAAATTGACAGAAATGAGAGAGAGCGATTATATAAATTATAAATATCCATATTTATCATTTCAAATGTATTAAAAATGGGCTGTTAATATACCCCCACTTGTTTTTTAGGAGCATGTTAGCATGCTACACCTCTAGGAGTATTTTAACAAGTCCAAATTGTACTATCCTAAAATACTCCCACTAAAAAACAAATGGAAAGTATACTACTAATACTAGTAGTGTCAGTGGTTGCTAATTTACTCCCATTTGTTTTCTAGGATTATTTTAACAAATTGAAATTATAACTTGCTGGCATACTCTTTCTAAAACCAAAATAACAGTATACTAGCAAGCCTTGCATTAAAAAATTTCCTCTTTTAGGTGGAGAGAGGCAGCAAAGCATATATCTGTGGAATATAGATGAAATTTCATACCAGATCTTTCTTATGGCCAGTACCACCCTTCCTAACCTTGGCTTCTGTTATCCACCCAGGTGGTAAATCCTCCACTGGGGACTTCTTGACTACATCCTAAAACAACATTTCCAAAACTATAAAAACTGCATATTGGAAAACAATTTTATCAAGATAACTCATAACTTCCAAGTTCTAATAGTATTCAATGGACTACTTAGAAATTCATTCAATAATCAATTTCATGAACAATACTTTTAAAAGGAACAATACCGGATCTATCTTATTGCCATTACATTCCTTCCTAATCTTGACTTCTGTTGTCTGCCCATGTGGTAAATCCTCTACAGTGGACTTCTCAACTGCATCCTAAAATAACATTTCCAAAACTATAAAAACTGAATACTGGAAAACAATTTTATAAAGATAACTCATAACTTCCAAGTTCTAATAATATGCAATAGACTAAACAGAAATTTGTTCAATAATCAATTTCATGAACAATATTTTTAAAAGGTGTAATACATTCATTATCTTTTGACTGGATCCGTAGCTACCTTGCTTAATAGTTTTAGAACAAAAGCTTAATTCAGATAATGACATCAGATTGAGATTCATATAATGCTGCACTGTGCATTTGTTTGCTATCATCCATAAAAATGAAAAATTAATGCCAAACTCACTAATATTTTATAAAGAATCATTTGGATATTAATCAAAATCACTTTTAAATGTGTAATTACTGAAAAATAGAAAAATATATAAATTATAAATAAAAATTACCACAAAATGTGTATGAAAATTTAAACTAAAATTTAATTAATGAAGTTGTAGAATAATTGTAGGTAATCATTACCATTCAAAGCAACAATTTTAACTATTAAACTAATTTTCCTTTTAACTTCTTTCACACCCGTTCCAGTATGCAAAAAAAGTCTCACGTTACATAGGAATCAAGATCAAATGTAATTTATAAACATCCTCTTCCCTTAACCTATCAAGATATCTTTTAAGGACAAAACTGTAACAACCCACTGAGTGTCAAAGTAGACAATATCTCGAATGAGGTGACTCTAACAATATCAATGGATTTGAGGTTGGAACATTGCACTAGAAGAATAGCCTAGGCAATTGTTGTCCCTTAGCCTCGACTATGGGACAAAACCTTCCTCCTTTAATCCATTGATACGTCTTTTAATGACAAAACCGTAACGGCCCACTGAGTATCAAAGCAAATAACACTTCAAATGCATTGACTCTTAACGATATCAGTGGACAATACTCAATTTAAAACATAAAATATATAGATTAACAAAATAATATTTTTTTAATTTATTTGATCAGTCTTTCTATATTTATAAAAAATCAAAGAAAACTTGCTTTTCTCCTATCCTATGGCTTTGGCCGATTAAAAAGGCAGAGAAAACTAGAGATGAGATATAGGGATACAAACATTGCTTTTGCATATCTTTTCCTTCTTGGAAGTGTGGCTGTTGCTGTTTACAGTCTCAAGATATCGTAACACCTCTGGTTTGGAGTAGAATTTGTGTCCACTAGGATCAATGTAACACTGCAACAAGAAACACAATTTATAGTATGATAAGATGCATTATTAACAGCAACCAACAAAGACATAACAACACACTCATCCAGATGTTTTACTAATAATCTTTACCATTTTAAAGTTAATTAATAGAGGAGAACAAAAGTACAAAACAAAGAATAAAGTCACGTTTCAGTTAAGTAATTAATATGCCAAATAATTAATACTCCAACAAGAGAAAATTAAATACCAAGAGGTACAGAATCACATGTTCACAATACATTAATTGAAGAGTATAGTTTTTACAGTTTTACCAATGAATATAACCCTTGTAAATATTTCGAATATGGTCTTGAAATATATGTCCCAAAAACCAGCTCAAACCAAAACAAGACAACTGATCACTAGCCAGACAGATCAGGAGAACAAAATTACAGTTGTCCCATATGCTAGTAGTCACAATTGTAAATTAAGAATCAAGTGCATATTCTATACATATTTCTGGGTGATCTTGTGATGTTCCTGCCATGAACAACCCAAGCATTGAGCAGTTATCTATAGGTCCCTTGGGCTGCCTGCTAATATCATGATTCAGATTTTCAAAGAAATTTTTCTATTACAGATGCTTGTATGGAAATCTTTACACGTTTCAAATTTGGGTACCTGAGTGGTGAAGGTTATAGATATATATACTGGCAATTATGTATTGCCAGCAGTGTAATCTAATCTCCCTAACTAACAACAAGCTGGCATTTATGGAAGAACAAGAACTTACGGCAAGCAAATAAAATAATAGATAATATACACAAAAAGATAGGCCTAACTAAAGTTGCCAAGGTCTGTAACTGTAATATCCACATCATTACTTAAAGAGACTTTGTCTACTACCTTATACCCACATCCCATATTTGCACCACTTTTTCGTGTTCTGAAGTCCACATTCCAGCCATCAGGTAACCATTCAGGACGTTCATTTGATTTCTCTACAGTCTGAAATTGTCAAACATCAACCAAACCGTAAGTGATAAGAATTTAGCTAAAATAGGGAAAACAACATTCCAAAACAAAATAAATAAAACTTTGCACTCACCTGTTTAGAATTGCATTTTGTGCTACTGCTGATATGTCTATTGGTTGCTTCAAACTTTTCATCTTGGAGTTTTCCCATTTTCAGAAGGAAGGTGATGTTATTTAAGAGAATCTTTCAGCTTAGTTTCAAATTTGTGTCAGCTGTCAAAGCCCAAAATTTCTTACTTGTTTCCATTATTTTTTACAAGTTATTCCCTCCTCTGGCAAAACCAAAAAAATGCATTCTAACTTGGTTCATTGTACCAAGGAGGACACAATATCAGTGCACGTATTAGAGGCTGTGATTTGATCTCTAAGATAGTAGTTACCACCCAGTATTGCATTTCCTGAAATGAAAAGGCAATCATATAACTAAAAAGCAGTAGAGAAGGAAGATTGGATAAGATACAATCAGGCGGCATCTGAACATAGAGACACATTAAATAGATTAAACAGGATTATGAAACAAATACCTTAATATGTTTATATCATCGTCCCCTACAATTTTGGTCAGAAAGCAATTTTCGAAACAGATTCCTCACATAATTCAAGATTAATTAAAAAAAATTTCACGAGTCATGAGTGGCCACAAGTAGAGTCAATGAGAAATAAATAGATAACAGAGCCAGACACAACAATTACATTAATACAACTAAATATTTGTTCATCTCGTGCACTTTATCTCCACATTTTGTTTTCACAAAAAAATATTACTAGGCATGCACCACAAAACACAAAATAATCATAAACTAAAAGGTTATGGTTATACCAAATTATTAAGAGGATGCTGATCGTGGAAGTTGAGCTCCTCGTCCAGATCGTACAATCCTAAGATTCGTGTTATTTGCTTTTCATCTCAGCTCAGAAAATACTGCCTCATCTGCTTGTTATACTCCATAGCACTAAGAGAGTGAGCAGTTTCTATAACTATACTTAACCTCTCTCACTCGCTCTATCTCTCAATCCAAGAGCATGAGCAGTTTCTGTAACTATGCTTGACATCTATCTATCTATCAATATTTGTAATCAAGGTTTTAAAAAAGGGGTCTACGGCCGCGATATTGGTCACAATGTTAAGTTTTTTGGAGTAGCAGCATATGTCTGCAATTTCCTGCAACAACAAGGATTGTAACAAAATCACAACCGTGACCACAATTTAAAACCTTGATTAGCACATTCACACCAACTTAAGGCATGTATGATGTATCACACTTATCTATTTCTCAATCTATCCATTTGTCTGTCTGTCTGTCTACTATCTATCTCTATCACACCATATTCGAATGAATAAATTGCTGCTGATTTCGCATATATTGAAGGTCTTGCTAAAATAGCAAAGGCCTTGAGTCTAGCCTCTCGGTTTTAGCATACCACGCTTGAACATAAGATGATGCAACCGACGCACGTCAAATTATCCTTTCTACGCTAGATTCATTGCTACGACGGTTAACTGAGTAGAATAGCGAGTAAGAGAAGAAGATTACCCTTCTCCCCGTCCATGCATAATTTAGGCTCGAATAAACATGCTAAAGTAGAATCAGAGAACAAATCTAACGCGACATCAAAATCCTAATAAGCTGTAAGCAAGTAATTAGTTACCCTAATCCATCGACCAAGCCTTTCTGCTGGATCGGAGACTACTCCTTCCGAAGCTGGGACCGTCAACAACTCAACTCTGAGTACCTTCAGACTTGAGTGTCTGGGATTGGCTCATTGGGAAGGATCCACTGATTGACACCGTAAACTATAATATAAAATCAAAGAGATTAACTAATTTAGCCGATAAAAGGGAAGATACACACACAAAAAAGGTACATCTACAGTGACTCTAAATCTTACTGTCAGAAATGTTCTTTTCTATTTTTTACTCGAGCTAATAATTAAGATAGTTTAAATATTTTTTTTTAAAACAAAAGTGAATGTTTTGATCGAACTGTTACAGCAACTTCCCGGTGGTTTCACGGCTTCGCGCCAATGTCAACAGGCTCTGTGCGGTCGCGTGTGGGGTTTACCTGTATTGACGCTCAAGTCAGCATTCATGAGAGTAACTATATTATAAGTGAAATAAAGTGAACTGAACTCCGCAAAGATGGGGGAGTGAAATTATTTAGAAGGAATTAGTTTTTTAAATTAATTTATTGGGATTTGCTTATCTATGTATATGAAATCCACTTTTCCTCTTCAATTGGTCCATATATCTCACCTCAACTTTAAGCTATCAAAATAATTTTTATTCTAATTGAAGTTTATATCTACAAGTTATTTAACCTATAAATATTTTTTTAATATTTCATATTCTCTCTCCGAGGTACATATACACATCTTTATAAATAATAGTTGCTTAATGGAATAAATCCTGTATAAGTAGTAGTTGACATTTTTCTAAGAAAAAAGTTGACATTAATAAATATTTTTTTAGTTCTATCATTATTTTTATATTTTTTTTTTGTCTTAGGCCAACAACTTCACATTTTCTTCTCTTATTTTTTTGACAATCTAAGTGAACTTTTTTTCTTCCGTAATGATTAGCTATTACTGTGATAAAGACAATAAAATGAATAATCAATTCATTCTCATTTAATAAATTTTATAAAATAATAGTATATTCTAGAATTTTTTTTTTGCATATAATAATTTGATGACCTGATGGTTTAATTTTAGGTCATTAAAATTATATTTAGTTTATTGTTTATATAAATATTTTTAATATGTTCTCGTATCATTCTAAAAATATACAATTATAGATATTTTGTATAAAATTTAATTTTATATATTTATTAAATAAAATTAAAATTTATATTTTTCTTATTTTTATTATCTTGACCCCTCAATTATTTGAAGTCTGACTCCATGTCTGATTAGGTGATAAGTTTAGTACTTTTACATCATAATTCTATTGCGTTAACATTTACCTACATGATGAGTTGCAAATCACGTTAAACATTGCTCGTATGCAATAATATGCATGTTGCTGTTAGTAATGGTTGCACGAGGTTTGAATACTAAACATACGAAAATTTCTTGAAATTTGGGATATAATATGTTCCGAATATGTTAACAAAAATTTATAGGTTTGTAATTTTTATCCTAAAATTATATAGTCTCGTGAATTTTGCTCTCAATTTTTTTTACTGTATTTTATTCTTAAACTTTAAAAAGTTTGCATAATTAATATTATTGTTAGTTGATTATTTATTTTGTCAGTTGACCGTTAACATGACAGAATTATTGACATGAGAATTAGTATGACAAGAAAATTAAATTATATAACTTTTATAATTATATATCTTGTCTCTTAATTTGTTTTTACATATCTTACCTCTAACTATTTGTCGCTTATTTTAATAAACAACTTTTAAAATTTAGATGTAAGAGGGGGCAACCATGAGCAGTAAAGTTGATTCCATAAATATATACCTATCAAAATTTATACAAACATTACATGATAAAGAAATTAAACTAAATTTATAAAACACACGTATGTACATAGATAAAGAAAAAATCATTGATCACTTTTCATTAATTCATAATTATGATAATCACAATTTACAAAAAGATTTTGTGTTTAAAACAATTTTTACTCATATCACCTACCAAACAAAAAATGTCAGAGAAATTCCACTTACCTAAAGAAAGTGCAAGACCATTGAGAAAGAGATTATGCTGTCATTCCAAAAGAGAAAAAAAAAAACTAGAAAATATAAAGAAATAATTTTGTCATTACCGGAATAGACTTTTTTAGCTTTTGAAGGTTTTTTGTTTGAAAATTTTGTAAGTAAAAAAAGTAAAATTATAAAATATTAAAAATAATCATAAAAATGAGTAAAAAGTAATATTCAAATATATCCAAACTGTATAAGTTGTATTCGAGCCATACTAAGTCATGCCCAATTTTACAAATTTTTTTACAAAACAAATTTAAAAAATTGAATACTTTTCACATATGTATCCGAGAAATATCAGCGTCTGATATGAGTACAATACTTTTCCAAAAGCATTTTGAAGTATTCAGGCTTCAAAGCATCGCTAAATTGAAGGACCATACTTAATGAGATTCATTGATCATTCTAAACCAATAATGTCATAAAATATAATACAACTGAATAATACGATTAAAATAAATATAATGAAAAAATTAACAATCATACAACAAATAAACAATTGAAGTGAAAATTCAAGAATATATATATATATATATATATATATATATATATATATATATATATATATGATATTAATTTAATTAATTTTTTATATATTTAAATTAATAAAAAAATTTGCTTATCTTTCAGTTTGAATATTTATTCATTTTAATAAAATAATTTCTTTAAAATATTCAACAAGACATCTACTCTTATGTTATTATATAAACTAACATTTTAATTTATACATGACATAATAAATATTTATTTTATATAACTAAAATTTACAATAAATAAATATTTTTGAATATATCAATTATATTACAATTAAATTTATAAAAATAAATATTTTAAATACATAAATTATATTTTAAATTTATGATAAATAATATTTTAGATAGTATAATATACGAGATAATTATTTATTTTATAAACTAATTATAATAAATAAATATTTTAAATTTATAAATTATATTACAGATCATCAGAAGAAAAATAAAATTGTTATTTACTGTTAAAATTAAAAAAAATAAAAGACAATTGAAAATTATAGATTATAAAATTTGAAAAGAGATAAAAAAAATTAAGAATACAAAAGATAAGAAAATAAAAAGGAAAGAGAATAATAACATAAATTTTTGACAACAAAATAATCTTAGGAATAATCAACTATAGTAAAGATAAAGAAAATTGTTTAGATAAAATACAGTTTCCATATCAAATTTAATTGAGGAGAAGAAACCGAAATGTAAAATGCATCGGAAAAGTGTAGCATGCATGACGATGAGAGCGAGGTATTTACATACAAACAAATACATTTAAATATATAAATTATATTACAATTCAAATTCATAAGAAATAAACACTATAAGAAGATAATTTATATTAAAATATAATATTATTTTTAATTAAATAAAATAAGTAATTTTACATTATTATCTAATATTATAAGTTTATTAGTGAGATATTTATATAAATAAATATATTTAAATATATAAATTATATTACAATTAAAATTCATAAAAAATAAACATCGTGATATAAGAAGATAATTTATATTAAAATATAATATTATTTTTAATTAGATAAAATAAATAATTTTATAGTATCATTCAATATTATAAGTTTATTAATTTTTATAATAATTATATTAAAAGATATATTGTTTTACATTCTTCAGTAAACTCTTTTAATTATTAATAATTCTGGTTAAAAATATTAAAATTAAATTTAAAATTAAAAATATTATAAATTATAAATTAAAAGAGATAATTTAAACTAAAAATATTAAAAATATAAACTAAAATAATTAAAAAAGGATTGTGTTAAGGTAGTTATTAATATTTTTTGTGGGATAACAATTTTCTTATATATATAATAAAGAGATATTACAAACATAATAAATATTTTATTAATGTTATATGAAATGATAAGAAATTATTAAAATGACACATATATTTTAAACAATTTATTACTAATAAATAAGAAATCAATAAATATATAATTTTATTAATATCAGCCTTTATAATTAATTTAAAGTAAATAAAAATAAAATAAAAATAAAAATATTTCTAACACTTCTTATATTTTTAATGTGATAATTTATTTATAAAATATTATTAAAATATCTTTAACAAAAATTATAAACAAAATTTTCATTAAAAATTATGATAATTGATACATTAATAACTAATAATATTAAATATTACACTTGTAAAGAAAGTGGGTCTAGTAATAGGAAGTTTTAGTCATACTGTTATTATATTTTCTTGTTTAAAAAAATATTATATTTCTAAATAAAAACCTTGAATCTTTAATTGTTTTCTTAAAAATTCAAAACGGGATTTTAAAATGATAGTAGGGTAAGTAGAGGGTGCGTAGGCAGACGCATGTGCCAAAATAAAAAGGACTAATACTGGAGACTCTTTCTGTGTCCGCGTTGTTTCGCTTCCACTTTTCGGAGGGGAGAAATTTGTCACGGTCATCTCCTCTTTCTCCCTCATAAATCCAATTCGTTGCGATCACATACTGGATTTGGATATAATCGCTGCTACTTTTCAATCTTCTTTTACTTTGCGAAATTCAAAATTCACTTGCCTCCTCTTCGATTCCTTTTCCAATTTCGATCCAGGAATAACATATACTATTGATTACGCATTTTCCCCAAATAATAGAAAAAGAAGAATACATAAAAATATTAGCGCTGTTGATCGATTTGCAAATCTGAGAGTAAAACCTTGTGCTGCGATTGTTTTTTTTATGTCAGATGGCGTTTCAGGAAAAACAAAACAGGTTTAAAAGGCAGCAAGAGAAGTCTGCATCTGCTTCACACAATGGAAGAACTCCAGCTTCTGTCAAATTCTCGAACGATACCGAAAGGCTTCAACATGTTAACAGCATACGCAAAGCCCCCGTTGGGGCTCAGATGAAGCGTGTTATTGATCTTCTATTCGAGGTATATATAATTCTTCCGCTCCATCTTTTATATATTATCACAAATCTTTGCGTTATAGTTTATAACTGCTTATTACTGGGCGAGTTGTTCTTCCCTGTCCAATAATTTTGAGTTCGAGTCATGTACGTAGTTGCGTTAAATATTTATAAAAAAGAAATTATTGCTCATAATGATCCTAACTATGATCTTTACTGACTTGAATAAGATTGTCTCTCGTCAAAGAAATGCTTAATTTTAATATTATGTTACTGATTAGGAAAAGCATGATGTATAATATATGCTTTTCTTCTAGCCTTCCGTAAGTTATTTTGTGCCCGATGATCATTCTGAATGGTGGTGAGTGTCATTGATGCTTAGTGTTTGTACTTGTGTTTGCTTTACAGACCCGACAGGCTTTAACGATTGAGCAAATAAATGAAACATGCTACGTGGACATGAAAGCCAACAAGGACGTTTTTGAGAGTATGAGGAAAAATCCGAAAGTAAAATACGATGGGGAAAGATTCTCTTACAAGGTAACTTTCATTGACGCATATGTGTACGTACGCCTTCGTGTGTTCAGTTTTATGCCCCTAGTTTGGTTTCTGACAATTGGTATTGCTTTTGGTCCATAGTCGAAACATGACGTTAGGGACAAAAGCATGCTGCTTTTCCTGATACGTAAGTTTCCAGAGGGCGTTGCTGTTGTTGACCTAAAAGATTCTTACCCAACTGTGATGGAAGACTTGCAGGTTAATTATTTTTATTGGTTAATTGTTTTGCATGAAAATTCCTTGGCATTCATTTTTCAGTAACATTGGTGGAATTTTGATTATATATATATATGTTCAACTCCCATGTTGCCTTGGGCTCGTTGAGCAACTATTAATATCTCACAGATTCCTGTGCATAATGAATTTTTGGATGAATCATGTGCACTAAAATTACTAATCACTATACCTGTGAAAGTAGCTCAACTAATCAAATGTTATTGGCAATAGTGCGATACCAGGATGGATATAAGAATCAAATGTTTCAGGGAAAAGAATAAAATAGTATAAATGAATGTTAGCTTAAAAGCTAGTTATGCCTACCAGTGGTCTTTGCTCCTTCAAGAAAAGGCACAAGTCCCAAGTGTATATTGCACCCTTTGTTTGTGCTTTCAAGGACATTCTAAATAGTTTGCCTCGTTTGTTTCTTCATTTACTTTAAAATTTATACTTGAAAGTTTTGGACTTTTCATGCAATGAAACTCTATTTAGGCAAGTTCATCTTATGGATGTCATGAAAATGCTAACAAATAGGGTCAAAGATTGTGTCTACTTTTCATACTATATATTTATGTAATCTTAATTTGAAAGTAATGGCATGGTGGAAAGACTGAGTGTTCAAATATAGTTCACACTTTCCCTTTTGCCAGCCAGGTGTGAGTGTAAATTGAAGGAAAGAAAGCTAAAATTACTTTATACTAGAATCTAAATTTGGAATCTATAACTTAAAAATGTATTCATGTCAATTAGGTGTAGTTGCCAAACTAGAAAATTGGGGAAACCAAATGTGATTTGGACAATTTGTCATATTCACTAAAACTGCACACTAATGAGTTTTATAAACCATTTTACCCCTTTCTGTCAACCTCAGGTTGCCTATTTCATTATGGCTGTTGTTGAGGAAATGGACTTTTTTTAAAGAAAAAACAAAATTAGTTAGTACAAAATCTGCTAAATATGAATCAACCTTTGCTGCTACTTTCTCTGTTTCTCGTATATGGAATTTCGAGTTCGGTTTTGTACCAAGTATTTATTAGCGTAGAGTGGCATTCCATTTTGTAGAACAGTGCTACCAAAATTTACTTCTTCTAGTCTCTGTCTCCTTCACTTGCCTTTGGGTTCGTCTCTTATGTTTTTTTTTTTTTTTGTAAAACCATTCTTTGTGTCTCTGCTGCTTAAAGGTTTACATGTTGCTGAGATATTAATACAAGAGTAAACTGTTTTAGCACGTTTTTATTGAATATGCAAAGAATAGAACTACTTGACAAATTTGATCTACAACATCTATACTCAGATGACCTGTTGTGGTGAGAGGTGATTTTTTTAGAGGTAGTTAAGAGTCAAAATTTAGTTAAATAATTGGTTTTTCATGGAATAAGGCCTTATTAAGTTATTGGTTTCTAGGCTTTGAAATCTGCAAGGGAGATTTGGCTGTTGTCCAACTTTGATTCACAGGAGGACATTGCCTACCCGAATGACCCTAAAGTGCCCATGAAGGTGGATGATGACCTAAAACAGCTTTTTCGGGGGATTGAATTGCCTCGTGATATGATTGACATAGAGAGGGATCTACAAAAAAATGGAATGAAGCCTGCTACTAACACTGCAAAGAGGAGGAGTGCAGCAGAGATGCAAGGCATTTCAACCAAGCCTAAACCTAAGAAGAAGAAGAATGAAATCACTAAGAGGACCAAGCTAACTAATGCCCATCTTCCGGAGCTTTTTCAGAACTTAAAGTAAAAATTCCTGACTTAAGGAACTCATGGCAAGTGATGAATGAATTCACATAGCTCATTTGTTGACATAAAATAGAACATGTGGTTAGAAAGTCTTCATGTCGTTCAGATGGATATGGCCTTTTTATTGTATTAGCATACTGCTTCTGGTTTTGGATATACCCAATTAGTTGGAGGGAAACGATGGCCATTGCAAATTCAGGGCATTCCTTCTATCTAGGCTTCTACAAGATTCTAAAGCAAAAGGGAAAGGATGGCCAGAGTCCATCTTCTGGTGGTTTTTCTAAACTAAAGACTAAACAAAAGGGCAGATGGTGAACCATGTTAGCAAACACGGTCAATTAGCAGATTGAAAAATATTCAGGAGGTTCTCATTGGTATTTTCTACTGTTAACAAATATTCATTTTTTACTTTTCATACATTAAGACTGTTATTCATCATTTGGGGTTTACTGCTCAGCCTAATAGGATGTTATGATCTATTGCTATTTTTATATACATACAGAGTCAAATGCATGCTGCATACCTGAAATTTGACCCATTTTCACCTTTAAAGCGCAAAAATAATCTATTGGAGCCATTTAGCAAAAATGACCCTAAACTTTTTACAAGAAATCTCGTTTTCAGCAGCTGTTTCATTTGCTCCAGCATTTTTTCCCCATCAAATGTATCAAATATTATCATCTATTTCAGCAACTACAGTCATTGTTTTAGCCCAGCTATGTCACCTTTCAAACCATTGGACTTGGTCCCTTTCAAAAGCCTCAATTGACTCCCTTTTGTAATGAGTTTTCATTTCTTTATCTCTTCATTCAGCTTCGCTTCAGTTGCTTAAACCATGGTTAATACTTAATACTATAGTAATTAGGAGTATTGATGAATATTAAAGGCAGTTAATTACGATATATAATGTTTTCTTAAATGGTTAAAAATGAAAAGGAATTGCTGTGGTGCACGCTTAAGTGCTTCGCTCAACAAATTGTAAGAAATGCAATAGCATTAGCATGTATGCCATAAAATCCCTTATTTGTATTATTACAGAGAGTTTGGACCAATGAAAATCTGGAGCGTTCTACTAGTGTTCTCTGGCACTTCCCTGAAGAAAGTACGAGTAAATTGGACAAAATATACTTTTCTTTTTCACTGATCAAAGAGTGAAGTGTATTTTGGGAACAAATTTCGGGTGCACTGTCTTTTAAGAAAACATCAAGAGGATGGAGTGAAATTTACTTCAGTAAAGTTTATAAGTAAACCGAATTTGGGATGTTTAGAGATTGATAAGAGTCTAATATAGTATGAACTAAACTTTTTAATTTGGTCCATGCAATGGGATAGGAAACATTCTAAAGAATGAAGTA
The DNA here is from genome assembly GCA_025330945.1 of Mucuna pruriens. Lineage (NCBI taxonomy): Eukaryota > Viridiplantae > Streptophyta > Magnoliopsida > Fabales > Fabaceae > Mucuna > Mucuna pruriens. The sequence goes on along the minus strand of JAENHJ010000531.1, from coordinate 2,817,985 downwards.
CATTTGAAGTACCGGGGCGAATATTTTCGCTTCATCAAGATATCAACATGTCCTCAAAGAACAAAACCATGTTCCTTCAATTATCCATGATGAAATACACAACACTTTCTGCAGGAATGTCTCTAACAAAAAGCCGCCACTCAATCAATGGGGAACTTGAGTGAAAGTAATGGAATTGAAGAGTATCCTCAAAAATCATACAATGACACCCTTCAGAACTGTATCATTAATTATTTTTGTTGAGGCAGGGTAGCATCTTGTTCTTTGTGGGTAGACTCGGAATATGACTGTTTCATTCCACTTTTCCTTATCGAAGCTTTCTTGATGAGATGATTATAGTTACATTTCTCCTTAAACAACTAAGCAAATTGGGGATTGCTGTAAAGAAATAGGATGAAGGGGTGAGGAAGTATCCTTCATGAGTTCAGTGAAAATATGATTCATGGTAAAACTTATCACCATCCATGGTCAACAGTAAAAATACAACTCACAAAATATATAAGCAAACAAACAAAGGTCCAAAATGTGATGTAAAACCTTTTTCAATGGATACACGCGTCTTTCTTTTAGGATGAACCCTTTTCTTCAGCCCCCGGAGAATGAATTTAAAGCAAAGGTATTTATTTAAAGTAAATACGCATATTCTTGATTTCTTAGACTGTGAACAATTAATAGAAAAGGATTCAAATTGACACAAATAAAAAGACACATAAAATTAATTTAAAGCAAAGATATTTCAAGTAAACAAGAATGTGTTGTGTAGCTAGAGTAGAATACATCCTACTACTGGCTCATTCTAAGGCATTTCAAGCTGATTGAAAATTATGAAACAAGATTAGTTTAGCCTCAAATCCTGTTTACGGGTCTGGTATTATGTTATGGAAGAGAGAAAATGGAGCTTTCACGTCTGGAATTGTTTGTTGAAGGTGTCAGTTTCCATATAAAGCTTCTTAAAGTGAGGCTTCAGAGTTCAGACTCCGTGAAAAAAGAAATTCCTATTAGCCTAACTTTTACGTATTAGATGGTTTTACCTGGTTTGGTTTATGAAATCGATGGAGAAGAACTACTCCTTGTAAGTATTAGGTTAAATTATTATTTTATTCTTTTTTATTTAAATAATTTGATTTGGTCTTTTAATTTTTAAAATATTTAATTTATTTTTTTAAAATGTTAACATTAATGACTTCAGAACTTAGAAGAGTGATGTTAAGAGAGAGTTATTAATGGTTACTATAATAATTTTTTTATTAAACTTAAAAAATTATAATTTAATATTTTTTATTTATATAATAATTTTATTTTTATTAATTTTTAAAAATGATAATAACTTAGTATCTTACTTATATAATATTTATACTTTCATTTATATTAACATTTTAAATTTTATAAAAATTATATCATTCTTTGATATTATAGTTATTATTTAAAAATAATTATTTGATATTTTAATTTTTTTTTTCAATTTTTACTTATAACGAATATAAAATAATAAATATAACAATATAATATTTAAAATATTAATAGTAATAATAGAATAAATATAATAAGAATAATTACTATAAATATTTTACTATATTTATAATATAATATAAAATTGAATATTATATTATAATTTATATAAAAAAAATAAAATATTAATATTATTATTATTATTATAAATATGATAAGTAAAAAATATTAAAATACAACTTTTATTATAATTTTGAAAAGATAAAATAAAATTATTATATAAATAAAAATGTATGATAAAAATTTTGTTAGATTTTTTTAATAAATAGATGGTTTCTATTAATTTAACTCATTCAACAGCCATTTTTAAAGATTAGCAAACTGCATAAGAAATTGTCAATTTTCTTCTTATCATGTAACACTAATAATGGGTATTTAAATGCTGAGAAATTATTTTTGAATATTAAAATTATACAAGATTTCATACAATTATGAAAATAATAAAAATGTAAATTAAATAATATAAGTGACATAATGGAAATAAGTTAAAAAAATTGTTATAAAAATGTAAAAATAATTAGATGATTAATATAATTTTTAAATACACTTATTTAGAGAGAAAGTTTGGAAGGCAAGAGAATAGTTATAATTACGAAAAGTGCTAATAATAGCAGAGACAATTTCTTCACTTATTTCTGTGTAAATTTGTCCTCTTCAAATCAACTGCTAAGATTTGATTCAAATAGTACATAGGAAAAAACAACACACCAATCAAAATTTAAATGTATATCAGTAAATGCAACAACATATAACCAATCCAACGAGAATTTGGTCCCTGGCATTCGTCTGAAAAAACTTAGCCGCTAAAGCATGCAAAGAATTTTCTTGGGATATTTCCACGGCTACGAAACTTTGAAGCTGTCTCTTCTAGGTTGAGGAATTCTTCCCTTTTCTGAGCCTCAACAATTGCCCTTTTCTCTTCTGCTAACCGGTGGATTTCAGCAACTTTGTTCTTCATTTTTTCAACACATTCGGCCTTCTTTCTTTCAAAGTTTTCCTGTTCAAAACATTTATTTTTTTAAAGTAACATACGAGTCAAATAAGTGATATCTATGTATATGCAGAAAACCATTGAGTTAATCACCTCAATTTTCTTGAGTTGTGCCTCCACTGATGCTTTCCTGCTATCCTCCCACAATCCAACAGCAGAGAACTTCTTGTATGCCCTGTGTGATCAATTTCATTTTCATCAAACTCACCTTTCAATATTGATAATCAAATTGGAGATTTTATTTAGCATTTTAATATTGACACTTGTACAAGGCTAAAACATATGTTTCATGTATCATTCTTCAATTAATAGTTTCATATTATCAGGGTCCATTCCACGCTTCCAAGTCATGCAAATGCCAAAGAAATCTCACAAGGCAATAAACTAACTGAGAACCATATTGCTTTTTTCCAAAAAATGTGAAAAAACATGAAGTAAAATAATGCCATAGATTTAAAGAGACATACCCAAGAATTAACTTATTTATAACCCTAATTATTGCCGAAACATTGCAATTACCAATTGAACTAGATAACTTCAAACTACCAGTCAAAATGGTAAACCACATTTTCTTGTGAACCATGTTCCTAATGAACGGGGAAAAAGAGTCTAATCTTTATAATTTCCAATGAATGAACTAAAACAGGAGGATGGCTCATTAATTGAAAAAAGAATCTTCAATCTTTGATTTGGATTAGCAACAACCAACAAGCAAGGTAATGTTAGATATATCAAGAATTTATCATTCTTAAAATTTTAGTTGTTAGGTGTAGATCTAGATTATAAATCTCTAACACAGCCCCATTCCAAAACTCTAAGAACATAAATAATTTATATTCCTAGAATATTTAACAAACTATCAGATGGCTTCTTGCCTGTTCTCTGCTTTTGTCTTTTCACTTTCTTCCCATGCTTTAATTAAAGCCAATCTTTTCTCTGCTACAACTCTTGCAAGCACAGATTCTGAAACAATATGAATAAAAGTTACCTATCTCTTGAACATTCAACAATTTTATACTAAGTTTTTAAAGAATAACCTTTGTCGACAGACTCCCCTGTATCCTTTTTACCAGCATCATCTGCAACATCTGTATGGAAAATATGATTTTGAGTGCATGAATAAAAGTAGCATAGAATATACAAAATTCTTGAATGCCTCATCCAAGTACTTCTCCATTCTGATAAGTGTGGCAATTACACTGCCTAAATCTATCGAATTCACTCACGTTGTTTAAAAAGGTTGTGTCACAGGGAGTTTAGCGTAAATTACCACACATATATCAAAGAATCTAATATAAGTCTTAAAACAACACTAAGTAAATAAGTGCTGCTTCAAAAAGGAATGTTACATTAGGTAATCCCAATGATCAATGGAAATAGCAAATCGGCCGATAAATTAATTAGCTCTTAAGACTCTAATCAACTCCCAACTTTAGAGTACTCTACCACCAAAGATAAATAAAGAGTTACGAGTCCCTCAAAAGTAAAGATTACTTGCCTTTTATTGTAGGATTGAAAATACCAAATAAACCTTGAAATTGATTTCAACGGACAAAAAAAAAAAAGCTTATATGACAGCTAAAAGAAGAAAGCAAAAACATACTCAGACAGGTACCAAAAAAAAAAAGGTTCAAACTAGATAAAATTAAAGGTTTGGAAGGTAAAAGAAAAGAAACAGAGGAACCTCTGTTTTGTGAACATAAGTGATCAAATTGGTTTCAAAAAAATAAAAAAAGTATATGCAATGCAAACTAACTAAACATGAAAAGAAGTATATGCACCAAACAATTTAGAGAACGTCCAAGAAGAGAAAGAAAATAATAATAATAATATCTTATTACATCTTTATAAGTATCAATGAAAGAAAATAAAATTTTAACATAATTTTATTAGTATAATTCATATTCTAATTTTTCTACTATAGAACCCATTCTCTCGCAAGATTTTTCCTCTTTGTAGTAAGTTTTTAAAGAAAGACCTTTGTCGACAGAATCCCCTGAATCCTTCTTACCAGCATCGTCTGCAACATCTGTTTAGAAAATATGATGGAGTGCATGAATAAAAGTAGCATAGAATATACAAATTCTTGCATTCTAATCCAAGTAAATTTTCATTCTGATAAGTGTAGCAATTACACTACCTAAATATATATGGAATTCACCCACGTTGTTTAAAAACGTTTTGTGTCACAGAGACTCAGGGAGTTTACCGTAAATTACCATACATATATCACAATCTAATAGAAGTCTTTAAACAACACGAAGTACGTGCTTCAAAAAGGAATTTTACCCACAAAAGTCCCAACCAGAAATGTTATATTAGTTAATCCCAATGATCAATGGAAATAGCAACTTTTCCGTTAAATTAATTAGCTTTTAAAGTTCTTATCAATTTCCAACAGAGTACTCTACCACCAAAGTTAAATAAAGAGTTACGAGTCCCTCAAAAGCAAGGATCACTTGCCTTAAGATAGAAAATACCAAAGAAACCTTCAAATGGATTTCAACGAAAAAAATAAAGCTTATATGGCAACTAAAAGAAGAAAGCAGAAACATACTTAAACAGGTACAAAAAATAAAAAAGCTCAAATTGATAAATTATAGGTTTGGAAGGTTAAAGAAAAGAAACAGAGGAACCTCCGTTTTGTGAACATATATAAGTGATGAAATTGGTTTCAAAAAATAAAAAAGTATATGCAATAAAAACTAACTAAACATGAAAATAAGGACATGCACCAAACAATTTAAAGACCGTAACAAGAAAGAAAAAAAATAATATTTTACATCTTTATAAGTATTAATTCTTAGAAATTGAGTTTAAACGTAACTTAATTTTACATATTTGCCTTGTAAAGTGAGCATTATCCTTATTTATATACACTATTCAGGTAATCTCACTAGACATAGAATCTCCAACACACATCTTCACATCGAGTACTAGAAATCTTGAATGTGAAATAAAGTTTATAAGACTGGACATCTATGGGTAGTTGATAGTCGCGCGACAGTGAGTAGCCTGATAAGTCTAATAATGATTGTTGAGGTAAGCTCTGATACCATTTTAGACCTAATTTAATTCTTCAAAATCAACATGTAATCAAGTCTCGACTTATATATACTAATCAGGCTACTTGAACTACCATTGAACCATCCACAAATATTCAGTTCTAAAAATTTTATACTCAGAGATGTTTAATTGTTAGTGTGAAAAGGTATATTGGAAATATCACATCACCTAGTGAGATAGTCATAATGTAACTAGAGACTAATTTTGTAATATTGAAGTAAATCTAAAACCTACTATTCTAATATGGGAGGTTTCTATCCATAATAATTTAATATTAGCTTGAGTTTCTATATGGATGGTTAAGCATACTATTCTAATAAAATTTTAAACAATTTTATTAGTATAGTTCATATTCTAATTTTTCTACTATTTTCAGGACTGATCAGTTTAATAACTTGAGTTCGAATTTTTTTCATGCAATTATATTAATTACTCGTAATGAAGAATTTTGACAGCTACAATGATTCTATCGGGCTGAAGCTGGATAGACCGGGCAGAGGATATTATGTTGTATAGGCCACAAAATAAATTATAATTTTGCTGTCATGCAAATATGCGTATAGTTTGTGAAGAAGGGGCCATGAGGCATGGTGACCCAGCCTTGATGAGAAAAAGAGTAAGAGACTTACTTTGAACAAGTGGAGAAGGAGAAGAGTCCTTCTCGTTGGGGTCATGGTTGATAACAGCGTTTGGAGGGTCAGGTTTCTCTGATTCCTTTTCTGGAAGAGAGGGATGATCTTCTTCGGGAACAGAGAGTGTGTGTTGTTCGGTTTGGTTGGACACCTCTTCCCCCATGGCGTATTTTGTGGGCACCTGGAAAGTTGTTGGGAGTTGGGACAATAGCAAAAAGGATGGATGAATATTAGGACTGTTTTAAACTTTAATATATAGCAAAAAGCTTAGATGGATAGAATACAAGTTCCTCTTCCTTGTTGGAATTTGTAAATAACAAGGTTGTTGTTGTTAGTGAGATGACAGGGTGGCCTCGCCTTGCACAACAACGTAAGGGCGCGGGGAAGTTTCAAGTTGGGCCCTAACAAAGATATGCGGATATTCACGGCATTGTTGTTTGTAGTAGTAGTTACTCCCTATGACATTATCATTCATGTGTAAGTTTTCTCCCTCTAACGTCCACTTTATGTCACACTTCTATACATCTATGTTGTACACGGAATTATTCATCTATATATAACTAAAATAATTGTAATTCAATTTGGATCACTCTAAATATAATATTGTTTTTTATATTTTGCGCTTTTAATTAAATCGATTATTTAGTTTCTACTTTGTTTTTTAGAGACAATGTATGTTTGTTGGATCGATCCTTTTTTACCAACTCAAAAGTTATAAATGATGTCAAAGGTATAACGTAATTCCTTGAAAAATCTAAAGAGTAGCATTTAGTTTACGGGACTGTACCTATTACATACTATGTATTATTATAGGTTAGGATGTTAAGCTAATTAAATCCCAGACGCAAGTCAACACATATTAATTAATTGAAACATCAAATTAATACATAATAAATATAATAAAAATAACTTATATATCGAAAGTATTAAATATATCACCATAAATCACAACATGGTCTAAATTATAAATCTCTAATTAAACTTAACTTTTTTAAAGATGCTAATGTATGTTCAAAAATAAATTCAACAACACAGGTAATCAATTGTTACTTCTTTTGCATACATAAACGTGTTACTTCTTAATTCTTATCTTCTGTTTTACTTCTTTTATCTATTGTTTATCAAAACTTATTTATAAAAATAGAAGTTATATAATAACAAAAAAAAAGATAAAAAAATTCAAACTACCTAAATTAATAAACATAAAAATAGTAGAATAAATAGACATGATTTAGACATTAAAATTATAGAAAAAAAACTAATATAGTATTTTAATAAACATTTACTTAAACAAATATGAGTGGCATGCTAATTTGATAAATTAAACTGTGTATATAAAATTCAACTGCGGTCGATTTGGATCTATTTTCAAAATCGATCGAAATTTAATCTAACCCAATAAAAAAAAAACTGATTTTTTCGCTATTATTTTCGAACCGAAGTCAACGGGTCACTCGGGAAACTGACAATAAAAAATAAAAAAAACTAGTATTCCATTTTGATTGTTTACAAATAATTTATAAATATAAACGTACCTATTGTTTTAAATTTGAATAAAATTAATTTTAAATTGTACGTGAAGCTGAGAAAGTTTATTGGACTTGGAAGGCATGGGTTTTAGTCAGAAAAAAATCGGTATAATATATGTTGACAATGCAAGCTGCTCCTATTGCCATTTCAGAAAATCCAGTCTTCACGATAAAACTAAGCATTTCAAAATCAAATACTACCATATCAATAAACGTGCTTCCTTTGCCCTTTGTAAATAAATAAATAAATAAAAATGAAGTGGATGTTAATGAAAATCAACTCCATATGCGCGTGGCCCTTGAGCACTAATCTTACTTTGAGTTTTGTTTTCTTTAGGAGATACTTTGAGCTTGTTGAAATAACTATCAGAATTTAATTTAGTTCTCTAAACACCCATCTTCAAGCACAAATTATTCTTTAGTGTGAAATTTTTATTGTTTTTGGAAACTATACAGGCAGTCAGGCACATGATTTTTTTTTTCAAGTGAAGTGATTTTTTTTTTTTATATGCCTACTAGTGGTATTAACAATTGTTTCATTCTTCAAATTTTTGTTTGAGTTTAATTTGAAAAAAGATTGCAAAAAGAAATTTAAATTCCTCGTATTCAACATGGGTTGGCCATGTCCAGAAGCTTATTATATACTCTCGAGCTTTTGAACTTTGATGGGATAGCATTACGTGCTAGTCAAAAAGTTTAAAATTCTTGAAATCCTTGGACATGACATATGGAGCGTATTTAATAATTATTTAATGGCCATGACATGTCCAGTTTATGCTTGGAAGGAAGTTTAGAAATTGGAGTGCACAAGCTAAATAGCTAATGAGATGTGTCTCTCTGTTAAAATATGGAGTGTATTTTAAAAGATAAAATTAAATATAATAATAATAATTGATTAAAATTTAGTAAATGAAAGTATATAATATTTAAAAATTAATTATTATATATATAATAATTTATAAAATTATTAAAATTTTAATTGTTAATTGTTATTTAACAGTCATTTTTTAAAGTATCTAAAGTTGAATTAGTAAATTAAGGTCTTTTTTATATAATGACATAGGGACTTAGGTCTGACTCATTATAAATTAGTAACGGTATCAAGTTAAGTTGAGCTAACTTAATTATGAATTAAAAATTTATTAGTGATCTTTTATGAATCATTAATAAAAAATTGCATCTCTTATTTTTTAAATATGAATTCAGTTTTAACTTTTTAAATTTCAAGTCCTTTTTACATATACAGTCTTCTGAAAGAAAATGAAGTTTTGTCTTTCCTCAAGAGGGGATGAATAATATTTTTTCGTACAGAAATATAAAAGCAAGATATTTATTTTATATTTATTAGAAGATAATTAAAAAATATTTTGAATATATTTAATTTTAAAAAGAAATCACATTCACATGTCTATACAAATTTTATTTGTGAAGAAAATGTGTAACAGTTGAATTTGCATATGGTGGATATGAAAATCTTAAAATACCCTTACTAGCATTGACTATCCTATAGCACACATCTTAAAATACTATAAACATGTTTTTTAAAGTATCAAAGAACATCATTTTCATAGTTATATTTCTAAGAATATTATTTTAAAATAGAAAAATGACTTGAAATAAATGTTACTAAATTTTTTTTCTCTCTTTCTTCAATGAGAATTTTTGTCTTCGTTTCACAACATTTTTATTCATTTTCTCAATGTCAAATCCTTGAAAGTAAAAATGAAAGATCCACACGAATGAGTACGGTGACTTTCTATATTTCATAATGAGACATAGGAGAAGATGTAATTATAGTTGCGTTGGGAATGAAAATGCTGTTAGATGATTAGGGAAATGAATGATTTGGTTGATAAAATTATGGTTGTTAGTTTGAATTCTTTAGAACAAACATGTCTTGTTCATCAAATGGTGAATAGTTGTATTGCTTTCTCTGAGGATCTAAAACATGTCTTGAGAATTTAGTGTTCATCAAATGGGCTGCCTTTTGGGCCATTCAATTTGAGCTCCTTTGACAAAAAACAAAAGGGTTCAATCAATCTAAGATGGTGGCTGAATCCGATTTTTGTTAAGTCCAACACCCTAAAAGTATAATCCAACAAATTTAATAAACCGAGTTAAAGTTAAACAATAACTTATAATTATTGTTTAAAAAAGAAAATCAGACCAAAAAGTTATTATAACTCATTATGTATTAGCGTTGATAAAAATTCAAGTTAAATTGAGTTGGATTAAAATGAAAATGGGTTAAATAGTATAGTTTAGCATATAGAAGAAATAATGTATTGGATGGTAATGGAAGAATAGTATTGGAGAGGAACAATAAACCATGGTCGCTTGTTCGAGGCTTTTCAAGTTTTGCGATCCATCCGTTGATTGGGATCACACATGTTGTTCTATCAATTAATTGGCGGCGATTTTATTATATTATCTTTTTAACCGACAAAAAATTGTGTTGTTTGACTTGAGTGTTCTGGTTAATCTCATTCGCGCCATCGTTGTCAAACTTTATTACTTTTGAGTAATGTAAATAAAATTAATTTTTTTACAATTTTATTTTTTAAAATACAAAATTATATATTAAATTATTATAATCAGTTTTGTTAAATAATTTCTTAATAGATAATAAATCAATCCATTTAATCTTTCTGGAGATTCAATTGATTTTAGATCAAATTTGTTCTTAGTTTTAAGCAACTTTTTTTCGACTACAAGAGTAACAAAAATATTAATTACATTCTTTTAAATATACTATTTATTATTGATTAAAATTGGTTAAAAACTATAAAACCACTCATATAACTCGTTCAATAAAAAATGAGGTGCATAAAATTTTATAATTTTAATAAATTTTAACAAATAATAAATAGTATGATTAAAAAAGTATGTTAAAAAATATTACTAAAATTTCTCAAATAATAACTACCACATTAAATTTTTAACGTTATTTTATGAACAATACATACGTTTATAGAACAATTAAGTTTTCTTGTGTACTTGAACATGTCAATTATGTGTATCAATTTCTATTTATATAGTTTGTTTTTAACACTTTTAATTCTAAAAATAAATTTGAGTTTGAAGTATTTTTTTAATTTTAAAATATAAATCATACTTATTACCTTAAGAATATAATTCAATTGGAATGCGTAAATGCTATAAACTTCATTTATAACAATTTGAGTTCCATATTAATTTTTGTACATAAAAATTTAAGTATTTGATAAAAGAATAAAATAAACAACCTAAAAAATATTAAGCATTTTATAAAAAAAAAACTATGACCACGTAATATCTCAAATTTAAATTTTGAAATGAATGTAAATAAATCCTTATATCATAAATCTAATTTTTTATTTATAAACGTATAAAAAATTATTATATTTTCTTTCTTCTTACTATATGTAATTTTACTATTATTTAAAATGTATACAATTATTAATTATTTTCGATTTTTTAATTAAGTTTTTCTTTATCTTAAATTTAAGCTTTACTTACTTTAAAACCTTTCTTTTTATATTAAATTTTTTCTTTTCATCTCAATTCTCAATTATTTATACTTTTGAACTAATTCTTTCTTATTTTGATAAATAGTAATTCCAAACCATCTATTGAGTGATTAAAAAAACAGAAATACTTCAATTCTTAAAAAAATTATTCGATCCAGTACAGTCTCTGAAAAAAAATCATCAAATAGTTTCTCAATATTACAAATGTAGATCACTGTATTTTTTTCATTCATTTTAGTTTTAATATTTTTAAGGATTGATTTAGGTTATTAATAATATTTCTAGAAATTAAATTGATGCATACATTTATTTTTAAGGACTAATCACGTATTTAACAATAGAAGAAAATTGATTGAAAGATGTTTGATGTTTATATTGAAAGATAATTTAATGATTTTTTTTCTTTAATGTCCAAATTAATTTTGTTTCAAGGAAGAAATTGAGTGGTTGTTAAGAAGGAAAAAAATCAATTGGAGCTGGCAGTTTAATTCAAAACATGGAGAAACGCCCATGGTATTAGTACACAAGACCTTGTCACCTTTATTAATAGTGTCGTATGTGATTCATTGTTCCCCCACCTTGACTTCATTTTTGGATCATGGATGTGTTCATTCCTGAAGAATATGTTAGAAGAAGAAGGGTTGAGAAAAAGGCCACACCTAAAGTGGCTTCCACAAAAGCCTCCCAAACTGATTCACATTCTTCCCATTGGAATGGCAACGACAAAGCCATGTCCTTCCCTCGTTCCGACCTCGATGCTTTCTTACCCTCTAATACTCAACCTCCAAGCTTTGTTGCTGATCATGTTTTTATTTGTTTTTCCGCTTAATTAATTTCTACACCTACATTATAATACATTATTTGTTGTCGCCCTCTTCTTACATGGAGATGGACTTTATATGTGTCTATGAACATCAAACAATTTTGTACTGACAACATAAATTACTTGTTAGATTTTTGTTTTGTTTTGTTGATGGATTTGTTACTAAACTTTGAGTGGGAAAAGGAGACTTAACCAATTAATTAATCAACTAATATGGTTTTTTTTCTATTTGCAATGACAATTGGTTTTCTTATTTTTCTTGCGTCAAGACCAATTGTAGCATAGAACACGATCCAGGTGCCTATTGCCAGTAGTAGGTTTCTTTTCTTCTTTTATTTCTTTTTAGGTCCATATGCCTCTTTTCGTCTTGGTCACAAATGGATATTCTAGGCTGGACTCAACTTAATCTTCGGACAAGGGAGCCCAATGTTTATCTCGATTTATTCCAAGCCCACATCTTGATTAGGCCCATAGATTTGTGTTAACTTCCACGATAGCAAAAGATGTGGGCCAGGTTACAAAGCCCACAAACGGCTTCACTGTCCATCATGAACTTGTCGTTCATCGCCAACAATGTTTTCATTTCAGCTTTTGACAGTTAGCCTGTGACGTGAACTCCAAAGTCACTAAAAACAGATCACGCCAGTTTCAAAAATATTTAAAGCGCTTGGAAAAAATCAATACTATACTCAATAACACAGCAAATATAAATTCTCCTTCTTCTAAAAATCTATAAAACGTAATCACTAGTAATTACGAAAAGAATATTACAAGAGATACTAAAATTTTTAATGTGTAAAATCCCTTAATATAAGAGGTAAAAACTAGGATTGTCCAGATAAAAAAATCAATTCACTATAATTAAATATGGGGTACAGGGGTGTTCAATTAAGACTATAAATTCGTACATACAATTAGCCAACACAAATAAGTAACAAAGTTTGTAAATGAAAAACAAAAAAGTAAAAAACTCACAAAATCACATTATTGTACGAACATGATTTCTTACACTACAGACTTCTAAATCAATATTCAAACAACCAAAATATAAAAATATGTGTTGAACATGTTGCCAAGATTTCAACCCAATCCAACAGTTAACGAAATAAATATCACAATTTTGACATGACTCTTTTATATAGAGATAAAAATAGAATATTTTCTTTCCCTTTTTCTTCTCTTTTGGCTACAAAAATTTACTCTCTCTGTGTCTCTCAATATGATCTCTTCTCCTCTTATAAGGGAGATTTAGCAAGCTTAAAAGTATTGGACTTTTATTTTACATAGTTGAGAACTCAAAAATAATCCAACATAGAGAAAATTATATTCTCCTAAAGAAATGTTTAAATTACAATACTTTTTATTTTAAAATACATTATTTTATTATAAGTGAGTATTTTTAGAAATTTTTTAGTAAGATGAAAACTAAGTCTTTCACATTAAATGATTTATATGGTGAGATTTTAACATCACAAAAATTGTCAAACTAACAATTTCACTATGAGTTAATAAGAAATTAATGGAAGACTTGACTTGACAAGAAAGGAGAGAAATTTGATTTAAAAAAATTATATTTATAAAAACTTATATCTATTGAAATATAAATGATAATGAAATTATGTTGAGATGAAAAACAAAGTAATGAAAATTTAAGACTACAAAATTAAAACTATTTATTAAAATTAAAGTAGGAGGAAAGTAAAATATTTATTAAAATTAAAACCATAAAATTATAAAGGTGTCAAATGGGTCAAAATTAGTTTGATATATGAATTTAATTAGATTATGAAAATTTAAGTTTGACCCGTGATAACTCGACTCAACTTTATTTTTTATTATCGATGGGTAAGTCTACTATCTCATTTATTGTTTTTTTTATATAATTGATAAAATTGTAAATAATAAATTTAATATTACATGTGTTGTTAATGTTGATTTTAAAGTTAATATTTTTTATGTATTGAGTTTTATTTTTAATCACTAGCATATATTTATTGTAATTGATGCATTTTATTTTATATTACAAATAACAACTTATACTTTTATTTGATATTAATTAAAAAATAATGTATTAACTTATTATATACAAATTAATTTGTTTTGATAGCTTTTATTTTTTAAAAATTAAAAATTAAGCGACCCGTGAACTAGTATATTTGATCTCATGACTCAGACAAAAATTAGATTGAGCTAACAAAATTTCAATTTACCATTAAATTGGTTTGGTCCAGCTCAACTAAAAAATATGTTGACATGTGATAGGTCTCGTGGGTAGAGATGATCCAAATAGATGGTTATATAAGAATCTTAAATAAGAAGAAAAAATAACTACATAATAATAAGGAAGTATTGAAAATGTAAATGAAATAAGAAATGCAAGAAAATAAACGTGCAAGAATGTAAAACACAACAAATTGCATTGATACAAATAAAATTCCCCTGAATAAATAACCAAAACTTAGGCTTGATAAGGTGGGCAACTCAACCCTTATAAGACCCGCCTTATCCCACATTTTTATTCTTAAAGTCTCACTCTTGTTGAAAATATAAGTTTAGCACATATCCTTGTTTCTTTGCCAAGACTTCTACCCAAATGACCTATTTTTGCATATACCTGTCTTGTTTTCGGCCGGTGGATCACCCTAATCATCCGACATGAAGTTATATAGTGTCATTAGTCAGTCTATGCTTGACCACTTACCACTCCCCTGACATAAACAACACTATTTACATCTTTGAGTTTAATTCCTTGCCTAAACCCAACATCTTCTCATCCTCTTTTAATGTCTGATGAGATGGAGAATGTAGATGTATCCCCCTTAAATAAAATAAAATATATAAAATAAAGTAAACAAAGACATAGGATTTCTTTCGTCACGTGAAATCTTTATACCTTTGGCTAAATAATATGTGATGTTTTCATTTTTCCTTCTCTTTCCTTGCCTTCACTTTTTTACACTGGATTTGCACGCATCTTTGCATCTATTCTTTCTTTATTTCACTCTCTTTTGAGCGCCATAAGGTGTTTAGCATTTGTGTCAAATATTTATGTTACTAATATGTTCTTAAAATGTGTTTGAAAATGAAGTTTTGGAGGAAAAATAAGTGGAAGATACTTTTTTTAATTTTAAATTTAAAGAGTTACATAATATTTATAAAATATAAAAATATTAAATTATATTAATTTATTATATTATTTCTTTAATTTTAAAAAATGTCTACTGAATCATACCCTTTTTAGAAAGCAAAAGTGATAATGATATGATTGGTTCTGTGAAAATATTTACACAGTGCTTTAATATCTAATAGATGGATGTGCACAGAGCTCGGGTATGTCTTGTGAACTATAGTTTTTAGTGTATTTTGGATGATGGATCATATATGGGGTGGACCAGCTACACGTGACATCTTCTGTTGTCTCTCATGTCTGTCCTGTGTGCACATACACAAAACAAGTTCTTCATTCTAGTCCATCCTGCAGCCTCTCCTCCATTATAATCACTTCCTCTCATTCAGCTTGTCTTTTTCTAACTGAAAAAGAAATAAAGTTGAACATAAATATTTTCCTAGGCTGCATGATTGTAGTCACGTTACTGAAACAGATAAAGTGAAAGACCTAAACTAAACAAAACCATACTCACGAGAGCATTAACTACAGTAAATCGAAGAAGCAGAGCTAGCCAGTTACTTCTAGGAGATTTTTTTTTCTTTTTGGACTGTTAGCGGTACACTTTTTATATATTATTTTTAATAAACACTCTATTATTAGTTAAAAAATTTATTAAAAATTATAAGATGAGGAAGTTGTTTACCTAATTTTCACTGTTTAACAGCTCAAGTGGGTAGGCAATATTTATAAGAAGTTGGAATTCTTGATGGGGAAGGAAAGGATCCCGAAAACAATCAAATTAACTTTGGCATATGATGAAACCAAAGTTTCACATTTCACAAAATATGATTCTGCGTACTCTTATGACAGCGAAGAAATTACTTTAACACTTGTTAGCAGCAGGTTGCCACATTTTGTCAGTGATTCACTTCAATTGTTGAGCTTATTCCACTTAATCTGTAAATGCACTAATGAATTATTGTGAATATACCTTCCCTGACATGATGGTTAAGCGAGGTATAATATCCACACGAGAAAACTGAACAAAGTTAAGCAACAGGCAAAGCCTTAATCTTTGTCAAAATTAGTTCACATGTCCAATTAGTTCCTACGTAGCAATGCAGTTTGGTGGAAACTGCAAAACCATATATCCTTTTTCAGCCCTTCCCTTAATTTCTTTGTTGATTCTTTCTGAAGATTATTAGCTAATATAATAAGCCTAAAAAGGCTTCCTTTTTAATTTGGCGGAGCTAAATGCTATTAAGAGTTCGGATGCAAATTAGTGAACCGATAAAATATCAAATTTGTAATCCAATGGAATTTTGTTGTAAAGCTCAAAAGTGGAAATCATAATGAACAAAGCAGATTACGCTTCACTCTCGTTGAAAATGTGCAATGGGACCAACCAGCTCGTAATGATGCCCCGCAAAATAAATAAAATCATTTAAGCTAGCATCAACATCTTTATGGTTCCCACTTTTGTCTCAAAAGATTGACCTATGTCTCCAACAATTAAGCCTTTTTTAATTACCATATATGTTGAAATGTATATCTTTGAATCTAATCTTGAAAACAATCCTTTTTCATGGTCGGGCAGTGATTTAGACTTGATCTGCAGACGAACCCCAAGATTTATTGTAAGTTGCTGCTTTGGTACTTGTTGAATTATTAGACATTTGAAATACACTAGGCTACCTTGTAAAATTGTTGATGAAACAGCCCGCATAATATATGCAGTTAGCCACGAATAACTAACAAAAATATGGGTATAGAAAAAAAAATTCATAAAATAAAAAACTAATCGGAGCAGTCAATGGATGCTATGATTTTGCTTTAAGAGAATAGATGCGGTCAAATTTAATGGCTAGTTTAAGCAATAACCATTCGAAATAATAATAATACTAACAATAGCAAGAGGAAGAAACTAACAATAACTTAGTAGGTGAAAAGAAGAATTCTTTTATTTATTTTTTGTTAATTTATGTCCATAAATATTAAAATTTAAATTTCAGTTAAGTCAACCTAAAAACTAGTTTATTGAGTGAAAATTATGTTCACTTGAATACATGATCAATTAATGTGTAATTTTAATTTTTTACAATACATTCTCTCATGTAAAAGTATTGCATGAGTTTTTTTTCCAATAAATACTAAAATTAGAGTAAATGTGAATGGTTACATATAACAATGTGGAGGTAGGGAAAGAGGGTGCTGCTATAATGTGTTCCATGGGGTAGTAAGCGAGAATTGAGCTTGTGGGGGAAACAAAAGCAGCTGGTCCAAAAACTGCACACACGTGAAATTGTTGGGCAGAAGAAGGGACAAATAGTTGAGGTCCACGTATGAATGACTTGTGGTTGGATGGATTATTAACAGTAGTACTTGCATAATGAGACACACCTCAGCTTTATTATTTTCACACCAACCAGAGTGGGGGACTCTGTTATATTCTACACCTAAATTGGGGATTGGGAAATAAAAAAGGATGGACCCCATCTTAACCAGGTAGTTTGGTTTGGCAGTTGAGAAATTTAAAGGTCGTTTTGGTTGTGAATTGTGACTCAAGTAGACGACACCGCCTCTCTGCCTTTTTATTTTCCAATTGGGAATACATGTATTTGTAAGTGATGGTGCGGTTGAGTAGTCTTGAGTTCTCTTCCGATCTGGTGGCTAGTGACTGCATATGCACTCCTTGAAATTGGATCCGTGGAGACTTTACTTTGTTTACTCATTGACTCAAAGTTTACTAGTAACCTCACCTCACCTCACCTCACCTCACACCCTGCGCCTTTAAAGCCAAGTAAATTAAGTGCCCAACGAAAGCAACTCCTACCTCACATCACCACCACCATTCACTTCCCTCTTAATTCGCCCTCCACGTACTTCTTCAGCTTCTACATTTTTTACTTTTAAACTATGGAATTTCACTATTATTAGTCCCTGCCCTATCGGCGGATTTTATGGGCCGCACCCTAGTTGCAATCACAATTATCTACAACGCAATCATGTATGTAAAGGTATGTTACCATTTACCGGGGTCCATATATGCGCCTAATGTTAATGTATTTAATGAAAATTAAACAAAATAAGTTGTGCGCTCAAAAATAAAATGCAAAAGTTTTACATCATCTAATAACAAGCAATCATGTAAAGGTAAATTTGATAACTTAAAAATTATGCATATGATAGTTTGTTTTGATATCTTCAGTGATAACTATTTTTTAATTAAATTATCTATCTTAAAAATTATATATACAATAATTTATAATTAGACGATAATATAAAATTATTTAATTTTATTTATATATGATTTTTAAATTTAATAAGATATTATTATAGTAAAAAAATTAACGTGGTGCATTAAATGCTTCCGATATAGTTAAACACATATTAGTATGTTGAATGGCTTAGAAATTTGTGGGCACGAAAAGAAACCAGATTCGTCCTCGTTGGTCAACCTAGCAAGTATGGAGTACCTGAAGTCCCGTAATTTAACTGAAGTCATCAGGCTGGTTTGAATGCCCTTAATTATGATTTAGTTGTTGCCCCCAAAATACCATTGAGTCATTGACTATGGGCTTTAACTTCTCAGTTTTATTAATTGAATAACAAATAATTGATATTGTATATTAGATATTAAAATTTTCATATATTATTAGTGTGAAAATATTTAACTAATTAAAATATATTGATATTATTAAAAAAAATCATATTTTCATTTAATCATAAATTAGTATATTTTGATAAAATTATTAATTTTACCAATAATTATTTTAAAAGCTATATCAAAAATATTTTTTAATTAATTAACACTGTAAAATTATTTGCACTCACATTATATAAAAGTTAAACTCATTTTTCATATTATCTGAAATGCATCATATCAATGTGTCTTGTAATAGTTTTATTACCTGTTTGGAGAATATGAAAACATCAAGGTGACAAACTAGGCTTCCCATGTCATGTAGTGGATAAATTCTTAGGTAAGCATATCCTACTCCTTGTCTTATTCATGACCCATGATTAATTAGCATTGCAATTTAAAGAATAAAAGCAATTAATAATATTGATAAAATTAAACAAATTATTTTTTAAAATAAAAACATTTTAACAATAAATTATAGATGTGAAGATTTAATTAAATTGTTATCACTAATTAACAGTTGCATTTAACTTTCTAAAGCCTGCCTTGCATATAAAAGATAAAAAATAACCTTAGCAGAGTCCATGATCTCTAAATCTAAGTGTATGTTTCAGTTTAGAATTTATGAGCTCTAAACTCAATTAATTCATGACTTAAAAACTAATTTCTATGATATTTCATCCTGTTTGGTTAATTTTGTAAATTAAATGTCATAATTTTCATATGAAGCTGGAAAACTAATTATAAAACATATAATTAAATGTCATGATTTTCATATTGTCATGATTTTCATATTTTCATGATTTTGTAGAACTAATTGTAAAATTAAATGTCTATGATTTTCATATCAATCCTCGTGGAACGCAGACTAAATGAATTGTCTTCAAAATGTGACTTGTATATCCTAGTGATATAACGAGGTTTGTTTGATTCGAGACTCGTTGATTACTTTAAAATAATCCTCACGTGAAATTAAACCCTCATTTAAAACACATATGTTAATTTTGGGTGCATTTAAGTAAAAATTTTAATTAAATATTTATTAAATAAATATTTATCATATAAATATATTATGATCCCACAAATTTGGTCTCCCTCCACATCATTAACTTGTCATTCAATATATTTTAACAGAAGACGTGACAGTGAAATAGAGTTTCACGTTAATATTTTCATTAAATATTATATGTCAAGTTAACGAGTAAATCAAATTTATAAAATTTAAAATTGACGAAACTAAATTCACAGATAAAAAAAATTAATGAAATAAAAATAGAAAATAAAAAACAAAATTAAATATTTCGTATAAGTCATGTCATTTTCGTAAGTTAATTCAAAAAATTTATTAAAATAAGTTAAATACAACTTGTTACATATTGTAAGATTATTTGGAATAAGTCAAAATCAACTTATTTAAACATATCATAAGTTACTTTTATAAATTTTTTCAACAAAATAACTTTTTCTAAATTTATACAAGTGTTTATATTATAATAGATAAATTTAAATAAATTATAAATAAGTTATTCTAAATATCCTGACATTCTTTAAAAAAATGTATACTGACATATAACAATTTTAAATGCGGTTAATTTGTGTTTGTTTAAGTTACCCTTATTTATTAAATTCAAATTATATAATTGGAAATTACTTTAATCTTTTTATTTCTCTTTTTGAAGAACGATACCTGGTAGTAGTTTTCTTAACCTAGCTAACAACAAATATTCAAAATTACAAATTTCAAAAGTATATTTCTTTTAATCTATGCTTCTTTAGTTCTTTTGAAGGATTTTAACAGAAATTTACAACAAAAAAAAGGAGACAAGGCATGCAACATTTTCTAGTTTTATATATTGTAAAATCAGTTCGCCAAAAAATATTGTAGAATAGCTGCTTCACTAACTGGGCATATTTTTATTCAAAATAAAATATTAAGAGGTTTTGTTATTAAACTATATAATGGTTCGGAATCTGAAAGCATCGGTATCCTATTGCGTGCTGCTTAAATTGCCTGTTTGTTTAGGTCCAAGCAACTACCTATCTCCTTTTTGGGGAATTTAAGAAAAATGCTTTTATAATACATTTTTTTTTTAAAGTCGTTATTTTTAGCTTCTGAAGTTAACATTAAAATACTTTTATTTTCTATTTTTAAAAAATTATATAGTTATTGTAATTAAAAAAATTTAAAGACCTACTCATGATTTAAACCGATGCAGACGAGATAAAAAGAAGAAATAAAACCGCTCATACGCTTTGACACTAAATTTGGTAAATAGTAAAAGAGTTTAATTTTTTAATTTTAATATTATTGACAGTATAAAAATGTTTATAATGTTAATTAATTAAAAGTTATTCTAGATATAAATTTCAAAATTATTATTTTTCATTTATATGACTATATATTATTAAATTAATAATATATATATCATGATCAATTGATATTAGGTAAGGATTGGTTAGCAAATATTTTTGGGTACATTAGATTGGTTAAAGAGTCGTTTTCATATTATTATAAGAGGAAACACGGAAATTATCGTATTAACTAGACCGTTGGGTTTCTCTTTCCTAAAAAAAAAAAAAGTAAAAAAGAATCCCATCTCATAGTACATATTATGTACCCACCGATCTCTACAAAGTCCAGTCGCTTAGAAAAATGTTAATTTATGGGCATCTGTAAAAGGGTACTGATTATTTAATTCTGTAAATTTTTAGGGCTATTTAATTCTGTAACTAAACTAAGAACAAATGAAGAAAATACACAAAACTACTTACATTAGTGGGTCCTGCTAACTCAAGTACATTTAATAGAATGATGATATGAGTCACAATTTTTGTTATCCCAGTGGCGGTTATAATGTATGTATATCGATTCTTGACGTATACTTGCCTAAACGCGTTAGCTTTGGTCGTTCCTTCTTTAGTTTTCGTAATTGCCAAGCAGTAAGTACCCTGTCTAATTTATGAGTATTTTTTAATTTGGATAAAATTTAAAAGTATTTAAAATTATAAGAATATATATATATATATATATATATATATATATATATTTAATTTAAATAATAAAGATATAATAACATGACCTTTTTTTTTAACGTGAATTGGGTTTATCAAAAGCAATTAGCCTTCTACAAAAAGTCATAAATTATGATTTGAATTTCATTAAAAGAAGTGTTCTTATTTAATATGTTTGACCATGCTTTTATAAGACTGCTTTTCAAGGAGAAAAATAAATGTTAAAAAATTAAAAGAAATTATTTAAAAGCATAGGATTATGAAATTTGAGAAAAAAAATAATTTTAACATATAAAATCAAAAGTAAAAACAATTTGACATACATATACATACAAGTACAATTTAGAAACACTACTTTGTCGCGGGTTTTTCTTTTTTTTATTTGTTACAAATCATGAAATTCCTTTTTTAGAGATATATTTCTTATTTTCCTTTGTTAGGAAACATCAAATTCATCTTTGTGAGATATACTTGTATTATTATTATGTTCATAAATAAATATACAGTTAATAAAGAGAACTTCCAATCTTATTATTAACTTTCCACTTGTTTAAGACGATCATTATTAATTAAATAATTTTAAATTATTTTATAACATATCCTTACTAACTAATAAAAAGTATTTAAATCATTAAAATTAAATTAGTGGTGAAATGAGAATACTTAAGCAGTTTTGTACAAAGTTATAAGTTCGTTATCAAAGTTGTAAAAAATAATCAAAGAATATAACCAATATTTTTAAGATATTAAATATTTTATTTATAAATTATTTGAAAGATTGATATAAAAATAGATAACACTAAATATAATAGTTGTGTGCTGCATAAGTTTGTATACATATGAAAAAAAATTGGTTTAAAATATATAAATATGTTAAGAAAAGTAATATTTATTAATTTATGGTTTATTATAAATGATTTGTTGTAGACAACATTTTTAGTATTATATGTAAATTTTTCATTAAATTCAACTATACAGATCATCAACTTTTTTTAGTGAAATCATGGTTAAAAACAAAATATATAAAAGAAAACAATCATTTAAGATAGTTGAATAAATTCTTCATTATAAACTATATTTTTGCATTATTTTACATATTTTTGTACCCAATAATTAAAAATTGAAACTCTTTAAATAATGTCACACTTGCAATAATACATAATTAATTGTGCATGATAAAATATAATTAATATTATCAACTACTTTATTAATGTCCTTTGAGCTTCAATACTGTTTTTATCCTTTGATTACGTCAATAATATAATTATTAACCTAATCAACGTCATTTATAAGAAAATAAGTATCAATTACTTGTTCTCTTAAATATTTTTCATTTCATATATATATATATATATATATATATATTGCATTTTATTTTATTAGTTTTAAAAATGTTTATAAATTAAACTTATTCTAAATATTAATGAAAAATAATATTTGTAATACATATTTTTAATTAAGTATTAATTTTGTGACAATTACCCTTTTATTAAGAATAACTTGTTCTAATAGGTTTCATTAATACGAAAAATATCCTTCTAATAATTATATTATAATCAATGAATACAACATTTAGTAGTATTGTTTAAATTAGTTATAACTTACATTCAATAACTATAGCTTTTAATTTTAAAGTGCGGTCAATTTTACTTATATTTATATGTATCTGGCATTAATTGTTACTTAATTAAAGATTTAAATGTGAATATAAAAAATTGTGAACATGCTAAGGATTTTTGTTTTAAAAGAGGTGGTTTTAATATTTATCTCTTAAAACGAATTGTATATAATCTAAAATTCAAATATTACCCACGAGATGATAGAGCCAAAACGAAGCTTAATTTGTTACATGTCCTATAGAGCGAGTGTACCTCAGTAGAGTAGGATTATCTCAGATTTTAATTATACTCTGTACTATCTTCCACTTCCCTTTATCCCAAGATTCCATCTGCACCATCTTATTTATTACTTGTTTGTCTCCATTGAATTTTTTGTTACTCCTTACCGTAACAACCACTTCTTACAACACAGCCGGGGGGGATTTCAGGTTTGTAAACAAAGAGTTCAATTAAATAAATTTTCTCTAACTTCCCTTTCAAGGCCAAGACAAAATTTCTTTTCCCATCGATTACTCTTACTCCTACGCCTTCTTTTATTGGTTATTATTAATAAGTGGATACATATTTCAAATTAAAAGCATTCAACTTAAATTGCATATTCTCCATTCCATTCGCAGGCCAATTGTTGTTTTTCAATTCAATAAAAAACCGACAATAAAGGGTATTATGGGCATATTGTCAAAGGAGAAGATACGTTATTGTCCGTTCCCTTTAGCCACCCATAAAAGCACAGGTCCGTGATATGTAACTAAAAAAAATACATGATCGTCTTCTTTACCAAAAATAAACATTTTTCACCGAATTATTTATTTAGTGAAATACATTTTAGAAACAGAAGCTTCCACTTCAATTCAATATATAAATATATAAGTATATGTATGAACCTGTTCCTTAAAAGCCGTTGCTGCGAACAGAGGAGCAACGAAGCAGATCCACCTGATTCTCTGTTTCGCTTTGGGCCAATGAGTTGAACCACATTGAAGAGTCCACGTCAGTGAAGAACATGTTTCGTTCTGCAAGATGGAGGACCGAGAAGAACAGGGTCAAAGCTGTTTTCAAGCTGCATTTCCATGCCACCCAGGTCTCTTTCATATTTCTCTCTGTTTCCATTTCAACTTTCCTTCTTCTTCATTTTTTTCCCCTCTGGATTTTAATTCAGTCAAAAACCGAGACGCCATTTTTTTTAACACCATGAATGGATCAATTCACACAGAATTGTTTTTACTTAATTACTGATTTCGAGATTGAGTTCTAATACGCAGCTCGAGCAGAATTATTTCTGTTCTCTGGTCTCATACAAAGACACCATTTTTTAACCCCTATTTTAGTTTTCTTGAAAAATGAAAATGGGAGTTTGGAATAGAATCTGAATTTTGATATGGTGCTGAATTATATTGGGATGGGAATGAACATGGTAAAATGAGAGGTTGTGTTTGGCGATGCAATTTCAGGTGTTTCAATCTGGGATGGATGCATTGGTGCTGTCTATAGTTCCAGGGGACATTGGAAAGCCAACTACAAGATTAGAGAAAGCTACACTTCGAGATGGAACTTGTCGATGGGAAAATCCGGTCTATGAAACTGTCAAGTTTATTCAGGAGCCTAAGACTGGGAAAATCAGTGATAAAATATATCATTTTTTGGTTTCAACGGTATAAATTTTTTCCCCTCTCCATCATTTGTTGTCAATTAGTTTATTTTTGTCAGTATGATCTAATTTCTGCGCTCTATGCAGGGCTTACCAAAAGCTAGTTCCATTGGGGAAGTTTCTATAAATTTTGCTGATTATGTGGACGCCACAAAGCCCTCCTCTGTCTCTCTTCCCATTAGGATTTCTCATTGTGATGCTGTTTTACATGTTAGTATTTGCTCTCTCATTTTCTGATTATTTTTTAAAAATAAAAATTGTGGTCCAGATGTAAAGTTACTTGAAATTTCAGGGAAAACTAATGAAAAGTTTGAGTAAAACATAAGTCAAAGCAATGTTGATCTAGGTAAATTTTATTTGGTGCTTAACAAACAGGTATCAATTCAGAGGCTGCAAGAAAACGGTGATCGAAGGTACAAGGGGGGAAATTCCATGGTTATTTTTGGCTTTAAGGTTATAGAGTTTGCCTCAACTCAGCTTTTTGATGATGCGGTTTCTTCTTGTTCGATAACATTCGCAGAGAGGAAGATGAATGTGAAGATACCAAACTAAAATCCGATGATAGGAGCTCAAGGAACCAATTAAGCAACGGCGATACGGATGACACCAGCAAAAGTTATTCTTCTGAAGTAAGAATTTCACCCTTTTGGCTAAGAATTATTGTGACTTCTTTTTATGTCTCAGTCTATGTGATAATTTTTCTCAATCTTTTGGGAAGAAGGGTGCAGTCAATTGTTATATAAGTTAATATCATGCTTTCATAATTGAAAATTTCCTTGTTATGTAAATTAAACTGGCTTGTCCTTTCTAAGTACACGATTTATCAATTTCTTTACTGTTTCACAGGATGTCTATGCCAAAGAAACCATCAATAGAGCCGAATTGAATTCTAATTATAGGACATCTAGTGGCTCTGATATGACATTGTCAAGTTCTGATGACAGCTCTGGACTTGATACTCCCCGTGAAATTGGACCAAGAAAAAAGAACATCCACTCCAACACCAAAAGGTTTGTTCCAGACCCAATTATGCGCCATGATGCAGAACCTCAAAACCTTGCTCTCAATGCCTCAACATCGATGCATGATGTACATCAGAGATCACACTGGGACTGGTCAGCTGGTTCGGAGCATAGGCTAAGTACAGACGATTCAACATATGGTTCTAATCATAATGCTCTTCCAAAGGAAAGCTCCCAACAACCTTCCCCTTTGGAGATTGAAAGTCTCAAGGCTGAACTTGCTGCTTTGGCCAGGCACGTGGATGTGTCAGACTTGGAATTGCAGACCCTTAGGAAGCAAATTGTAAAGGAATGCAAAAGAGGGCAGGATCTTGCGAAAGAAGTCATTGTCTTGAAAGAGGAAAGGGATGCATTCAAGACAGAATGTGACAATCTCAGGTCTTTTCAGAAACGCATGGATGAGGCCAAAGTGAGAAACAGGTCACAGTTGAAAGGTGGAGATCTTCATGCTCATGTTGAAGAAATAAGACAAGAGTTGGATTATGAGAAGGACCTAAATGCAAATCTCCGATTACAGTTAAAGAAGATGCAAGAATCAAATGCCGAACTGGTTCTTGCCGTGCAGGATCTGGATGAAATGCTGGAGCAGAAAAATAGGGACATATGTAACCATTCATATATAAATGAGCAAGATAAAAATTCCCAAGAGATAAGGATAAACCTCTCTAAATGTGGAACGGATGATGATGAAGAACAGAAAGCATTGGAGGAGCTTGTTAAGGATCACAGTGAAGCAAAGGAGACACACTTACTCGAGAAGAAAATTGTAGACCTCTATGGTGAAATAGAGATGTATAGGAGAGACAAAGATGAATTAGAAATGCAAATGGAACAGCTTGCACTGGACTATGAGATATTGAAGCAGGAAAACCATGGCCTTGCATATAAGCTGGAGCAAAACCAACTGCAAGAACAGTTGAAAATGCAGTATGAATGTTCATCTCCTTCTGCAATGAATGACATTGAAACCCACATCAAGAATCTGGAAGATCAACTCAAAGAACAATCAGAAGATTTCTCAAATTCTCTGGCTACCATTAAGGCACTTGAAAACCATATCAGAAGTTTAGAGGAGGAAATGGAGAAACAAGCACATGGATTTGAAGCTGATCTAGAAGCAGTGATGCGTGACAAAGTTGAGCAAGAGCAAAGAGCCATCCAAGCTGAGGAAGCTTTGCGAAAGACCAGACTGAAAAATGCTAAAACTGCTGAGAGGCTTCAAGAGGAATTCCGAAGGCTCTCCGTGCAAATGACTACTACATTTGATGCGAATGAGAAGGCTACCATGAAAGCATTGACAGAAGCAAGTGAAGTGCGTGCACAGAAAAGCGTACTGGAAGAAAAGCTGCATAATGTCAAAGAAGAACTTGAGTCAGCTAAAGCTGATTATGAAGTGAAACTGAACCAACTATCCAACCAAATAGATAAGATGACAGTTCAGACACAACACATGTTGTTGGAAATTGAGGACAAGTCCAAGCAGCTTGAAAATCAGAAGAAGCACGGTGAACAAGTTAGTAGGGATTTCTCTGAAGAGATTGGGTTACTAAAAGCTGAGAATGGAAAGCTTAACGTGGAAATTTCATGTTTGTGTGAGCAATTAGAAGGAGAAGAAATGTTAAGAACTGACTTGGAACTCATGAAGAAATCAGTTGAGCAATCTGAGACACTGCTACAGAAAGGAACTGTGGAAAGAAATGAACTGATGAGTACAATTGCATGGTTGAAGAAGGAGGCAGAGCAGTCACTTAATGAGATAAATAGAATGAGACATCTTAAGGATGAAAAAGAAACAGAGGTTGGAGTCTTGCAGTCAGAGTTAGAAGCCATTAGTGCTGAGTACAATGACCTGAAAGTCTCTCTTTCTGAAGACGAAGCTGAGATAGAAAAACTACGAAAGCAAGTTTTCCAGCTAAAGGGTGAGTTGAAGAAGAAAGACGAAGCCTTAATCAGCACCGAGAAGAAGTTGAGGGAAAGTAATGCACGCACACAACTTATCGATGCAACTAAAACTATTCCAAAGAACAAAAAAACTGCTTCAGTTCCTCAGAATTCAAAGGAAATAACCAGTCTGAAGGAGAAAATAAAAACACTTGAGGTAAGGTTTCAAATACTAGTAGTCTGAACTGAAGAGACGGGTCATTTTAGAATATTAACCCAAATGCTAATATTTCTGTTAATATTTTCATAATTTCATCTACTATCCATCATTTTTCACTCTTCTGCACTTTCTTAGGATAAATTAATTTACTTGTGGTAATTGAGGTTTGCATGTTAATGAAAAGGATTGTTTATGGCAGGGCATGATACAGTCAAAGGAAACTGCCTTGGAAACTTCAACAACTTCATTTTTGGAGAAGGAAAAGGAACTCCAGACCAAAATTGAGGAGCTGGAGAACAAAGTGGAGGAATTCAACCGGAGTATTGCTCTGCAGAAGGTATGCTCATACCTGTATAGTGTAATGCCAGCTCACTTTATAGACAGTACTGAAACTTTATGCCCATTAGTGATTGATTGATTGACATCGATACATATTGCATACGAAAATTTCTAATATTTTTTGAGAAGTTTCATTTCGGACAAAACTTAAACGTAATTCTTTAGTGCCTTTGTATTGTTGTATTGGAGTTTTATCTCAATAATTTACATAATATTTATTGCAAAATACAAATATTTACCCCGATATATGAATTACCAAGCTCAAACTCTAACTCTAATTGAAAAACAATACAAAAAATACTAAAGAACTGAATTATAAACCCAATCTCTTTCATTTCTCTTAGGACAAAGTTCTTTTTTTCGTGAAGACTGAATTATATACCCAATCTTGCTTGGAAATGACATCTAGATTAAACATTCATTGTTGAATTGCTGATTTATGAAGCTATTGAATTACATATGTGGAATAAATGTACATTGGCATGCTCTTCAAACAGGTTGTTCAGGACAAAAGTATTACCACTACCAATGAGATATCCGGAGAAGTAAGAAGTACAGTTGAGCATCTGAATGGTGCTGCATGCTCGTCTAAAGAAACTGCATTTTTATTCAATAGGTTTGACTACTTTTCTACTTTCCTTCAATGTCCTCTTCTCTCCCTATGGCATTAAGAGGACATAGTTTAGTAATTTAGTAACAGTCTGGTGACTTTTCAGTTTGTCTGTTACTCTTATAATTTGATGAATTGAAGCTATTGAATTGTTTGGTTATTGATTATTTTCTGGCCATGGCAGTAACGTAAAGTTGGCAGAGAAAGAAGCAGATAGCAGTGTTGGTGACATATTAACCGAGCTAACGTCATTGAAGGAAAGAAACAAATCAATGGAAAGCGAACTAAAAGAGATGCAAGAGAGATATTTAGAAATGAGTCTCAATTTTGCTGAAGTAGAAAGTGAAAGACAAAAGCTCGTTATGACTGTACGGAATCTCAAGAGTACCCAGAAAGGCTAACGGGTTCTTCTTGATATCTTGGAGCCTGCATTGTATAGTTGAAGCAGCGGCCTTTGCAGCATCAAAACACGTTTCATAACGAATAAATTAATGTGTACAAATGCTAAAATACGTGTTTTTTCCCCTTCCTTTTTTCTTAGCCTTATATTTGCTTCCAAATGCTAAATGCGTTCCCCATTGGGTGTCATTTTGCAAAGTTATTAGTTTGTAATGTCCAAGTGTTATTTTGTTACCAATGGTTCTCTCTCGCTGTCATGTTCGGTAAACAAGGAGCAGGTGTTTTGTTGTGTCTTTTTTTGCTTTTATAAACATACATATTCTTTATTGTATCTATTAATTAATAGATAATACAAATGATTAGTTCTTTTATTGGTACAATTTATATACGTTTTTCTTTTGCATATATTCATCTTTTAATTGATATTAGAACAAATTAGCATTTATTTTACTTTACGGGGTGAAAGTGCTCTTCTGATCCAGAGATTCTTTTAACTTGTTTTGTTGTAGTTTTCCCGTCCCCAGTTTTAGGCTTTACGAACTTAGGAAGAATTATTATCGAGGATTACTTGTATTTCTTTTTTGTTGATTCCTTCTATGCAAGTTATAGGTAACTTGTTTCAAGGTCCTCCATCTCTGTTTCTAATAATATTGGATACATGTCATAAGTTATCACATCAAATAATAAAATTATTTTTTTAATAGTAGTCACTTATTAGCAAGTTCTTTTATATTTCTTATTTTTAATTTTCTTTTTATGTTTTATTTTGAAATGTTCTTCGTGAGAATCTAAATTTGAAGCAACACCTCCTTGATATGTCTTCTCATCACGTCTTCCGTTCTCGAAAAATGTAGGTAGTCAGAATCATCTAACAAAAATGAAAGGTTAATAAATATAATATGAAAATCCTCACTAAGTTAAACATCCTATTGTATGTTGAAAATCTAAATCTAAATGAGGGATATGCACACTCATTGATCAATGAGTAAAAGGTAAGGGATTTTTTTGTGTGGACTTTTTATACATACTTTATATTATAGATATTATATTAGTATATTATTAGGGTTTCACGTGGAACATTTCAAAAATAAAACTTAAAAAACTTGAAAATAAAAAATATAAAAAATTGTTAATAAATCTTTAAGACTTAACTATAATATTATTAAAAAAATAGTATAAGACAACTTATGTGTTCAAATATTATTGTATATTAAAATAAATTATATACAACTTGCGCATAAAAAATAAACTTTTTTAGATAGTAATATTAGTATTATTATGAATTCTCACGA
The DNA here is from genome assembly GCA_025330945.1 of Mucuna pruriens. NCBI lineage: Eukaryota > Viridiplantae > Streptophyta > Magnoliopsida > Fabales > Fabaceae > Mucuna > Mucuna pruriens. Next base: position 2,787,132 of record JAENHJ010000531.1, on the reverse strand, counting down.
AAGCATATGATGTACTTTTCATTTTCATCATACTAGGACAAAATCTTAGGAATTTATTGCTAAAAATCTTAAGCAATTGAAATCTATAAGATAGTTAGAAAATCATATATGAAATAGGAATAAGACTAAATAGAAATAGTATAGGACCATGTAAAAATAGCCTATAAGAGTGAAGATTGTAGGATGAAATAACAACCACACACAAAAGAGCAAGAACAAATCTAATTGTATTTTGGTAATGCACTCAGTTTTGCACACTAAAAAAGTATTTCAACAAAATGTTTAAATACACAAGCTACAAAAGTTTCTGATTAGGCAAAGTAAAAAAGGACTAACGACTAAGCTATAAAAGCAAGTAATATTAGTTTACAAGTAGTTTTTTTTTAACAAAAATAACCTTAAACCAAACTTAAAAATAAAGAAATTGTAGAAATAATAAATAATTTAATATCACAACTAGAGAAATCTCAATTTGAAAAACTCCTTGAATTTTTTCTTCAATACTTTAAGCTTTGATCTCAACTATTCTCACATCTTCAAAAGATCACCTTCAAGTAGATGAGCATTGTAGGAATAATATCATCTACCTTAACACTAATTATATAATTTGCAATAAGAATGTTTGCACTTGCCTTAATCAATTTTTCATCTCGAAGGACCTTAGTTTAAGTACTAGAAGAGCTTTGAGAGTTGCAATTGTTCTCCTCTATGAAACTTATTGTTGAATTGATAAAATTAATAATAAATAAAATGTCAAAAATGTATTTCTTTAGGAATAAAATTAAGTTTTCTAAATTTTACACATTTAACTACAAGTAAAAATATATTTATGAAAAATGTAATACTAACATTTTTCTTATGTGTAATCAACTCTAATCGAAATCTTTTCTCTTAAGCATACTTTTTTCATTTACTCAGCTTGAATCTAAAACACTACTTAAAGAAACCTAATTTCATTTAGACTAACTTAATCTTGATATTTAATATGAGTTTACTCATACAAGCATAAGAAATACTTAAATACTTAAAAGAAAAAAAAAGACATCACCCATTAATATGCAAATCACTTGGGAGTTGATGAGACACTTATGATTAAAATTTATAATCATCTACACATCCAAATTTAATAAATTAACAAATTGGTTATTAAAATTATACATTATCGATCATTTTTAATTGATAGTCAAATTGATCATTTAAATAAATAATATAACAAAATAATCTCTGAAATTATAAATTATCAAGTAATTTAAACTTTTAAAATTATAATAATCAATCAAATTGGTCTCTAAAATGAAAAATATTTCATTGTATTTTTTTATCATAATTTAAAATTTTCACAAAATTTACCGCTTTTTTTTTATTTACTATAAACTTATATAATTTTATAAATTATATTTTCTACTTTTAAATTTTCACATACTTTATTTATAATTGTAATTAAGTCTCTAAAATACGGAGGAAAAACGTTGGTGTTGAAGTTTTATTTATATTACTAATTATTTAGTGATTCGTACATGAATTAAAAGGCAACGATGGGAATATCACAAATGCTTCTTCTTTTTTTTTTTTTAAATATACTAAGGATTAATAGGCGGTAGAAGTTGCGACTTCATCTGACAAATTTACTGGTAGTTACGTGGCAGTCCTTATGCTCCACCACTCTTTTCTTTTTCAAACATCGCCAACTCATTTTAGCCATTTAAATAAAAATAGGTCTCACGCGCCCCTCCAAAAAAATGTGCATAAATTGAAACTTCAAAAGTTCCAATTAACGTTCCGTGGAAACCTCTCACTTTAGTAAAGGCTGCTCAACGCATTTGCTATTGCAATTGAAAAATAAGAAATAATAGGTCTCATATATGTTACTCTACTGTAGTTGAATTTGTGAGGTTTCAAGAGAAATTAAAGTATAATGATATTTCCACCTCTAATTTATCTCTTTTTGCCATATATATATATTACGAATACAGCATAATAGTAAGTTTAATTGGATCAACTTTAACCGTTAATGAAATTTAGGATTTTTATTTTAGTTTTTAAGCGTAAATTAATTTTGAATTTTTTAATTTGATTAGAATTTTATTCTTTAAAATTAGATAAAAGTTTAAAAATATTTATAGTGTGTTTAAAAATTTTTGAAAACGGAAGAATTATGTTTGTAACATAAAAACTAATAAATCGTTAATTTCTAAAAATTATATAAAAAATCACGTCTGAATCGTATAATTAAACATACGGTAAACTTTTGCTAGGATGATTTTAAATTATAAATTAAGAAAAAAAAAAAGTGAACTGTTTTTACCTAGTCTACTATAATTTGTAAATTTTGTCAAACATGTGATACTTGAGACGTTGCAGGAAAAAAAAAAGTGAAAATAATGGCGCATGCAAGTGCAAGTATTATTTTATCAATTAAAGTGCAAGAAGAGGACTGGCTCTTACCTGACGAGATGGTTTTGGCTTCCTACGGATGGAATATTCAATAATCAATCATACCAAACTTTCAAATTTGTACGGTCACTTTCAAAATATTTGGTCAACATCAGTGTTCCCTGCGCTTTGTTGGTTTAGATTGGGGTGTGTTTGATAGAAAAAAGAAAAAGAAAATTATGATACATAGAACTAAGGAAGAGAAAAAATAGAACAATAAAAATAGGTAAAAATATATAATAAAAATAAAGATATTTGAATTTAAAATATATAAAAAATTAAATTATATTTCAACCAATTAAAATTAACTTTAATCAATGAAATTTGATTTCAATTGAAATAATAAGACAATCAATAAGCGACGAAGCTAAAAAAAAACACATCAGAAAAGATTACTAGAGAATTGGAAATTTCAAAAAAGATTATTACAGCACTTGAGAGAACTAAATCTCTGCAAGGGAGCATGCTAAGAAGATTATGTGAATTTTTTTTAGTGAGTTACACCACTTTTGTTTTTTTTTTTTTTGTCTTTTATTTTTATATCTACCAAATCAGCGTAATAATTCCTCTTTCCTCTATTTTTATTTTCTTTTTGTCATTTCACATCTATTTGTACGCACCAACCAGAGCATTAAGTGATTTTTTTTCTTAAAATAACACTTTAAAAGTTAATTTAAAAATATTAATTTATTTTTATAATAAAATTACTTTTAATTTTTTTATAAAATTAAATTTATATTTTAAGAAAAACAATTATACTTGAACTAGATGCAACTTCTACCGGCAACGAAATTTTTATTTTAAATATTTAATACAATTATATACTTAAATTTCAAAATCAAAATGATTGATTAAGCTAAAATAATGTCACACCAATTTATTTAAACCAATTTATCTAAAATTAATTTAAAGTATAATGATAAATAGAATATATGAGTTCTTTCAAAATTATAAACACTTATTTGTCTTTTTTTTTTACATCATATCATTTTTTACTTTTTATTTTTATCTTTTAATTTTTGTTTTTATCTCTGTCTAGACGTAGATAAGATTAGAATATCAACAAAATATTTTCCTTATAAATATCTGTTAACCTATAAATCAACGTTTAAAGTCAAGACACTTTACCTTTTTGAAAAATAAATCTATTCCATGCGCCATCATTATTATTTTGAGAAAAACTAATTACAGGCCAAACCATATTTCAATTAACTATGAACGTATAAACTAGTCTGTTGTCCATTATAGTACTTCTAGAATCTAAAACGAAGAGGTACGTGGTGTGAGTTGAGATATTTTCACTCATGTTTTTTCTTTTCATACAAAACATTACAATTTTTATTATTTTAAATTTACTTCATATTTATGTTAGTTTTTACGCGTGGGTCCGGTTTGTTTGTTGTTTGTTTCCATCTAATGCCGGTGTTCATTAATGATGTTAAGTTAAAATTTTTATTTAATTAAATTTAGAAAATTATTTTTAAACTAATTTAGTATTTATCTAAAAGCTAGATTTTTTATTATGTTTGTTTTTAATTTGGTCTCACTTTATGTCTCGGTGAGTTGATGTAGTTTTTGAGAATTTCTATTTTCTTTATAAATATCTTTATATTAGAAAATGTTAGGAGAGTTTCCCTCCCACTTCATTTTCTTCTTTTGATTTCTCGAGTTTATGCTAAGAAAATTTTACTAGTTCTGTTGCTCTAATTTTTGTTAGAATGAATTTATTATATCCATAAATACTTATGTATCATGAAAATAAATTCTAAAAAAACAATGTTAATTCACAATTCTCATGTATTTGTTTCTAAATATTAGAGTTCATGATGTATGGGATTGGTGACTGTGGACAATTAGAACGGCACATTATTTATAATATAGAGGCATGCTAAATAGCCAGAGATTGAAAACAGGGTTGGATGTAGTTTTGGCATGGTTCTTACGGTTGAAGGATCTTATAAAATTTCGGGCATGGGCATATATAGTTCAAAGCTAAGGCAGGAGCTTCGATCCAGTTGTTAGTTTTTTAGAATGTATTTCTTGATATTTTTTTTTTTTTGAATTCTAACCTTTTGTTTATGGGTCAGAGTAACTCTTGTAATTTCTTTTTATGCATTCTTCTTTGATTGTTAAAAATATATATAATATAAATTAAAGGATCTAATTGTTTCACCTATTTTTACCTCGGAATAATCTATATTTACAATATACGATTTCAAATATGTATTGTATTGTAAAATATTATATTAAATAAAACAAATATACAATTTCAATGAGATATGTGTATTGAACAAAAATGTTTGAGTGCCACCTTTATAAATTTTAAATCTTCCATTTAATTGATGTATACAAAATTAAAAGTTTCATGTTTGTTTGTTTCAGATGCAAGTGTAGCAACTGGCAACAAATAAGTGATCATATTAATTAAGACAAAATTAGCTTGTCTCTGTTTTCTATTCTTCTCTTTCCCATCCTTTCCTCCAATTAAGTAGTAATATTTCAGTTCAAAAAACTAATATCTAAGAGTAAGAAAGTATATATTACTTTTTAATTATGTGCCTTCTTTTTTAATTAGGAAATAGGAAAAAAAAGAGAGAGAAGAAAACAAGAATAGGTGATTTTAGTTCAATACTAGTATATAATAATGGCCACTAAACTTGGGTCCGGAAGTTATTGTTTCTGTGAAATGAATATAGTAAATGGTAAGCCAAGATTTTCATATTGTTTTCTCCCTTCTGTGATTTTACACCATATACATAACTATCATCCTCAATGAGTTTAACATGTCTGTTTTATTAGTGTAAATTTTTTTACTCTATAACTAATTATCTTGATATAATTAATTTTAATGTAAACAAACTTACTTGTATATTAATTTGTAATTAAATAAAAATGTAAAATATATTTACATATTTATTCATCCTAAATTCGTGACGAAACTCATGACAACCCTGCCTATATACAATAATAAAAATAAAGTCAAATACGGTTTACAAATTACTGTTTATTGGAGAAAATTTAGAAAAGCAACGATGAGGATTACATAATCAGGTTTCAGGAACAGAGAAGCCATGAGTGCATGCTGACCTGTCTCCGAATATATGCTATATACATGCTCAGATGGAAGGAATCAGCTGACAATATAGATAACATTTTTTTGTTGTTGTTTTCATAGAAAATATTTTCGGCAAGATAGGTGTAGACTAATTTCTTTGAGAAGGATAGTTTAAAATAGGTTTTATTTATTTAAACAAAATCTTTTTTATACATATAATAAAAATAAAACATTTGAAAAATCTAGTTATCTACCTACTATACTTAATCTTATTGGTAAATAAATAAATAAAAAAAAACACTATTTACATTCTACCGCAGATTAATCCGAACACAGTGACGAAAGCCATTATAAGAGAATGATCTATGCCGCCCTCCACATCCAACGTTAGAACATCATTGCCCAGTACAACTCCTGAGGACGAGTGCTTTTGCTTTGCCTGCAGATTCTCAAAAAAATTAATACCAAAGTCCGAACTATATATTTAATTTATTATTTGTAACGAGTGTGTGAATTGGAAAAAGTTCACAATATTAACGAATCAGAACAGAAAGGTAATAATTAAAAAAGATAAATTATTAATTACATGGGCAACTATGTCTCCATCTACGTGGAAAATCCGAAATGCTGTTTTGCCACCGATTCTCTCTATGCAGTACTTTTGACACTCAACTGTAATCTGGCACGTTATTTTTCCCGTGATCATCTTATAACATCTTTTAACTTGAAACCACGGTTTCTCCTGGGTTTTACAGTTGGAATCGCTACATCTATAGACATCCCAACGTCCAAAAGCAACTAGTCTCTGCAAAATAATGTAAGGTTGAAATTAAAACAAGTTATAATTAATTAATTGAAACCGTATTGAATAGTTTACAAAGTGGACAAGTCACAATATACCAACGGCTTGAAGAAAGTGGATGATTAGAACGTACCTTGTGTATGGTGCAGAGAACTCTGCCTCGCAAGTCCAAAAGGTTAACGAGTCTTCTACCCTTTGTGTCATAGTTATCAACGCGATAAACGATAACGCCATTTGAATCATACACAGTGCAACCGTTAGAGTGGAAAACAAGTGATTTCATCCAGAGGGTATATGTTTGTGGTCCAAAGGATTTGCAGGGAGGGGAAGTGGGTTCCTGAGGGTAAATCTTGGCCATTTGAACCGATTCAGAAAGATAGAGAGTTGTTGAAGTTGAAGTTGAAGGCATGAAGATTGAACGAGGACAGCATAATAGTTATATCCCCCTATTACCATTTTGGCACTTTCTTTCTTCGGAAGGTCAAACACTCAAAGTACCTTTTCACTGTAGTTACAAATAAAAAATTCAGTACTTTTCACTTTTTAGATTAATTTAATTCGATATATACCAAAGTACTCGCGGAAAGTGTACACGTCCACTAAATTATATAGTTTTGTTTTTTTTACAATAGACAAAATGGGAGATGAAAATAACTTTATTACTTAAATAATTTTGCTTTGTTTAAAAATTTTAAATTATAAGTCTGATATGTTATTTATCATAACTTTCTTTGAATTTGACCTTTTTAAAAACTTAATTTCACTTCTTACGTTGTTTAAATGTTTATTTCATGTCAAAAGTATTAGATAGGTAACATATTCCCAAATAGGTTAGTAAATTAATATTTAATTAATAGGTCAATAGAAAAAAAAAATCTGTGCAAAAGAAATTATATATTATGAAAAGTAAAATCATTATAATTCAATACATGATATACATGTGGAAATAGGTAGGTTAGGTATATAACAAAAATCTAATTTAATTTATTCATTCGGTCTAAGTATGTTTTTAAAGTTTAATTTATGAGAATTGATTTATATTTTATTTTATTATAAATTTTTTAAATAGAACATAAAATTATTTTTTAGTAAATTTATAAACTTTAATTTTAATTTTATGTGAGTCAGCATGCTTAATATTTAAAAATATATATATAATTTTATTACGTTATAAAATTTAATATAATATTTGTATATGAAAAATAAAAATAAAAATAAATGAGAAATATAAATGTTATATACAATATTACAATATGTGTCAAATTTCTTATGTTAAATTGTAACCCTAAAAAAATAAGACTTTGTAATAATTTATTTAGATGAGTTACTTTTTCAATTTTGACTTTTATTGGACATCATACGTCACAAAGATTCTTTTACTCTTAATAGCCCTAACCCTTTGTTTGTTTCATCGAAAAAATATGAGGTGAGAAAGAAAAAGTTTAAAATTTAGATTAAAGATAAAATAGGGGAGGAAAAAAATCAAATTTCATTTTAAAATTTTTTTATTTTCTTTTTAATCAAACAAATAAAAATATATCACTATTTGTGTTTTATCCTTTTTTTTCAGGTTTTCTTTCTTGACCGTGATCATTTATAATTTTTAACTAATAAACATCTTATTTATTAATTTTTTGGTAAATGAGTTATATATATTTAACCTAGTTCTGTTGAGGTGATTGGAGTGAAAAACAATGGCGGAGTTATCTGCTAACATGTTGGTAGGGGGCGGCTATAGAGGATAGATGTGATGCCCCACAGGTGATAATAATCTTATTTATTAAGTAGTTATCCTAACTACTACACCTTTATTAATCATTATTCTGTCTATCTGTTTGGGAGAAAAGTGAATGTTAAGTGACATTGGAACGGTGAGTAATAATACGGGATGATATTTTATTTTTTATTAAAATTTTGATTGATCATTTAATTAAATTTAAATTCCATTTGATTAAGATTTATAATATACAAGATTAATTAATTCAGATTTTAATATATATATATATATATATATCTTAATATTATATAAAATTAAATGGTAGAATAAAAAATATATAAATTTAAATTAAGTTATAATTTGTGATATATTTCAAAATAAATAATATTATTATAAATATAATATTATAATATAAAATATTACAATTAATATTATATATATTAACTTTAGTTTATTTATATAAATTTTTATACTTACGCACGTCATTTATATTATAATTAGTAATTAGTGAGACAAGTTAAGTAACACTTAGCCTAGATGTAAATAGAGGAACAATGGAGTGTATGCTCATTTGAGCTATAGATTTTAGTGACAAAAATTAATAATAATGAATATAACATTTGTCATTAATTATATATTATTTATAATTAATTTTTATTTGTAACTAATATGCACTAATGATCCAATTATAAATCGTTATTATAATTTTATTAATAGTGACAAAAATATATTTGTAACGAGTATTTTGTCACTAATATGAAATATTAATATTTTTACAATTAACAATTAAGAAAATTTTTCTTATTTTAGAAAGGGGTGTAAAATAGGTGAAACAAAGAATGAGATAGAAAAAAGAAAAAGAAAAAGAGAGACAATAAAAAAAATGTTATGGATAATGCAACGAAATAATATATATATATATATATATATCGAAAAAAATAGACGAGAATATAATAAAATTCATATTAGTATCAATTTTTATCACAGTGATGACGCATGTTTAAATGTAATTTTTATTATTGATATTAATTTACATATATACTTTAATATAAACTGTGAATAAAAAATATTTTTATTAAAAATAATTTATCTAACTCTAAAATCAACATATGATTAATTTATTAAGATTTATTTTATTATAATTGAATTGATAAAAGAAAATAATAAGATAAAGTGAATTAAATTTTATTTATAAATTAAAATTAACTTATGTATTTTAATTATTAAAAATTTAAGTGGAATATTTTTTATAAAAAATTAAGATATATAAATTAATTTTAAATTATAGAAAATTTAATCTATTTTTTATTTTCTTCTCTTTGAAATAAAAAAGTTTATCTAAACATGTTTATTTTCATATGCCCACACGCTCATCCATGGGACACATTAAGACGTCAACTGTCATTAATATTTTGGTTTATTAGCGAGTCGAATCCATTTACAGCACATTCATCTCATAAAATATATTAATATAACACATGGATAATATGTGCGGCATGCACATTTCGCACATATCAAATTAAAATAAATAATGAAGAACATATATAATCGAGTACGGAATGTGAACAGGTTATTCCATCCATACATAAGAAACAATAATTAAAATTGAGTTTTTGGTGAAATATACTTTATCAGATGATTTTTGTGAATTTAAAACCAAAAGTATTATGTGGCAATGACGTGCCTTCAGAGCTTGAGACAACCGACCCCAGGATATATATATAAACTATGAATTTATAATATAAATAGTTTAATTTATCCACATATTTCATAATAATTACTTTAAAATCATACAAATAATTATTGTAATTATATAATAATATAAAATTAACTTAAGTATATTATTTTAATTACACTGTAAAGTAAATTTGTTATTTTATATTATCAGATTATTATTAAAATTTATTTTATAGTGACTTGAGTTTGTGATAAATAATAAAAAAATTGTACAATCATTTTTATAATAAATTATATATTTAAAAAGTTTGTAGTACAATTAACAATGTGATGAAAAAAAATTGAAATGTGGTGTAATAATAATATATTCTATACATACACACGTCATTTATATTATAATTATTATAAAATTAGTAATAAATATGATGTTATACGAACGTGCACCCGAGTCAATGATCTTTTGGCAAAGGTATTGACACGCAAATCCCGTAGACAATGCGATACACATTCATTATAACGATTTCTGCTACACATGACTATCACTGCAATTAAATTATTATAATATAGGGTTATTAACTTATTATAACTTTCTCTTCTATATTATTTTTACTTTAGTTTGTTTTTACATCACTTATTATTATATTATATTATATTATATATTTCTTTTTATTACCCAAATTTACCCCAAAGCGAGATGATTGTTTAATATTTTCCTGTAATATATTGTCTTTTTTTTATACAGCCTGTAATATATTGTCTACATATAGAAGTAAGCAAGAAACTATATAAACCATCTCATGAATCGTGATATACTATACATAAATTGACAAACAGTAACTATGGGTGAATTTCCCATTAATCCAATGTTTGATTGAACCAGGGGCCCATCAAAGGACCTTTTATATATCATCGGGTACCTGACCTAAAAAACAATGAAAGGCAAATGATGATAAGTTGATTAAGGATAAAGCGAGGGAAAATTAAGGGAAATAAAGGAAGAGTTATTATTATTGTATTTTTTTATCTCATTTTTAATCTATTTTTTTATCTTTTTATTTTATTTTATTTATTTTTATCATATTATTATATTATATCAATTTTCCCCTTTATTTTTTTTTCTCTATCTCCCATGATTCTACTCGTATACTCCAAAAATAACGTATACGTTAAACATTTTCCATAAAGGAATCATAAATGAAGGTACTGGGATTGAGGAAGCATTAGATTATTAGAATTAATATGACGTCATAAATTTGAACTTAATTGGCATTACCCAATGTTGTACTAAAAAACTGAATCATACGGAGAAAGATGCAGAAGAGGTGGACAGAAACGAGTTAATAAACTTCTGAAAACAGTTGTGGAGAGAAACTTGGGATGGCTATGTCTCTCTTTCATACGTTTTAACACCTGAGCCTCTTGGTCGTCTCGTCGGTCACCAGAAAGATAAAAGGAAAAGAGTTAGGTCCACAATCCTTTTATCTTCATGCATGTCCTGTGAGTTGTGTTAGAATTAAATGAAAAAATAATGTTTTTTTTTTTATGATAAACATGTGACAACTTTTGTTGTTTTTTATTTTAATTAGACAAATACTTTTTTTTATACGGAGATATAAAAAAAAGACAAAATAAATAAGCATTTAACAGTCATACACGAGTGTACAAGTTTTTACAATAATTATTAGTATGATTAAAGTAATTATTATAGAAAATAAAGTTTTTATATAAAAAAGGGTAAAAGAAAATTTTAATAAATAATTAAAATAAAATATAGACCAGAGGTCAGAAACTAATATTTTAAAAGATCACATATTAAAATTATTACAAATTTGTATAAATACTATATATTTATTTATTAAAATTTCTAATAATATCAAGCAAATTTGTTAATAAGTTAGTAAATAAAGAAGGTGAGTTCCTCGTGCCAGATCGAAAACAAAAAAATTCCGCCGCCGATATTGAAATGTAGAAGGAAAACATTTAAATGCAGTTCCTGTATTTGATCGTTTTAGCCCTCCGTTTCAGTTTCATCTGTCCATGCAAAAATAAGAACATGAATCGATTCGGGACAAATATATATGATGATGAATTATATACAAATATTTAAGAATAAAAATTAATTAGTAATTAGACGATGAAAAATGTTGAATGTGTATTTCAATTTTGGAGTAGATGGGCGTAGAGATATGACACAGAAAAAAGTGAAAGATTTTACAAGTGATGTAATAAAAAAAAATTAGAGAGGGATTAAAAAAATGGAATAAAAAAGAGATAGAAAATAAAGTAGGTGTATGAATATAAATATTCTTATATATGATCTCTTGAAAAAATCATATGTATTTGTTTTTTTTAATATTAATCATTTAAATAAAATTTAATAATTTATATTCGTTATTTTTATTTCTCTTATTAACCAAATAATTTTTTTAGTAAAATACAAATTAATGTACGGCTTAATCTTCGAAAGACTACTTTTTTAGAACGCGTCAATAATATTTTAATAGTATTCTTTTATATTAAATAACTTATTAATATATATTGCTATAATTACAACGAGAAAATATGAAGCTTTTTAAAAAGAAGAATATGCATTTTTTATCAGTTCAATGATAGTTTAACCTATTTGAAAACTTTTGTTTTTTGTTTTTAAGCAATGTTGACTATAGATTATGAAATTGTAGTGTTAGAAAATTTTCAGCAATGTTTATGAAAAGAAAAAAGGAATACACAATATGTTTCAGCTCAAGATTGAGCTTCAAACTACCTAGCATAGTGATAGAGTCAAAGTAAAAACCTCGACAATACTTCTGTTCTGTCGACTCTTGTGAAGAGTGGTTGTTTTTGTAATAAAAAGTCTCACTAGTACTGAGGAGATGAATTCGAGAAAAAAGGGAGGTCAATCTCATTGATTGCTAAGAGACACAATCAATCAATATATATTCATCTAAACTCACTGTTATTTCACATCTTTATGTTTTTTATCTTTATTTTTATTTTAAAATAATAATTTTTTGTATTTTAATTTTAAAATAATAAATATGTAAAAAAAAAATTCTCGATAATTTTTCTTTACAAATATTAAAATATAACAATTTTATTATAATATATTTAATGAATTTATTTTTAATGGAAAAGTCTTTTTTTAGGTAGATATGTTTCAAAATCACAACGAAAATCTTTGGATATTTTAGCTTGTTTACATATAATTACCTAGATGATCATAAGAATAATTGAAATTAACGTATGTGTCTTTAATATTCATATTATATTATATAATACACAAAAAAAATTATATATTTCATTATATTTATGTTGGATGAATAATTTTCTCTTTTTTATTTGTAACATTTAAATAGTCTTATACACAAATAATCTTTCTTATTTATAGCTCATTTATAATGTATTTATTAGAATTGAATCATGAGAATTTATTTTTTTAAAATATCATTAAATAGATTGAAAATATTTAATATGACAATATTATTGTTTAAACTTACAATATAAAAAATACACATCAAATCTTTAAGTCTTGTGACATAATTATTTCAAGCATGATTGTAGATTTAACAAGATCACAAAAAAAAAAACCTTTTATATTAAAATTTTATTCCGAATGCTTATTTTCAACTAAACCTAACATACAAGAAAAAATCACATGTATCCCCCACTTATAATAGACATTTAATGTTGTTATTACATGGTCTTTTAAATACTTAGTCCAAAATAATAAGTTTACACCTTTTATCATTTTGTCTAAGCATTTAACTAGAGCACTTTTTGTTAATTTGATCATAATCATTTACACTATCAATAAGTGATCTATGTATCAATATTTACATAACATCAATGCATTTTTGTAACAATGAAATGACCATTATGCTAATTACATTTTGCAACATCCTTTTATTTTTCTTTAATTTTTTTATAGTGAAAAGATAATACATTTGGATATAATTAGTATTAATTAATTTAAATTATAAAAATATTTATTTATAGTAAAATAAAATTTTAAAGAAAGTTATGAGCACATAAGTTTGGGGAATTTTATAAAATCAAATCAATTATTTTTCCTGACATAAATAAAATTTTAAATAATATGATTAGCGTAAAAATAAAAAATAAATAAAATATTATTTTAAGTTTAAATATTTATATTTAGTATACAAAATATATATTAAATCGGAGTTGGATTAGAAAGCATCAATACTCAAGATAGAATAAAGTTTTTTTTCTCTTTATATATAATATATAACATATAATATATTATAAAAATATATAACATTATTATGTATAATATATATAAGATTTTTATATATAATATAAAAAAATTATATTATATTATATAAAAAAATAAAACATTATATACAATATATATATATATATATATATATATATATATATTATAATAATAATCTATATAAAAAATAAAAAATATAATTATATATTTTATATAATATACTATATAAAATTTTATATTTAAAATATTATCTTATATATATTATAATATTATATATAAATATTTATAACAATTTTGACATGTAAATTTAAAGTATACTATTAAATAAAAATTAAAAATTAAATAATTATCACATAAATATTGTTCAAAAGAATATTTAAATAATAATTATACTTTTAAAAATTATATAATTTTTATAATTTTAAAAAAATTAAGTGCATAAGTAAAATGTTTTTGTATAATTTAGTTAAAATTATAAAATCATTATAATTTTTATAATTTAAAATAAATAATTAAATAACAAATTATTTTTAGAAAATATTACTCAACGAAATAATAATTTGTTATTTTAACATATGTTATAATTATTTGTATGTACGAAACATTAAATAAAATTAAAATTTATTATATTTTTATCCTGATATTTGTTTTATATTTTTTTATTATGATACCAAACGGGCTCTAAGTACATTGATTAAATAGAACTTGTTTTTCTTAATGGGCTCGCACAATATCAAGCCCAAGTAGTAGTAGTACTTGTTAGGTTTTTTTCTACTTCCTTTCTTTCCCGGTGGGCTGGCTCGTTAGCTTCAATTTTGGTTTCTTCTCCCTTCCTCTCTCCGGCCTGCTTCCATTACATCTCTACTTTTCCTCTTCTCTCTCAATCTTCCCTAATCGCGCCAACATCCGCCACCGCCAGCTACTGTAACGGGAGGACGCCATTTTCGGTGTTTCTGGGTCATAGGGGGAAGTCTGAATATTGGAGGCGGAGCATTCTCACAGTTTCTGGTAACGTTAAATTCGTAATTGATTGAATTACGTGGATTAATTCTGCTTCGGTTAATTGTTGCCTTCATTGTCTGGATGAACCTGGAATGAGGAGATTGTATGCAATATTTGATTCTCTGGTTTTTTGGTATTCTTGAAAGCTTGCACCCCTGTGAAACCAGGGCTTGTAATTTGGCGTTGACAAGTTTTAAGGGTTTGTCTTCTTTATCGAAAATAATGGAAAAGGAAAATTAATAAACAAAGTGAGGAAATATTTGAATAACTAGGACTGTGTAAATGAGCAAAAATGCCGAAGAAAATTATTAGAAACAACATATACAAAACGTTAGAGTAAAACACTGAGTTCTTTGATTGCGTTAGTTAGAGTTTAGCTTGTTCCTTTGTTATTCGTATGATTTACCTAGTTTATTCTTTTGACTCTGTGTGTTTATTACCTACCGTTTTGTTTAGATCAATCCAACTTTTCTAACACATCTCAGGTAATACTCCCTCATCTAATTCTACGTTTTATGCATTTCACTCAAACCTTACCGTATTTATTTCATTGGGATTTTTTTTTCTGTATACTCATTTTACTGGGAGTTATTGAACACCACTGCAATTTACAAATAGCTCCCCCACTAACTTCTATTTGATTTCAATTTCAATGTTGTTTTCTGTGAAACTAAACAAAAATACGAGAAGTGATTTCTATTGCATATCTGGTCAAGATTGTCATTCTTCTTGTGTATGATTAGATAAAATTTTTGGGATCTCATTATGCAATTCACTTTGATTCAGGAATGCCGGAGAGCAAACCAGTAGTTGGGTTATCATGGCAACCGCAGTTGCCTATTCCAGCATCATTAAAAGCCACTGATGGGTCTCGTACCAAATCTCAAACTGAGGCATCGAGCAGCATTATTTGGAAATCCAGTTCAGAGCTGGTTGATGGCCTTTTCGTCCCTCCAAACGATCCCAGAAAACTGAACAAGTTAGTGAGAAAGCAAGTTAAAGATACTGCTGGCAAAAATTGGTATGCGGTTGAATATTTTTTTCTTTGGTTGTTTATCTATTCATTTTTACACAGCTTAGCTGGATGTAGTGGTAGTAACCTTTTATTAATCAAATATCAATATATTCATGTCCACTTTGTGCAGTTATCTTTTCTTATGGTTTCTCACTTTCTCTTATGTTTTATAAGTTGGAGTATAAAAGGGAATTGTCTTGTTATATTTAAATCTATGTCAGGTTCAATATGCCGGCCCAAACCATCACCCCTGAGTTGCAGAAAGATTTGAAGTTATTGAAGGTGCTTTTGAATTTTTACATCTTTACCTTTTTATTACTTTTCTTTCTACAATGTTTTTTTTTTTATATGGTCAAATATGATTTTTTGTGAAATTAGCTTGGATTGAGCTAATAACATAAACATACATAATCACATTCAAAATGAAAAGAAATAATGGAAGCGAAACTCAGCAATAGTAGATGATTCTGCTTTCTCCAAGTGATGTGGTAATAGAGGAACATGTAGGATTTATATTTTTATTACAGTTGTGGAATGAAAATTTAATGTCCTTTTGATGTTGAACTTTTGCTTTACAAGAACCCTTCTCATAGTCTGGGACTCTAGGTTTCTTGCTTCTTGCTAATTCTGTATGTTTCAATGATTAGTATTGTTTGCCTCCATCATTAAAACCAATAAATATTTGTCACCCCTGTTCTGTAATTATGTCATGTTTAGGTGTTACCTTAGAACCCTTTTGGAAACTTAGTTGATATGGTGAAATAAGATGCAATGATGTAAATTATTGTATAAAATATAAAGTTAAACTCTCACGCAATGATATGTACAGTTGAGGATGCAATGACTAATGTTGAGTCTTATTAAAAGCATCTTGAAAAATAAATCACACGTGCAGAGATTTAAATGTATCTCTCAATTTATGTTAAAGCTGGCTAGTTATGTTTTGTGCACCAGTTCTTATCCTTCTTAGACTTTAATAAGCATGTTAACGGTTACAGTTGAGGGCTGCCCTTGATCCAAAGCGGCACTACAAGAAAGGTGATTCCAAATCGAAGACACTTCCCAAATATTTCCAGGCAAGTTTTTGGTTACATGCTATATAAGATCACACAAGCATATGTTAGTGTTATTACTTCTTCCATCAAAATATGAATTTCTATTTGACAGTGTTCAGATCATTTGGAATTTGAATATAATCAGGTTGGAACAGTCGTAGATTCTCCATTCGACTTTTTCTCAGGCAGATTAACAAAGAAGGAGAGAAAAGCAACGCTTGCAGATGAGTTGCTTTCTGATCAAAACCTTGCAGCCTATAGGTAAGACGGGCCTTAAACGATATATCTGCCTGGTTATATATAAAAACACCTCTCTAAGTTAGAGAGTTGTTTATGCATGTTCCAACGCTCTCTAGGTTACTTACTCGTTCATTAACTAATTTTTCTAGGAAGCGGAAGGTTCAAGAAATTGAAGAAAAAAATCGACCAGCTGGGAATGAAAAGTGGAAGATTAAAGGTAGTAATTCCCGGAAGCGGGCTAAGGAAAGGAGGATTTTCTGAATTTCCACCCATTTCAACCGTAGGCACAGTTTATAATGCTTTTTGCAGTTTAGAATTATTAAAGGTTATATAAAAATACCTTAAAACCTATTGATGCAATGTGTTCTTCTATCGTGTTTGGCCAATGTCTTTAGTCTATCCAGCTTGGGAATTCTCTGTTTCAACTTTACCCACATTGTGTTTGGCCAAGGGTTAATGATCATAGTAGACGGAGTCTGTAATAGGAAGACCTTCCCGACTTTATCCTCTAGAATGTCAACTTCAAAACTATAATTCAATTTAAGTGTGCAATTAATTGTAAACCAGCAATATAATTACTCGATCTCTGCCTTCGACACCGATTAGTTAACTAACCGATGTCATTTTTTTACCATACATCTAAGCTATTTGAATTTTAGAGTCTGGAAAGGAGAATGAACTGTCATTAATAAACAAATCAAGAACAAAGTGTTATAACTAAATAGGAATGAGATTGAATCCCTTGAATTGATCTCTGGGAGCTAGCCTTTCTATAACCCTTGAATTGATCTCTGGGAGCTAGCCTTTCTATAAGGAGTAAATGCAGATAGAGGAATATGATAATACGTAGCGTCTTACAATAATGAAGAAAGGTTTCTTTTGTGCTCTCTATTGTGATCTAAATAATTGCATCTTAATTTGAGGATACAAGAATGTTCCTATTCCTCCTCTATTTCCTATATATTAAAAAAACTATATATAGAGAAACAAGTATCATTCTCTTTGTTTCAAAAAACATTGTCTTCTCTTCTTTCTCCTTTTTATTTGTTTCATTTTATGTTTCTTCACTGAATTTGCTGGAAATAAAGGACTTTGAATAAAAAGAATGTAGGATTTAGGAATCGTTGGGATAGAAGGTGAAATAATGATCAATGAGGGAGGAGAGAGGCCTTGCAAGCATTAAGAAAGAGGTCAACGATGACATGGATATGTAATGTGTTTGAAAAGCCATATATATTTACATTTTCCAACGGAGCAAATTTGAAAGAGAAAAATATGGATTGACGTTGAATATGGTTTCTAATGCCTTTCCAATCATATTATGGCATTCGTTGATAAAGAAAGAATTACTTTTAAAATGTGAAAGTTGTAAAATCAAACACGTTCTAAATGTCGGTGATGAAAAAAGTCTTCTGATGGGGTTGAAAGTCTTCCCATATACTCAGCAGAATATTGCCAAGGATGAATTTGAACCGAAAGCAAACTGGAGTCTTGCGGCTAAACCGCGAACGGTGATTTCTAATGCTCGGTGTGGAAGGAGCTGCAACCAGTGCAGTTGCACAAGTACCATACTACTATAGAACTAAATCCTCTACTTGTCCTCCTTCAATTATATTTAATTTATAATATATAAAAATTGAGAGGTGATCTATAATGTAAATATTTCAGTTACTTAATCAACTCAACTTTTACCACAGCAATTTGTTCATGGTGTCTTATTTTTAGTTAAATTTCCCCCTTTATAAATTTGGCACATTATTTTGTAGTATTTTTGCAAATAAGCAACCAATGGAACCAACGAGAGATCCAAAAATTTTATGTTGCAAGAAAAATATTCATACACAAATTTAGTGAGGACAATACTTATAATATAAATTGATTTTTTATACTACATTTTAAATTATGAGAATAATTTATAACTATGCATATATTATATTAAAAAAACTTTAAGTTAGTGGTGACAATTGCATGCAAAAACCACTCTCTAGATCCTTCCATGAGTGGAACCAAAAGTGTACTTCTTAATCTTCCTTCTCCTGTCAATAATTAAACAATTTTATTTCTAAGACTTCTCCCATCCTTCGCCAATGATTTAGAAGAGTTGTGGTGGGGTATGTTTGTTTTGTGATTTAAAAAAAAATTATGTTTTATTTTTAATTATAAAATTGACACTTTACTTTTAATTTGTTTTCTGTTTTGAAATGTGTATGGAAAATAATGGAACTTTTTTTTTGTTTTATTCGTTTACCGTAGAGATGTTTAAAAACAGAAAATAAATTGAAAAAGAAATGACAATTTTATAAATAAAATGGAAATAGAAAAAAAAACAGAAGTAAACTTCCCTTAGTTTTCTATTCCTCATTTTTATTTTACTTTCACATCTTTTTTATTTTCTATTTTCTCAAAATCAGTTATGAACTTTACTCTGATGACAAGCAAAGTTTGGTCTAACAAGGATCAAATTTATGTCTCACTTAAATGACAGCATTGATGTAAAAATTTTGTTAACGAATAATATGTAAATAATTTTGAAAACATTTTGCTTTTGATTTTTGTACACGTTAGCACGAACATGATTTTAAAACAAATGAAAAAGCTAATTAAACATCGATTAGGACAACGTAGAAACGCATTAATTGGCCCTTGTATCATATTCAACATTTTGAAAACCAAGTGAGCAGTAGGGTTTATAACGCAATCCAGTTGGGGACCATTCTATATATTTGTAATTTGGAGGATAATTAGTTGCTCAGTTAATTGAAGAATTTTTACATGGCTGCGTAATTCCGTCTGGCACACTGAGAATTCAAAACAGCAACACGTTGATGGATTTTGACCCTATCTATCGTCATGACACGCTGCTATTCGTTGCCATTTGCCAGTAATTGCTGTCGGTAATCGAAACTCTTGTGTAAATTACTTTGCACTAATTCAAAAGGGCCCTCATCTGCTCGTGCCACACCATTGAAACTACACTTCCTCCACCATCTCTATATATCCTTCTCGATCAGACCCTTCATCAATTTTGTAAACAGAATCGATCATGCAGACTACAAGGTCTCAGAAACAGTTAACGTGCCCTACGCCCAGCCATGTGAAAAAGGCTTCACTACCTGCTTACACTTCTCTGCTCCTCCTTCTTATCCTCCTTACTGCTGCTTTCGTTTCTTCCCTATGGGTTCGTTAACACTTTACACTCACCTTCAAACTATATACTATTATTAATTAATTAATTAATTAATTGCAGTGTTTGAATGTGCGAGTACAATTAATAACATGTATGATTCAATAGTTCAATTTTGATTTCATTAGTTGAATTGCCTCTCTTGCAGTCTGTGCTTTCTACTACTAACACTAAACCGACAGCGGCGAGTACGATAGTTAACAAATCCTCAGTGGCAAATGTTTCTGCAAAGCATAGTAAAAGCGGGAAAAGGTTGAAAGAGACATTGTTAAATTGTAGCAAAGGGAACGAAACAAGATGCTCAAGTTATCCGACAAGAAGGTTGTTTGAAATGGAAGAGATAGGCAGGTGTCCGGAGTACTTCCGATGGATCCACGAGGATCTGAGGGCGTGGAAGGAGAGAGGGATAAGCAGGGAGATGGTGGAGAGAGCGAAGGAAACGGCGCATTTTAGGTTGGTGGTGAAGAAGGGAAAGGCATACGTGGAGAGGTATAAGAAATCGATACAGACACGAGACATATTCACCATGTGGGGGATTCTGCAGCTTCTGAGAAGGTACCCTGGGAGACTGCCAGACCTGGAGCTCGTCTTTGATTGTGATGACTTGCCTCTCATCCCTCCAAGTGGCTCCCCCCCACCTCTCTTTCGTTATTGCGGTCACCGCTCCACCCAAGACATTGTCTTCCCTGATTGGTCCTTCTGGGGCTGGTAACTCTTACCTTCATTCCTATATATTTTCACGTACACCATCATCTACTGCTACTTTCTTTTTTTCTTCACTTGCTGTGCACATTTTTTTTTATAAAAATAACTCGTTTATTTAATTAATTTATTCAGCATTATTTAATTAATTTTTCTCATCTTATGAAGAGGCTGTTCTACCTCTTGCAAATTTCTTTTTTCTAACCATATCAATAGAATAATTAAAAAACATAAATGATTAATTATCTATCTTTATTATTTTTTATTAATTATTATTATTTTCTTTAGATGCAAATCACTAAAATTACTACTAAAAAATGAAAGAGAAAGATATATTAGAAGAGAAAAGAGAGAAAAAATATATTTAATATTTATAATTGAGATACGATAAAAAATTATTTTAAATTAAATATCAAATTATTATATTATTCTTAAACTAAAAAATAAAAAATAAAAAATGAAAAATAAAAATAATAATTTTTTTTCCAGAACTTACAGCGTAAATTACTAATATATTTCAACTAAAAACAGATGTGTAAGCGCATCACCATTGTATATATATATATATCAAATTCAATTTCTGCGGATTCACTTGTCTGCGGGTTACTATGTACGTATGACTAAGGCGTGAACAACGCTAGGTAGGCCCACTCTACCTGCAGTACGCCAGCATGCACTGAATAGACTTGAATAGACCTTGTTACCTTATATTATTGACCATATCAATTATTTATCTATTTACGTACCTTCTTTTTTATATGTTCATTTTTGTATCTACCTTTTATTACTTTCTTTCTTTTATTTTATTCTATCACTCGTTATATATGTTTTTTTTTCTTGTCTTTATCTTTCTTTTCTAGTGTATAGGCCTGGTGTGGAAAGATCTTTTTTGTATATGTTATGAATAATTATAGTCACATGTGGATTGTGTAGAGTTTGTTATGCGGAGCTTTCGAGCATGGGACCGAGGAATCTTTCACGGTTTATGCTAAAAAATTGTTAAACTAAAAATAGTTGCATAATTAGTAAGGATACGAATTATGTAAGTTGAAAACTCACTATCTATGTGAAGATTTTTTATTGTTTTGAATTTGCAGAAAAGTTCACCTAAACTTTTATTAATTAAAAAAGAATAAGTACCTCTTTCTTGACTTTATTGAATTTAATTGCTCCCTTGATCATTAAATGCTAATTGGAATATTCTTTAACAGTTATTTGTTTTTTTCATTTGGGCTACTTGCTAATCCCAAGGGTATTAATTCACAAAACAATAATATTTTTTTTTATTAAAAATCATGTTGCGGGTGTATTGAATATTACAATTACGTGTATTAATAATATATTTTTTAAATCACTTTAGATTTCTTAAAAGACACTGGTTAATATTTTTCTACCATTTAACGGTAAATTAATTTCATGCCAGAATTCATATGGTTTTGTGGAATTTTTTTGTAATTCTTATACTTTGTTGCCTACGCAAGAAAGTCCCGTCTTCCTTATTTTCTGATTCAATAGTACAATAGTACACTTTAGTTTGCAGTTTGGGTTTACACATGTATTAGAATTTTGATGCAATGAAAAATTATATTCATTCAAGCAGTAAATGAAAATGCAAGGTAACTATTCAATAATATAATATCAACTTTGACATGATGTAATTAACTGCTTATTTTTAGTTGGGCCTCTTGGCCCCTTCACACAATAAAATACAAAAATTTAACTGCTTTTTGCACTCGATCAGTGGGTTGGAGAATAACACTGGTGGATCGACTTGGACACTGAATGCTAAGCATATACACAAACATCTCACATTGAAGTAGCATTATTGTGGAATTAATTAGTTTTGTGTTGATTACATTTATAATGAACAAGCAAATTGTTATTTTAGGGCTGAGATTAATATAAGGCCTTGGGAACATCTGTTGAAGGAGATAGAGAAGGGCAATAGAAGGATTAAATGGAAGGACAGAGAAGCGTATGCCTATTGGAAGGGAAACCCTTTTGTCGCTGAAACCAGGCAAGATCTCCTCAAATGTAATGTTTCAACCACACAAGACTGGAATGCTCGTTTATTTGTGCAGGTACCATTGCATATATATATATATATATATATATATATAGGCTCTCTTACACTAATGTGATATATAGTTTCCTCCACTTGAATTAACATTTGTAATATATATATATATATATATATATATAGGATTGGATTCAAGAATCTCAACAAGGATTCAATCAGTCAAACTTAGCAAGCCAATGCACACATAGGTATAATCTAGCTTGAATTGGTTATTATTTTGTACATAGATGCACATATATGTATAATTAAAATAATATTAAGAATTAGTTGTGCCTCACTGTATCAGATACAAGATATATATTGAAGGATATGCGTGGTCTGTGAGTGAGAAATACATCCTAGCATGTGATTCAGTAACGCTAATGGTGAAGCCTCGTTTCTATGATTTCTTCATAAGAAGCCTGCAACCAATGCAGCATTACTGGCCTATACGGGACAAGGATAAGTGCAAATCCATCAAACATGCAGTTGATTGGGGTAATAATCATAAGCAAGAGGTGACTCTCGCGCCATGGCCAGCCCCATCCATATTTTTTACATACATTATTTCTTGTGATTAATTAATTAATTAATTAATGTCAACAAAATTAACAGGCACAAAAAATTGGTGAAGCGGCCAGCAAGTTTATTCAACAAGAGCTAAAGATGGATTACGTGTATGACTACATGTTCCATCTGCTAAGTGAATATGCGAAGCTGCTAAAGTTTGAGCCAAAAGTGCCACAAGGAGCTGTGGAACTGTGTGTAGAGGCCATGGCTTGCACAAGAAGTGGGTTAGAGAAGAAGTTTATGAATGAATCAATGGTTAAGGAGCCTTCAACAAAAGCCCCGTGCTCGTTGCCTCCTCCGTTTGAGCCAACGTCGCTCAGGATTTTTTATGGCAACAAACTAAATATAATCAGGCGAGTTGAGAGGTGGGAAGATAACTACTGGACAAATAGCACTAAGTTTGGATTTTAGGATACTTAATTTTTAAGAGATTGATTATCTATACAGAATTTCTTCATTTTCCAGATGTATCAATCCCTAATCAATATCCATTTAAAATCACCATGCATTTTTATCAGTAATATATATAGGTCTCTTTTTTTTTTTAATTATATACTAGTACATATATGACTTGATAGTATTTTAAAAATATTGTAAAAATATAAAATATTACTTATTAGTTTTAATAATATTTTAATAAATATAAAAATATTGCTAAAAAATATTACTAATGTTTTTTATAAATATAATTAATAAATATTATAATAATAATAATAATAATAATAACAACCGTAACTCGAATCTAAAATCTTATTTGAAGTATCTAATTTTTTTTTACTTGAGCGAACCTAACGAGTTATATATATATATATATATTTTAAGGGCAGATCATTTTCAAATGCAACATTTTTTGTATTTTTAACAATGTAGATGTGTCAAGATTTATCTGTTTTGTCATTTTGTATATTTTCAAAGGTGCTTGGGCCTATCCATATTTGTTTCTTTGCATTTATGATTTTTCATATGGCGCCAATTCATCGCCACCACCGAATTGCCTTGGACATATATGCAGAGAATAGTGGGATGATTTTCTCACACTTTTTTTTGTTGTTTTGTTCAAAATAAAGTCATTGACTTTTTAATAATTGAAAGAACAAGCGTCGTTTTTGAGTTGCTACGTCAAATATAATAATGATCGATCTTCAAAGAGATAGAGATGATCGAATTAGATATGGAAAAGGGGTTGCTCATCTAAAGTTTGGGTGAGCAGCAGTATGTATTAGATCTAAAAATCCCAATATGTATATGTATATATTACATATAATAATAATAAAATATATAATTTTATTTTGAAAAATTTTAAAACTATTTTGAAAATCATTTATTATATATATTTTAATTTCGTAAGGAACTTACCTTCGAATTTTAAAATATACGACTGAAATATTTGAAATTTATAATATATAAATTATTTAAATATTATTCTTTTTTAATATGATTGATAAAAGTGGAGGAAAAAAATAAAAAGATGATAATTATTTGCACACCACTTACTAATTTGTTTATTTATTTATAGTATTTGTTTATATAAATATAATATTTATTATGCTGATTTATACAATTGTCTCTTTATTTTTGTTTGATGATATAATGTTTTCATTTTTCGCATGTTATAATATAATAAACTGATCAAAGAAAAGAGTTTAATTTCTAGAATTGAAGTAATTTCGTTTACGATTCTATAATTGCAACCTTCGATGATATAGAATTTTAGTCTAGCTCTTAAAACTATAATGAAACATGAAATTTATAGGTTGTGAATATTGTCTTTTTTAAAAAAAAAAAAAGATGATTTTAAAGTTATATGAATAAAATAAATCCATCTTTTATTATCAAAAAAGATTAACAAAAATAAATAAATAGTTCTTGAAAATAAAATATATTTTTACTCATATTTTCTTTAAAAAAATTCGAATTCAAAATAATACCATTTATTTTCTCAAATACTAATATTATATGTATGTAACTAAAGATATTTTGCTATGTTATTAGTTGTACTAGTTTTTTTGCAAGTCTCTTATTTATTTTTTATTTAAATTACTAATTATAATATTAAAATTAACACCCGCACAACGCATGTAATAAAATATCATTGGATATTTTTACACCCAGGCATAAAAAACCTCTTACTGTCTTACATAACCAAAAATCAGAGCAAAGGGTGAGGGAGTATTTGCTGAGCATTTTCTAACACAATACCAAGACACATATTTCAGTAGAATATTGAACCTTAGAATGAAGTGTTTTGTGAGAAAGAAAAGTCTTATTGTCACATAAAATTCAAGTGGTTGTACTTATCATGAGTGTAAACATTTGCAGTGGGCTAACACTCAATCATAACCATCCAGAGCAGAAGACTAGATGTCTTAGTAACTGTTCACAATACTCAGCACAGATGAATATGTTCCAAGAATTCCGCAAATGACTCCAATTGTAGTAATTATGACGCTCAATGCAACCTGATGGTGTCAGAGAAACGAAAGCTCGAGTAAAGATAGAACGAATATGTAAATAAGTTGGGAAATAATATTGCATTATTATTCTATAGGAAATGTTAGCACCACTCTTAGATACACTTTCAATATTGAACTACTGTTGCTATTATTCTTAGATACATTTATTTCAACGCTCTCTTTGGAATTGGATGAAATTCACATGGATTTTACTCCCTATTTGATGAGACTTATTTATTCTTTAGTCGAACTCAAATGAATTTAATTTAATAATGGAAAGTTTATTGAAAAGGGTATGTCAAATAATGTACTGATACTATTTCTCTTATTGTAGAACTATAAGTTCACTTATATGTGGCATTTGTTGCAGCATATGCAGTGAGAAGTTTAATGGTTCTTAACAAAGAGAAAACAAGACTCTGAAATTAACTTAAAAAACAGAAAGTATGAATGAGTTGGATGTCTCCTCTTGCAATAGATGTGAAGAATCGGGTACGAAAACATTACAAGCATTCATGCATTTATTTGTCTTGGACTATAAAATAGTTACATGTTACAACGAACATGAAATATTTTAAATTTTAATCATTCATTTTTTGTATAATTCAGTTGTTGAATATAGAAATTATTGTTCAGTAATAGCATCAAGTCCGAAATTATACCCTGGTAAGTGTAAAAAATGTTTCTATAAAAGTTTCATGGAATCTTCGGTATTATACTAGAAAAAATAAATTAAAGATTAAATACAAGATCAGCAGCATCATACCTGTGTAGAAGTTGCTTTTTTTCCCACAATTTTCAGAAAACATAAACTTGGCATTATCACTGACTGAAAAAATTTGCATTCCTCAAATTAGATTGCAATTTCATTGGAATTCCTTACAAGAAATTGAAACAATAACAATAAAGGAAAGCACAGTGAACTATAGACGAAACAAGTTCTTGTTAAGTTGATGCCAACAAGCATTATAAAGATAGGTGTCAGTTATATAAAGCAAAAAATCAAGAGACAACTATGCATAAATATATTCCTCCAGACAAGTTTAGTCTTGTGTACAAGAAAACAAATCTTGAATATACAGTAAACTCAACTATGGATTAGTCTTTCCCAAAGTTTTGAGAAACCATGTCTATTTGCGACCCTATAGATAAACAAATTAATTTAGATAAGAAATACAACCTATGGCTCAGCCACAATGTTAGGGGCAGTTGAACAGGAAAGGAACTTCACCTGTGGTATGACACAGGTACTGTTTTGTGCATGAAGGAAAAGAAGTAAAATGTAAAAATACTACAAAACAATATTGGATTACAAAATAATCTTTTATCTCTCTCTTCCATTTTCTTTCTACAGTCCTAGAATTGGTATTACAAAGTTGATGTATGTAAATAAAGTTTAACAGATGACCAAACAATGTTAAATTGAAGATCATAAACTAAACACACTCTGCTGATGTAAAGCAAAAGTTAATTTGGCTTTTGGTTTAAGGCATGTGCATAGTCTTGAGTTTCAATCAAGAGTTAGGTCCCTCCATTAAAAAATCATGACAGAATGACCACTTCCTAATTTCCTACATGAAAATGAAGCTTTCGTAATTTAGACATTATAAATGTTGACAAGGAAATATGTGTGTATGATTGTGACCGTACTGAAGTGTTAGCTTACCACAATTTCACAGAAGAGAGAGCCAATTAAAGCCATCACAAGCCCTGAAATTATAATAAAATGGTATTAGAGTCATTTAGGTTCATATGAGTAACCATTTTTTATATTTAACATAGAATGTTTTTAATAAAACGTCTTGATAAATTTTTTCAATGGAAATAAATGAAGACATAACGAGTAATCAGCACTTCAAATTAGGCTAGAAGTAGAAATAGTACAACTGACACAAATTTATGTGTAATCAGCACTTCAAAAAGGCAACTGAAAAGTACAACACTTACATGAACCTATGCTATCATAATATCACTTCAAATACACAAATAAATGACAAAGAAAATAGGAATATAAATATAAATAAGGGCAGAAAGCTATATTAATTTCTTTAGTGTCCTTGACTAATTGAGTGGTCACATTAAACCTAATATTTAGAGACAAAATTTAAGACTCACCAAAAAAAGGAATCAGAAAAGCGGCACAAACTGTAGATACAACAAGTGCTGTTCTAAGAAGAATGTAACACCGGTAGGTACTTGAGATTCTATCTGGTAGCAACTCCTCCAGACTTCTTGCCAATGGGTTCATCAACAAAGCATATTTGTTTATAATTAAGGAAAGGCAAACTAAAATGATTCTTGAATTTGATCAAACCATCTGCCATTTTTATGACATTCATAAAAAAACTAACTTGGGGCAAAAAGGATATTTAGTGAATGGGTTAATTACCTGAAAGAGGAGAAAGGAACACAAAATTAAAAAAAAATGAAACTAATGGAAGTGCTAAAAAATCCCAAAAATCTCGTACTCACTGTTGTCCACAATGCAACTTTGGAAGCAAATGCACTTTGTGGCATATTTAATGTTATTTGAGACGAAGTGTCATCACCGAACATGAGGAATCCCATGATAGCAACACCTCCATATATTGTAACAGACAATACAAAACTGTACGTGAACAAATTAGTTGAGGAATCAGAGAATCAGAAGTAAGAAATAAGACTTGTTTGGCCAGTTCCAAAAATTAAAAAACAAAGAGGTACCATACCATATTATTAGTGCTTTAGTAAATTGTCTTTTGTCAGCCATAGATTGGTAAATATTTGGAAATACTGAATGTCCTGCAAAGCAAAACCCATGGATACCAATAGCTAATGGAATGCCACTCCAATTGACCAATTGACCAGTATGATGGAATCCAACACTTGTCCCTACACAAAATACACAGACAACAACCAAGAGTGTAGCAAAAACCCCTCCAGCTGCATATCATAACAAAAATTCCAATAAGGAAATGCTAAGTCATAAAATTGAAAGCAAAAGG
Organism: Mucuna pruriens; assembly: GCA_025330945.1. Taxonomy (NCBI): domain Eukaryota; kingdom Viridiplantae; phylum Streptophyta; class Magnoliopsida; order Fabales; family Fabaceae; genus Mucuna; species Mucuna pruriens. The sequence goes on along the minus strand of JAENHJ010000531.1, from coordinate 2,757,947 downwards.
AATCTCTTTTACACTTTGGAGTACCTGACAGAAAAGAGACTAAACGAAGATCCTTCAGCCAAACAGTCGGGATAATAATAAGTGCAGCCAAAATTCCAAACAAGTGCACAGTGTCTAACCGGAAACTACCCAAATCTAAGGATGTTCCTGGAAATAGCCCAGTGAGGTTATCTCCTTCCAAGGTGATGAATTCCACACAACATGACTACACTCACAAAAAGATATCTTATACATACAATGCAGACTAATAGAATTCAGATGTCATTAAAGGAAATATAAGAAATAATTGCAGAACTTACATATAATTCAGTGTACAAAATGATCTGCAATAATTCCATAAGCATACATTGATTAGTATAACCACTAATTTTTGCACGAGGGAAAAACATTATATCTTAGCATTATTTCTCCCTACTATGACATGAGTTTCCATCATATAGCAAATAAGGATAAAAATTACCAAAACCAGATAAGACTATGGTTAAGAAGAGAATCAAAACAATCATCTGGAAACTGTCAAATAAATTGACTTTGAGGTCCAAAGAAAATCCAGTTCTAGATCTAGAAGAGAGGAATTTAAGCCAGGTAATTAACTAGCAGGTCAAAACTAATCCCAATAAACACTTCTATCTGTCAAGTAACAAGCATTGTGCAACAATTTTTTCAATTAATTTAAATAAGGATATAGATATACTCACTGATACAATAATACGACCATATTTTCCAAATGCAGCCTCTCCTATATCTGGGTAGCTAATGATTCCTTCTCTGCTTTCGAAGCAGTATCTCATAAGGGTGGCTGTATAGCAACAAATGACTGCAAAAAGAACCATAATCACCATGCTTGCCCAGCCAGCTTCTTTCAATGTATAAGGTGTAGACAGAATGCCAACTCCAACCATCACATTAGTCGCTGCAAAGGTAGAACATTGTCACCTCATAAAATGACCAGGTAGGAATAGAAACTAAGGAAGTATGGTTAGGTATTTGCAGACAAAATATTACTTCCATAACAAGGGTAGAATGGAAGTCCATAACCTTCCTAAAAGCCCTCTCAATAAGAATTTGACTAAAAGTTATTTTGAATACAAAATAAGTTAATTCAAACACGAAATCAATCCCTTGCATTATTATGCAGTAGGAATACATAGAGAAGTATATATAATATTAGTTATACACTTGTTTATCACTCTAGAATACAATATATATTGCCATGACTTGCTAATACAATAAGCTTTCTCTGCTGCTCCCTCCCCCGCCAAAAAAATTAAAAGCAATGTTCATTGAATTTGAAAAGTTCATAGAGAACATGTACATATCAAGTAAAATATTCAAGGGTACAACAACAGTTTAATGAAATAATACCATTGAAAACTGTTTGAACGAAGCTGCATCCATGACCAATGGGCAGTTCACCAGTTAAATGCGTTTGCACTGAACCTTCCTTCCACGATGTTGATTGGCTAATGCCTTCGTGACCAGAGAGAAAAGGAATCTTTCCATCTATCTCTAAGTTATTCTTTGAACGATTACCAAAACTGGAATATATAAAACTTGGTCCTCGTAGAAGTGATTCAAAATTTGGAGTTGCAGGAAGTGTGTAAGAATCTGTAGTCTCTCTGTTATAAGAAAACGGGGAAAACCAATAAGAGAAGAATCATCATTCAGGTTGAGGTTACTAGTTAAAAGGAAGAAGGAGCACAGCAATAAGCTAGATAACACAATTCTAGCTAAGATTAAAATCATAACAAAAAAATTATTCTGAGAATTTGCTTTAAAATGGGTGGAACCAATTAAAATAAAAAAGACACAATCAAGGTTTTAAATTTAAAACCTTGTAGAAGATCTCTATTAAAGGCAACAAAAGATAACGAAACAAAAAAAAATTGCAAAAAAAGAAGAAACTAGCAAAACAGAAGAGTTAAACAAATGGCAGAGTAGAAGAGTATACTTGTAACTTTGAGGCCATTGCTGGGAAGTGAAAGAGTGCCGCTGTGTTGTATCATTTCCCTCGTCATCACTGCTACTCTCACTCTCCATCTTGGCAGTTTCACCATCCTGCTGTGCACCTTCGTTGAAATCATCCTCAAAGAAAAGCTCAAGGTCTCTCTCCTTCTTGCTGCTGCTCTTGTTCATGGTACTAAAGTACAATTATTGCAGCAACCTAAAACAAAAGAGTCAGTACCCCTTTTTCCACTGCAAAAGGTGCAATACAATATATATATAACAAAAATGATTTTTAAACACCCAAAAATCTATTTGATACTTAATAAAAATAAATAAATAACATAAATAGAATAAGTGATATCACGTGTTGATCTTGAACCTGGTCTGGTTGTATGCTTACCTGTTATCAGCCACTGTAATGTCTCAGGAGCTTGATCTACTCCTCTGCTTACCTGTTATCAGATACTATCTAGTCTTAGTGTTCGAGACTGAAGACAAGTTATATAACATAATAGAGAGATAACCAGAAATTGATAGCATTGAAGTGAACAAGAAGCATGCTCTACATATAACTTCAACGTGGGGAATCAATTCCAAGGTGGTGTGAGAAGTGACTCTGCCAGTCTAGCACATGCAATACTTATTAGAAGAGTTTATTTATAATTTTTTGTTTTGACATATCAGGCACTAGTCGGCACATATCATGCCACGTGCATTTTTCACCTAATTTTGATAAATAAAATTATATCAATAATATAAAAAAAATTATGTCTAGAAGTATTTTTGTCCTAATAATTGAGTAGTAGATTTCCAAGAAATCTTACTAAATTATAAATAATAAAATCTGTACTTCAGACAGATACAGTTTGTTGTAGAGGTGAACTACTTAAATAATGGTGTACCATGAATCAATTATTTTAACGGTTATAATAAGTTGTTTTCATTCAATGAACCGTAAAATTTATTGACATTTAGGTCCTATCTGACCACAGGCATCTCAACAGCCACTTCAACCACCAGATCTGGGAATCCTTCTCCAAGTAAAAATACAACTCTTCCAAATCCAAAAAGCTGAAGAAAAATCACTTTACTCTCTAATTTATTACACTCACATATTGTAAAGAAAAAAAAAATTATATTTATCTCTAATTTTTTACAAAACAATCACCACCTTTAAATTGTATTAAAAAAAAGGTGTGAATCACTTTACTAAATAAAATAAAAAATTTGTATCATTTTTATTAAATAATATTTGAAAAAAGATTAATATTTTAAAATTAAAAATAAGTGTTTTTATTAAATAATAAAGAAAATGAATGCTTATCTAAAAAAGTAAAAAAATATAAATATTATTTAAGACAGAGAGTTGAGAATAATTTATCAAAATAAATAAAGTGATCAACACTAGAAGTTGGTTTGGTCGATTAGATATAAGCCAAAGCCACATTGGTCTGGAGGGTTTGGATTTGTAGATGTTTTAGTTGGCAAACAAATAACTTTCTGTGATTGTGGCCCAATGCTGGCGGCTGTATGAACGAATCCAGAGATTCCAGGCGGAGGAAGTACCTGCAGGCCACAGTGGCTCGAAATAAGGGCTAATTTGCCAGTCTCAGTTCAATCAAGGGGTTTGGTGCAAAATAAGCGTGAAATATAGTACAGTTTCCAAACAAATGAAATAATCCATCATCATAATTTGTATTTAAATTAATAAATCATCATATAATCATAAATGATATGACACAGTTTCTGACCTCAGCACCACTCCCACTAATTGAAAAAATAATTATTGTATTTGTGAACCTGCAACTGAAAAAAAAAGAGTGAATGATGAGAAAGAAAAAGTACTTGAATGTTGAATGGGACGGGACATAAAGAAAGAGTATTTGAAGTTGAATGGGACGGGACGCAACTAAATGACTAACTTCCCGACAAAGAAGGGATAAGGATCAGTGGTTAGTAGTGGTATTAGACAGGCATATGAACAAACAAAAATAGAAAAAGAAAAAAAAAAGTTAAAATGAAACAGAAGAGATAAGAGTGCCCAACCGCCTTTGGGAAGGAAGCTGGAACGTTCCAATTGTCATGCAAGTTTTTTAAATTGAAATAACTTTAATCATACATTCATAACAAAATACTGGTGGGATTTATTCAATTATTTACCTTTTGAATATTTCAAACATTTACTTTTTTTCTTCTTCTAAAATTATACTTTATTTAGTTAAAGTATTAAGAGATTTAGATAAACAGAATCGTAACTAATTAATATTTAATTTTTAAAAATATAAACTTCTTGAAGGACACATTTGAAACAAATTTTCTATTAATATGTTTATAGAAATTAAATACATATAATAAGCTAAAAATATAAACAAATATTAATTTTTAAGGAAAAATATATAAAAAATACAGAATTATTCTTTTAAACATGAATAAGTAAACATTGTAATTACACAAAAGGTTCAATTTTAAATAATTTCTCTTATTGATTATTTATAAAAACTAAGAGTATTTTTTTCATTGTAACATAAATTTATTGATATAATTTTATAAATAAAAGTAAAACATAAAGTATGAATTATAAAAAAAATATTGAATGATACTTACAAGTACATGCATGTAGTTGCACACACTTATGCATATTCACGCCCCTACATGTATACACACACAACAATAATATTATTGTGTCTCATAGCATTATAATCCATCTACAATTTATATTAAAGTAATATATTCATGAAATGGAAATAATACATATGAAAGAGAAATGGGAGGCTAACACAAAACTCACTCCCTACACTAATTGAAAGAGAAATGATGATGGGGCACAAAATTCAATCTATAATTTATGTTGTACATTAATTCAATCCATAATTTATGTTATACACTTCTTGAGAAAATCCCGAGAAAAGGTTAAATGGTCAAAAGTATCTTTATTGAGATAAATCTTCCCTAAAATTATTTATCCAAGTTGAGTTGTCATCTTGAGCAAGTTGATAATGTCCTTAAATAAGTGTAGTTAAATAGGTATAGCCGACATGTTACGACAACATGTTTTTTTAGATGAAATATCAAATAATTGGAGTTTCTGAGAAACATTAGAAACCTAGTTGTTATGCGGATCCCAAGACCCTTCATCCATCATCATGGCTATTGTCCTACTCCTTTTGTCCAAGAGTCACAAAACAAAATGACCATTGTCCATGACATCCTCTGGACAATAAGTTACTCTCTCTCTCTCTCTCTCTCTCTCTCTCTATATATATATATATATATATATATAGCCTAATATAGTGAAAATAAAGCAAGAAACTCTTCTCCTAACAATTGATTTTGTTGCCTTCTTCATCCTCCAAGTGAAGCTATCCTTTGCTAAACAAAAATTATCCTCTTCCACTAGAGTTTTGTATTGTATTGTAAGTCTATAACAAGTAAAGGAAACTAACCTTGTGTGATTTTTGTAGATTATATGTTGTTGTAAATACCTAGGAATTCATGATAAAAATTTGTTGCAAATTTGATAGTTATTGTTGTAAGTTTGGTACCCATTGTTGGATTTTGAGGTTTATGAGAAATTTGTTAAATTAAGGGTGAAATTATGGTTGCATTCTTCTGAATAAGGTTCACTTAGGACCTTTCTACATCTAACTATAGGACACTATAGTGGATTCAAAAGGGGCATGGAGGATCAACAATTACCTTCATTAGGTCTCATACCAAGGAGAAGTAAGCATGGAGTACATTAGAGTAAGTGTTCGAGTGTTCTCCATCACCTTCTACACTGACATAGAGATGTTTTTGCATATCCCTGCTATGTGGGCCCAAGCCACAAGGATGACAAGATCAAAACTGGCTGGGACCGGTGCCAAAATAATGATGCTCTACTAGAAGACTAGGGAAGATGTTGATGCTTCTACATCTACATCATCGCCACCTCAGTGGTATGTGTGCCATTTTTCTTTTGTAGAGGTCAACTCAGGTTGTATAGAGTGTTTTTTGTATCTCCTTTTCTTGTTTAGTGTTGTAGCTTCTCTTATAGGCAAGTGTTTTGCCTTCAACTCCAGCTTATCTAGTTCGGTAAGTGTTATAAGTCGTAAGCTATGTTTTTATGACTATATGTATCTTACGCTTTTATTTGGTGTTTTTATTCTTTCATTATGTAGTATTCACATTGAGGTTGGTTGTATAATGCATTTTTCGGAAAAGAAAAATTAATTGTCATTTTCAAAACTAAAATTAACTTTTTGTAACAAAAACAACTTTGAATACTCAAAGTTTCATATCTGAAGCAAGTTTTCAAGAAACTGCTAGAGTTTTAGCAAAAGTCACTCTCCGCGACCGCATAGATTGGTTGAAAGGTCTGAAAGAGAATGTTGTTAGTTATTTAGTTGTGTTGGCTTATGGATTGTTACATCCACGAATTATCATGGGGTCTTGAGTATTTAAATACCTCATAAATAAGATAAAAATCTTAAGAAAATTTTCTTCAAATATTTCCATAAAGTTGTTATCAATATTTATTAAAGATATTATTTTTTAAATTCCTTAGAACTAAATAAAAGTCCAAAAGTCAATTACTTGTAAAAATGATATTAACACTCTACGATGTCCATTAAATAATGCTTATTTTTAATTAATTAAAAAAATTATTTTTAATTTTCAAATATTTATCTCACCCTAAAATAATTAAAAGTAATCAAGACAATAATTATTTATTTATTTATTTAATATTAACATTTATTTTATTTTGATAAAAATTAAATATTATTATTCTTTTAAAAAGGTGAGTTAATTTTTTTATTATTATTTCTATCTTTTCATCGAGTGATCCTTTGTTTTTATGTATTTTTAGGTGTAATAAAAATCAGAATTAGATAGTTATTTTAATAGAAAATATTTGTTTATTGATATTTTTTAATTAAATTTATTATTTTTAAATTATCACAACTCGTATCCTAAAATATAAAATTGACGAAGTTATATACTCAATTTAACTTATTATAATATTTTAATTTTGATTTAATAATTTTCTTTTTGTAACAATTTAATTTAATTTTAAATCCTAAATCTAATAGTCACAACTTGTATGGTAAATATCAAGAGAAAGATGTGACATCTAATTTACTTTTCTTTTATTTAAGATTTCATATTGTAATAATAAATTTTAATTAAATTGTAAAAAATAATTTAAATTTTTATGGAATATTCTATTTTGAATTAGATAATATTTTTATTATTGTCATTATTATTGAAGAAATCTGTTACAAAAAAGTTATCTTTATTATTAATATATTTTCTAAAAAGATTTTAATATAGAAGAATTATTATATTGTTGATAATGGATGAAATTAATCCAGGAAAAAAATTGTAAGCGCCAAGATGTCACAATTTCAAAAGATAAAAAGAAAAACTTGCATCCAATCAGTTTTTTTCTGCCTTGATAATTTCGTTTATTTAACTCTATACAAAAATTGTAGTAATTAAATATTATTAATAATGATTGAAATTAATTAAATAAATTAAATACACCAAATTAACGCAACTTGTATTCTTAAAACTTCTTTCTAATTATTTTACCACATACTTCTCCAACATAAACTTTACAATAATTTTTAAGATTATTTTATTAGTAAAAAGAATATCTTTAGAATGTTTTCAACTTTTATTATGTTGATTCAGACTCTGTTTTATATTTTTTTACTTATTTTTTTAATAGTTTTCATCACATTAAAAAATAACATGGAATCGATGAATTCACAAGGTGGTCTAAGAGATCACTACATTTACAAAATTTATGTTAATTTATTTAGTAAAGTGTCCATGTTTGATAGTTAAAATGTGTAAAAATTTTCTTCTAACACATTAATATTTAATATAGTGGTTTGAAAAAAACTCGTGATTGAAAAAAAAAGCATAATAACAAATTTAATATTTTAACATAATTTTTTCATCAATAATATTTTAACATAATGAAATAAAATAAAAATTAATAGAAAAAATAAGATAAAATGACATCATGTATGACCAACTTATTAGTCTGGCGTACATAGGAAAACAAAAAAGAACAAAGCAAAATAATGACCAAAACAAACTTAATTAATTTAATGTACAGAAAAAATCATAGAAAGCAAATCCGATTCACATCATAACAGCAATTTCTGCATTTGTTACTGTAACAAAATAAAAGCAAACAGTAAAGAGGGGAAAGGAAAGTTAGCATCCAGATCAGGGCACAGAGTTAAGCGTGAAGCTCATCCCCATGACAGAAAATCTCAAATACATATAATAACAAAAGGGGATAATAATAATATTAATAAAACAAAAAATACCAAAATGAAACGTGGTGTTGAGAATGAAAGAAGATAAGAGGAGAAAGAATGAGAGTGACCCCTATGTCTTGTGGTTGAACCATAGGACCAGACCCCTCTTTTATATTTTCAATGTTGCCAATTTAAAAATCATGTACTCCATCAGGGTTGGATACCAGATCCAAATTTTATGCTAAAAAAGTCTGCAATTTCTGTTTCCTTATCCTGCCAATTTCTCAAATGTAGCCTTCCTTTTTATTTTGTCTTCTTTCCAGTCATCTTCTACTGCTAACTTTATAGTATGCGTGATTCCAACCCGAGGTTTCCACGTATATACTGCTTTTATTATTATTATTTTCCAATCTATAAATTTTATCTTTTTTGTTATTTTTGGTATCAGCTGAATTTAATTAAGAAAAAGCTGATGCAAAAAATATTTACTAATTAATTTATTTATTTTTTAAATATTTTATTTATTCAGAAAATTGAGTATTCATGACTACTCTCAACTTAAACCAAATAGAAGCTCATGCTTTAACATATACACATTTTCTTATGGTTCAAATCATAGTAACAAGATATCAGAAAGGCTTAAACATAACTCAAGTAATGGTAACCTCTTTAGGTTCACAACAACCAACGGTAACAAAACTCAAGCAAAAAAGACATACATATTTTCATACAAATATTTGAAAGAGAATAAAAATGCAAGCCCCCTTACTTTGATTTATGGACTTAACCAATGAAGTTTTGGAAAAGGTTGTGGATAAAAGAAATGGATCCTAGTGTTTCAACCTCTTAAAAACGCAAGTGGTGACCCAAAGGGTTTGAATTTTTCATGAAATGAGCCAAGGAATATGAAGTTAAGAGAGGGGTTTAGAGATTTCAAAAAAAGCTAGAAGAGGAAATGAAGAAAAGGTTATATACCTCAAAGGACCTTCAATGGTGCCTTTTAAGTGTTGAAAAGGAAGCAAATCTCTTAAGCCTTGATCTAGGACTTGCTATAGTAAAATGAGGAAACAAGTTGTGCAACAGCAGGAATAACCTCACCTGCAGTTATGACAATAACATTGTTATCAACTCAGCAACACAGTAAATATACATCACTAGGATATAAGACCACTCGATAGCATTAATGGAAAGGTCATCACTTATCAAACAGAAAATGTCACCCGGATAAGTACACTTTTTGACCATGACTATTTTCACTTTTGAACATAACACACATTTGTGAAAGGTGAGAAATTTTAGAAAAGCTTAGTATTGTTGTGTGTGTGTGGAACTTATTACCCTACCAAGTTAGCCAGTTAAACATAGCTCAAGCTTGAACTAAAGACCATGTACAATTATATATGTAGTAATATATAAGCCAAGCAAAACAAGTAATAACACAATCAGAAATTCACTTGCCAGTCCTGCACAGGCTGAAGAGAATACTATCACAGCTGATATCTGAAATCAGAGAGCACTTCCAGTTAGTATGATGTTAACAACTAACAAGTTTTCACTTAAATAAGAAAGCAAAAAGTTTTGCTCTAGGAGTGTTTCTGCTGGCATAATATGAGTGAAAGCTTATAATGCTTGAATACCTATGAACTCAATTTCAGACACTCCATATACAAGGATGTCCATATAAACCAACATGATCAAGTTCATAGAAAACAATTAAATTACTCGGTTAGTCTTTAACCTATTTACAAATTTTCAAGTAGATTTCTAAACTAAATAAATATATTGTTGAGAACTGCCTTTGGATGTTGCATAGTTTTAGGAAGATTTCAGATTTGATTCTGTTTGAATAAGTCAATTTGTTTAATTAGAATTTATCATTATATGTTAGTGGATTAGTTTGTACCTTATTTTTAACTAAGTTATTAGTAGTGGTTGCTAAAATTACGAGTGTGATCTTTTTGGTCAGTTTTATTCAGTTTATTATTTTATTTTACTCTCTCTACTTTTACTCGTTCTTTACTTTTACTTTATGTTAGCAACTACCTCTCTTCTAAAAAACCAACATATATAAAAATTTAGATCCTTTATCATGTAAACAAAATTTAATTGAGTCTCTAAAATTTTTAAAAACGCTGGAAAATATTAAGTTTCAAGTTGTTATAAACTATCTTCAAAAAGTTATTTTTTTAGTTTAAGGATTCAATTAAAAACAATTTTAATTTGATACCTACATGAAAATTTTCAAATAATTTAGAGACTAACTGAACAAGTATTAAGCAGACTACAATACATGCCAATGTCCAAACTATACCACAAAATATATAACGAGTGCAATGCAACTTCAAGTATGCATTACACAATTAAACCGAAGTGAGCAGAAGGATAAATTTAAAGACAGGTTTAATTCACAATTTCACAGGTTGTGGAAAAGGGACTAACCAATGATTTATGCATCAAAACAGGACTGATCCAATCCAAGAGGAAAGAAATATGGTGGTTGAAGATGGTGGAGACAGCACCCTTAGTGTTTTATAAAATGTGACTAAAATTTCCCCAAGGAAAAAACTTTGAAAGCCAGTGGTAAAATGCAACAGATAGAAAAACTACTTCAAAGGAAGTTAACAAAGGCCAACCCCCTGCCCCAGTCCAAACAAAACAGAAAAGGAAAGATACGTCCCCTTTTGCCAAGTTGAAATCAAAATATATATGACTTCACGGATATAACCATCATGGAAGTATTTATAGAGTAACCATAGCGGGAATAAACTGATATGAACAACAAGTTCTTCTTCTATTTAAAGTTCATGGAAGATATGCCTTTGCATGCGTTTTATATGAAATACTTTTTCGAGTGTGAACCAAAAGGGTTATCTAGTAGTTGCAAGACATTGGTAAACATGCTTACATGAATTATATCATGGTACTGGTTCATGATTATACAACACCCCAACATGACAGTAGCACCTTCTATTTCAAGCAAGCAAAATAAGAAATCACTTTAGAATTTAGATGAAGGTCGAAGACCAGGACATGAATTCACATGATATCAATGTCACCTTCATCCTACTATGTATAAGAAAAAGAAAATTAAGAGCAAACAGACATATACTAGAAAGCCTCACCTCAACATTCATGTAACAAAGGCCCCAACAACCTCATCACTATTCACTGGGTTACCAAACTACCTTACAATTTAAGTACTTATAAGGTGAAAGTTATTTCTCAACTTATATACTCTATTATTCCTATATCACTTGAGATCTCCAGCACATTTATAGATTAAATAAAACAAAAAACAATAAATTCCAGTTTTTGTTTTCATGCACGAGAAAGAAACAATGACTTAAGGCAACAATATTTGGGGATGATCCAGCATATGCATAATTTGTAACTCTATTCTTGTGGAGCTTGTCCTGGAGAACCTTCTTGATCGCCACAATCTCTCCTGTATCATCAAACCAAAGCGGCTCGACATTACATTTATTCCTCTTGCCAACATAATCATATAATATAATTGAAACTACTATTAGGGATTAAGAACAAAAGATGAAAGTATAACTATGTGTCCTACTCTTACACCAAATAGATGAATTATATTTTTTTTTTATATTGACAAGTTTTTTACTACACTCTTTTGCCGTCCACCCTTAGAAAATTTCAATAGTAAGATAAGACAGTTAGTCTCCAAGCCAAGCTTGAATTTTTTCATGGTTTAATATTGCGTTGCAATTGACATTGTACCCAGTGAAAAAATATCATGCTTGGAATACATAAACACCAAGGAAATAAGAAACCTTGCTCTTGATATTAATTCAATTTACAAAAATCGTTGAATTATAGCTCAAGTGTTGTACTTCGTTGGCTGCTTAAGGATGTTGGAAAGCATGTCTGGGAGGTCCTGAAGTTTAATTTGGATATGACTCGTCAATTTGTCATCAAAGTAGGACATAGTTTCACTTTATTTTTACTCTTAATCCTTAATAATAATTTCAACGATATCCAATGATTATGTTGGTAAGAAGAAGCTATAGAAGTGGATCAAGAAGAAAACATAACCTAATATGAAGGTATAGGAGCGGACAAAGAAGAAAAGGTTACAGATTTAAAAAAACTAAAACCGGGCAGAAAGTTCATTAGAGACTTAAAAAAAATTAAAATGTAATGTTAGGAGTACTACAATTGAAAGTTGAATAGTAAAATAAATATTATAAATAAATATTATAATAGTAAAATAAATATTATAAATAGAATAATAGCTATAATAACATTATAATATAAAAGAATATCTAAAAAATATAACAAAAATAAAATAAAATAAATTTATTACATATCATCATCAATATTTTATAAATAAAAAAATAAAATAAAATAAAATTTACTTTACAAGTGAAAAAATAAAAATAAAAATAAAAATAAATATCCTACCTTATGTAAAACAAAAGATAAAAAATGAAATCTAATAAATATTTTAAGGATAAAAAGAAAATAAAATATAAGAAACTAAAAACCAAATTTGTAAAAAATATAGTACTTAAAGTAGCATATAAAAAGTATAACAAACTACTACAGAAATATTGTTTATCAAACATCATTAATAAGATAATACATGCATTTTTAATTAGTAAACAAAATTTACAAACTAACTAAACACTTGTTAAAGCGTGAAACAAAATTTATACATATTATGATCGATTTATATTTTTTTAAAGATTAAAAGTGAAAAATGTGAAAAAAAATAGAGAAAATTTTCATTTTTAATCCGGTTTAAATTAGTTTCTTAGTCCACTTATATCTTTATTAGTTTTCAACAATTTTGAAATCAGTCAGTTTTTCAGTTATACGAAGGTTGACTGATTGATCTATTCCAATTTTTGAACTATTGTTTTGTTTGTTTGTTTTTTTAACAAATTCTTATGTGATAATCTAATTGCTTCAACCTCTTATTATTGAAAATTCTACTTTAAGAAAGGAGAGAGAACAATGTATCCTTAAGAATTAAGCTATCTTATGTCATTATCATCGTCAACCAAACGATTACCTCTAGCTGTTTGGACGCTTTCATCATTTTACAATTTTAAAACAAGTAGCAACTACTTGATTTTTTGAAAGTATGAGAGATAATTTGACTTTGGAACCTGCAAATCATTGCAGCAGTAAAGAAATATAAAAACAGAATGTTAGGGAGAGTGCGCATAGCACTCCTCTTCACTTTATAATTTATTTCCTCAATTTATAAATTTACTTGACTAAAATAGATAATATTTTATATTATTATCTTTTAATAGTTTAATAAAAATTTCATTTGTCATCTTTATTTTTTCTTACCCCTTGTTTGAAATGAGTGAAAAGAAAGAAAAAAAGATAGGTAAAGAAAATTCATGTTTTAGTGGATAAAAAAAATAAGAAAAGAAAGAAAGAATAATGTGGGTCTCACATCAATATATTTTCTTTTCCTAATTTGGGAAGAAAATAACAAGAAAGAGAGAGTGAAGATAATAAAACTACTATAATGTCTTTTTATATATAATTATACCAAATAAAAATTAAATTATTATTTTGTAAAAAATATTTTTATTTTAAAGAATAAAATAAATAATTTTAAAATGTGTTACTGCTTTTTTTATTATTTTTTGTTGACATACTTTTTTCTTTTTATTATATAGTATAGACATTCAATATAAATAAAATTTAACATTTTTTATTTAATAATTTAAATAAGTATTGTAAATTTATCTTCAATTTTAATGTAATATTTACTTTTTATATTTTTATTAAAATATATCTTTTTTTTATATATATATATATATATATATATATATATATATATATATATATATATATATATATATATATATATATATATTCTTTTTCTTTCTTTTTCTTTTCTTTCTTACCAAAGTAAAAAATCATTTCACCCACTTTTTTTTTCTCTCACCTTCTTTCCTCTGGCAAGAGATAGAATGGGAAAAGAAAACACAAAGAAACTGAGAAGGAGTTGGACCCTGATTTGCTCAGCTAGATAGATAGGGTTGTGAAGAGCAACAAAATGAGGCACTGATGAAGCGCCCAATGAGAAGGAGTTAGGCCCTGGAACGTGTGTTGCAATGAGCAAGTCCAGTCCATCACCATCTTCCTACCCACACAACCATCTCATTTTCATGTCTATCAACACTATGTTATCTATTATAAAAAAATTTTAATATTATAAAATCGTAGAAATATATTCTTTTATATGTATTGATTATAATTAATTTTATGGAAAAGTAGACTCAAGTGACACATACTTTTTATTTTATTTTATAAAATGATATATATCTATTTTTTTAATACTAATAAGAAGAGGTGAATGTTTATTTAATCTTAGAAAAGGAAATATCATTTTAGGAAGAGTTCAAGAGAGATAAAATGTAATTTTATCTTAATTTTATTAAATATTTTTTATTTAATTAGTATTTTAATATATGCATAGGTGTAAAAATAAGTTGAGCCTAATAAAATTTTGTTTAAATATGTCTAGCCTATTAAAAATTTAGGATTCAAGCTTAACCTATTACGTGTAATAACTCTCTTTTAGACTTAATTTGACCTTCTTGAAAGTATAGCTTTATTTGTTATCGTATTTAAAGGTTAATTTCATATTAAATATTTCAAATACAATTGATGTATTCCTAAATAGGCTAATTGATTAATAGAAATTAAAATCATTATTATTTGAGACATAGGATGAGGATAAAAATACATAAATTAGACTTTATAAGATGCAAATATAATTTATTTATATGATATAATATTTTTTAAGATCTAATATGACATTCATAAAAACTTATTTAAAAGTCTATTTTTAACAAAGATTTTAAATAAAATATAAATTTATTTTTAATAAATTTATAGACTTGACTTTCTATGTATGGTAACATACTTAAAATTTAAAAGGATAAATAAATATACAATTTAAATACATCATAAAAAAATTTAATGTACTAATAACAATCCAATATTTATATTTACTTAAATAAACAAAATTATTAGGCTTAGTAAACTTTTTTTTAGGTGTCTTGAAGCTTAACTATTGTAATATACTTTTATAAAAAAAAAAAATATTTGACATAGTTTATTATCTAAAAAACTTTGACCTAATGTAGTGACAAGCATATCTTAGGCAGCATTAAAAATGTCAACAGGGCAAATAGTAACTGCTGGATAAAATATTTATTTTGTTCCTGCTTACAAATAGTAACCTCCTACTGGATAAAATATTTATTTTGTTCCTGCTTCCATAATATATGTAGATATCTTTAGGTATTTGTGGATGTTTACTAAAAACAAAAATAATTTAAAAAAACATTTTAATAGTAATTTTAATTATTTTGATAATTTTATTTAAATAGTTTAAAAATAAAAAAATAAATTTATTCAAATATTCTATATATACAAGTATATATATAATCAAACTTGTAAGGATATTGTGTGGAATGCATATCTAAAAAATAAAAAAGAGAAAATATTGAAAATATTTGATTGAGAGAAAGTAAAAAAATAAGATTCTCATGCACAAAATAATATATTGTAAACTACTCCTATATTATAAATAAAAATGCATAACCTACTCCTATATTGTAAATAAAGACCCTGCAAATATAGGTTCAATCAAGATTTATTTATCTAAAGTATCAAAAACAAGCATGACATCATTATGGACATAAAGTCTCAAGAGTATGGAATCCTAGAAAGAGACTAGTCCAACTTAAGTGGGATATGATGGCCTCTTTATAGTCTAACATTCTTGTTAAGACATTGTTCTGCATTATATTCTCTAATAAAAAATATAGCCCATGAGCAAAAGCCCTTATCATAATAAAGCTTGTTTTCTTTATTCTTTAGATATCCTTAATTTTCATTTTCTTTTTTCTTTCGAAAGTTCATTTCACACAATATCGATGTAACTAACCATTTTTTTTCTCTCAATAATTTTAAAATAGTTCTTTTATATTTTTATATGCATCTTTCCATCTATTTTCTTTTATTTTATCTCTAAATTGATTTTAATAAAAATTTTAAAACATTATCCATAATTAAAAAACTATATACCATAAAAAAATATAATTTTATTTAAAATTTTTATTTATTATAAATTTTAATCGAAGAGAATTGAATATTGATTTAAATTTAAGAAAAAAAACACGAAGAATTGATTGAATGCGAAAAAAGTATTAATTTGATTTTACATAAATACTTGAATCAAATGTGTCAAAGAGACGTTAAAATATTTACAGTAGAGAATAAATATATTAATTTGGGAAAGGAATAAATTTTAATTATGCAATTATATATTATTTTAATGGAATTATATAATTATATATGAATGGTAAAATTTAAAAATTATCTAAAATATATAGCTACTTATAAAATACATTATTTTGTATTTTAATTATTATTAATTATATATATAGGGATGAAATCAAGTGACATTAGGTGTTAATATAAATTAAATAGTTTAATTGTTGAATGATTTGATATTATATCTTTCTTATGTATATTAAAATTCACATAAATTAAATATTTATAGTATATTATCTAATAATAAACATTTATTTATGTTTTAAATAATATATTATCCATCAAAATAAATTAGTATATAAAATTTTGTACATCTAGTACTTTCAATTTATCAATCGAAATGGTTAATTTCATAAAATAGTTATTAAGTGATGTATGTAGAATGAGATTGATTCACACCAACTAACAAAAGTTGATACTTATATCACATAATATTTTTTTATCGAATTGAAAGTTTTATAAAATAGATTAGATTTATAAAATTTCATGTAAATTAAAAACTAATTAAATCACAACTATTTTATTAATATGTTATTTAAAATACAATTAAATGGATGATATCAAATTATTCAATTGTATTAGTAAGTTTCATATTTTACAAAATTATTAAATATCAATTTTTTACACTCACATCACTTGATAACCTTTTACAAAATATGAAATTAATCGACTTAATTATTGAATAAATTTTTTTATAAAAATATATTAAATTTATAAAATTCCATACAAACAAACAATTCTCAATATATTATTTAAATACAAGTTAATATACTTAATTTGTTACTAACATATAATAAAAGTCAAAATTATGTAAAAATTTGATTAATAATTTGTTCATAGAATTGCAATTGAAAGTAATTCTTTACTTTCAAGTAGTCCGATCAAGTGTAAGAGAGATTAAACCTTCTGATTTAATATATATATATATATATATATATATATATATATATATATATATATATATATATATATATATATATATATATATATATATAATTTGATTTACATAATCATGTTATCCAATGATTAATGCTTGGATTAGTTTTAATTTATTATTTTACATAAAGTTTATCAATTTAACTGATGGATGATATTGCCATTTAATTTAAGTAGACACAAACATGTTATTTCACACTTAAAATGAGTATTATAATGTTATGTAAGGGTAGATGTAGAACAAATATTGCAGCAAAGTTAATCTCATAGATAAGATTAAGAAGCACTGCATCACTTGAGTATTTTGTGGTGTCAATTGCACACATCCTAGTGTTTAGGAAACTGTGATAATGTGACGAGGAAGTACGTGCGTAGATGAAAGAGAGCACCAAATTTATGAAGTAGGACCGACCAGCTTTGCCATCGCTCTATTTGCGCAGAGCAGAAATATTCAACGGGACATTTTAATTTCATATATGGACAGCGTGGGAAAATTCTTCGATTGCAAAAAAGCAAAGTAACCATTAATGAGACTACGGTGGGAACCAATTGAATGCAAAATCCAAATAAAGATCAAACAGGGAAAGTACGTAGAGGAATTCGCATGGTATACTTGAATAAATATAAACACGTGGAGGTCCTTATCGATTAAAGGTCATGGGACACTCTTCATATATAAATATATACCAAGCAAAATGATGGAGATCCATCCACCTTTTACAAAAGCAAAAACTAAAACTTCTCTTGCGGACCAGACCTGCTTTCATGCTTCATCTTCGATACTTCCTAGCTAATTCAATACCTCTCTTCAAATGTATAAATCAATTGAAAATAGAAAACTGCCGCTAACACGTTCCTTTTACTACAATTTTTTATCTATTAAAATTCAGTAATACTCTTTCATACATTTTCTTTGTTATTTATTGAGATTTATTAAAAAACATAAATTTTATTTAAGATTTATCAAAATTTATAATTTATAATAAATTCAGTCAATAATAAAAAAAATAGCATAAAGAGAGTTTTGCTAACATTTTTTAAATAATATTTTTTTTAGTAGATAGTACATATTTGTTTTAAGGTATAATATTGTATTCTCAAAATATATTAGTAGAAAATAACTTTCATCCTTCCATAGGAATATAAAATACTTGTCATGAAAATAGAAAGTAAGAAAAATATAAACATTTAGTATTTATGAAAATCAACAATTCCAAAGAGTATTTATTTGAAACTTGTACTAAATATGAGAATATGATATTCTCAAATTCACTTTCTTGAGAATATTTTTGATACCTTAAAACAAACACAACCTTTTACTCTTTTTATATTTGTTTGGTTGCAACAAGAGATGTCACAGAATTTTATTATGTCAATTTGATAGGTGTTTCAACTATTTTTTCATGGAAGAGTTTTATGTTTCTCAAATTGTGACAAGTTGATTGCTTACAAAGCTTTTATATTTTTTGAAAAGGAGTGTGTAAATTTAGAAAAGAAAACCTATTAGAAGAGAAAAAGTTCTTAGAGTTCAGTTGGATAAATTTATTCATTTGTAATTATAAGAGAAGAAAATTAAAAAAAAAATTCTCCATAAACTAAAATTAATTTACTAATAAGTTAAAAATCAATTTTTGAAGAAGTTAATATAATAAAATTTCTACCTCTATGTAAACTTATGTATAAGCTGGTTTTAATTTTTTAAAAATTTAAAATTTTTTTCTCCTATAAGAGTTAACCACTTGTTAAAGTGTGACTAAGATTTAAAATATCTAAGATTAGAGTATCCAAAATGAATTATAAGTTAGAGATACTCTTTATTGATTGAGCTAAATATTTAGATCTTATGGACCTAATTATAGTTTAAAACAATATTAATGATTGACAATTAATATTTTTTTTACTTGTTTTTAATATATATGTTAAATAATATTGTATAGACATTAATTATGTGATGCAAAGTCTGACCATTTTTTTTATCGAGGAGAAGTCTTCCACTTTATTCTTTTGTTTATCATTGACAATAAATATTGAAAGTTATGTAACCAAGTAAAAGTAATTAATGCACATAAGTAATAGAATGAAAGGTCTAATTTAAAGAGTAATATTTTATTCTAATTAATTTATAATAATTCACTCAATAAAATAACCTTATTTTTTATAAGTGTTTTAGTTTTTGTTATTATCACTTAGAGAGGTCGTAGTGTTGTTTTTTCTAATTGAATTTAAACTTGAAGAGTAATTTTTTTTACATGAAAAATATTTAGAGAGACCTACGAATTAGTGTGATATTCTTTTTAAATTTCACATCCGTAGTCTTATCTTATTATTGTTAGACCACAGGTCTTCATTTTTAAAATCTTCGTCTACTTGTGAATTTTTCTCTATCTTTTTGCAGAGAATTTGGACAATCTGAGCTAGTATGAAAGAAAATTATTTTTATACCATTATTGACCTTTGATTGTCAATTAATAGCTAATACTAAATTATTCTTTTCTTTTTGATAATTTATGATTACCAATTGATAGTATTTATTTTTTACAAGCATAACTGCGTTTTAAAGGCGTCTAACTCTGCAATCTTGATTCAAAATCATGATGAGGTTTCTCCTTCCTTTAAATATACTTTAACTCTTAGAATGTCTTGCTTGGAAGCATTAGCGAGGGCCTTCCAGACTTAAAATATTTATCTCCATTTGTCTCGTAACCCCTAACATGTATATAGTGAGAGATTTTACCCTTACACCATTTGAAAATATAATCATATCAGAGTACGAAAAGGTGGGGAAAAAATCAATTAAAATGAAAGGGTCTTCATATTTAATTAATTAGTTTTGCCATAATGGACAATGCTTTATTGTTTTAGCCGTGATATTAAATAAACGACTAAACAAGTGCATGAGACATAAACATGAAGACAGAGGAGTAAATATTAAATAAACTAAATTTAACCTGAAGATGCATGATGGCAATCTTTATTAGGTATATTAGTCGCCTATTGATATTCAAAAAGCACAAAGAAGAAAACGAAAGGTAAGGTGGGGTGGGGTTTGTTATACTTGAAGGCTAGAAGAAGATGTTTGACACATTACACATGCTTTGATATTGGTTTTTTTTGGAGAACAACTGTAAACTCTGGAATTTTGGAAGCGTTTCATGCCTTTTCAAAAAAAGCACTTTTTTTATTAATATTTTATATAATTCAATAGCAAACCGACCAGTAATCACGGTATAAAAAAAATATAGAAATAGTTAATTTGGCCCAGCCAATGCTTTACCAAATAAATAACCCGGACAAAAAATTAGGAAAAAAAGGGCAAGGCAAGCAAAAGGAAACAAAACTATAATAGAAAAACCACACTGTTTTCGTCTTGAAAGAGAAAAAAAAAATCATCTATTGTCATGATGTTATTATGTTCTGACAATGATTTTAAATTTTTTAACAATAAAGTCATATTCGTCCATGGTAATCCCTGAAATATTACTGGTCCATTAGATACAAGTTTGCTAAAATGTTCTTGGCTTTTTATATATCGCAATCTTATGATAATGTTTTTATAACAGATCAAACGTGATAGAAAAAAACGTTTTTAATGAATAAAATTAAGAATAATTCCCTTAAAGAAAAACTCACCAAAAGGAAAAGAAAACTGTGAAATAGATTGAATAAACATGTTTGATCGAACACAAAATGGAAAAAAAAAAAAAAAAGCATTGCGCACTTTCACACAAAAATTTGTCATTATTAGGTAGAAGACTAATCCCTTGGAGTTTGAACATCTCGTAATTTATGATTGCTCGTTGTTTAACCTACATATTAGTTGTTGACTAACGTGGAACGACTTTTGTCAAAAACGTTGAGATGTCAATTCCTTCTTTCACCAACTTCACGAGATACTTTAGTAATAGTAGTAATCAAGCCCCACTCATCATCAATTACCTCACCGTGTCACTAATCACTCTAATTAATTAATTTAACGAAAACGAAGCAGAAAAAAGCAAAAAAAAAAAAAAAGAAAAAAGAAAAAAAGAAAAGAAGGGTTATCTTTACAGCATAGATAGCCATTTTTAACATATTTATATACCTGTATAATATCTTTACTTTTTTCACCTTAATTTTCTCTTTTTTTTTCTTCTAATGTTGCATCTTTTGTTTCTCTCTCGTAATAATTTTCCTTGGCATAAATGATAAATCAAAAAATATAACAGGGCCATGTAGAACAGCTTATCTGTATGTGGCAATTGCTTGTTGGCTAAACTCTCTTTCAATCCAAGTTTTCATTCATTCTGCTATGGCTTGAGTCCATTGTCATTGTCATTGTCACCCTAACAATTTGCTCCCTTTGTTTTCTCTGTCTCTCATTCCAACCAGCTAGTTGGTTATTCTTTCCACCGGTAGTTGCCAAATCTTGGATTTAAACTCCTCTTTCATTTCTTTGCTGCTAGCACACAATGCAGAATTTTAGAACCTTTTAAACTTTGTTGCACCTTATATTCTTTCCCACCTAGTTGGGGTATCTTGTTTTTTTACTTTTTTTTTTCTTGTTCTCATGAGTTCTACTCTTTCTTGGAAAGTGCTTTTTGAATTTTGTTAGATACAAGTGAAGTAGTAAGTGGCTAACAGAACACGATGTATAGAAAACTCAGGGAAAAGATGAAGCCTTGTGCTTCATTGTTGTTTCTGAGTTTGATTTCCACGCTCTCTTTTGTGGCTTCTGACACTGTGCCCTCAAACGAAGGTATGTGTTCTTTTGGAGTTTCACTTTCTCTTTCAGATCTCAGCAATTCACTCATGTTATACTATGTTTTTTGCTGCCAAAATCTTCTCAATAATTTAATTTCTTCCAAGGTAAAGTGTTAAGTGTCATTAAGTAAGTAGCAAAGATTGTCATGAAGTTTGGAGATTGTATGATTGGTCTTTTTGTCTTGGTTAGGCTACCCAAGTTTTTATTACGGTGTTCATAGAAGTGAAATGAAGCATTTGCATTGTTTCTTTCTTTTCTTGATAGTTTGGGCGCTTAGGAGCTTCAAAGAAGCTGTCTATGAAGACCGATATCAAGTTTTATCCAATTGGGATCCGGTGGAATTAGATCCTTGCAACTGGTTTGGCGTCTTATGCACTGTGTCTCGAGATCATGTCATCAAGCTGTAAGATACTGTTGGTCTTTTCTGGCTGGTGCTTTTTTCTGTTGTTGTTGTTGGTGGTGGTGGTGGGGTTACTGTTGCTATTTGACATGGCTGATTACGTGAATTTCTAAGCTAGCACATTCCTAGTACTAAAGATTGGGATTCTTCTTTGCAGAAACGTATCAGGATCGTCCTTAAAGGGGTTTCTTGCACCGGAGTTGGGGCAAATCATCTACTTGCAAGAACTGTATGTTCATTCTTTCTCCTAGCCATGCTCCATCCTGAAAAGTGAAAATCTTTGGTTTAGCCATTGTGATTACCCCGTGTCTTGGTTCTGGAATATCATGGTTGAAGCTAATTTATGGTTCTTATGTTTATGTAGAATTTTGCATGGCAACAATTTCATTGGAACAATACCTAGAGAGTTGGGTGTGTTGAAATCTCTCAAAATGTTGGATTTGGGAATGAATCAGTTAACGGGACCAATTCCTCCAGAGATTGGAAATCTAACCCAAGTTGTGAACATGTAAAAGAAATTCAGTGTGCTCTTCCTGAATAGAGAAAATTATTGACTGTCATGCTTATTCAAACTTGTTGGCATTCTTGTAGAAACTTGCAGTCCAACGGGTTGACTGGTAGGCTACCTCTGGAACTTGGAAATTTGAGATACCTTCAAGAAATTCGGCTGGATAGGAATAGGTTTCAAGGACCTGTTCCGGCTGGTGGTAGCTCAATTTTTGCTTCAAATATGCATGGGATGTGAGTGTATTTTTTATAATTGAGTCGTTATAGTTTGGTTCAGGGATTCATTATTCTTATTCTGTTATTCATGTAGTTCTTTCCTAATATGGTTGATAAAACTCTTCTTTTCTGAGTATGGCTATAGACTGCAGGCCCCTTTTATATATGTTGTACATAACCATGGTTAGATGAGCTAGTATCTGGGCTTGATTTTGGTCTTGTATACAATTAATTGATTGGATGCAAATTACTGTTTCCTTCTACTGTCACTTGATTCATTACTCGTGGTTAATGCAAATGGGAAATTCTATATATGCAAAATGGAATTGGATAATAATTTATTGGCAATAATGTCAAGTTTTCAACATGTTCAGGAGCCATTCAACATGCAAAAGAATTTCATTAGGGACACTTAAATGACCTTTGGGTTATGAATCAGCTTAAAATTGTTGTGGCTGAAAAACATGTCAAATTCAACATAAGTATAAAAAATCAAGTTACAGTATCAAACCAGTCAAAGTTCAAATTTTGTTAATCTGTCTCTTATAATTTGTATAATTTCTTCAGGTATGCTATAAAGGAGAATGTAACTGGCTTCTGTCGTTCGTCTCAGTTAAAAGTAGCAGATTTCTCATACAATTTTTTAGTTGGTAGCATACCCAAATGCTTGGAGTATCTTCCAAGGTACTTTTCTGATACCCTGGTCACGTTGGCATTCTACTCCTTCCACTATATTTAGTAAACATATACAATGTCTGGCAGGTTAAGCTTTCAAGGGAACTGCCTCCAGAGCAATGACATAAAGCAGCGGCCTTCTATACAGTGTGGTATGTATTGACTTCATTGTGAAGTGCCTTTCACTGGTATTCACTTTGTCTTCCTTTATTCAAAACCCAAGCCGGTGATGAGAATGGATCTATGTGATATTTACTAATGTAATAAGAACTTTGTCAAATCCAATATACACTGGATAACACTCTTTACCTTAAATTGCTCTTTCCTAATTTTGAATCTAATACTGAAATATTATTTCATAGCGGGGGCTTCACCTGCCAAGAGCCAGCCAGTGGTGAACCCAAACCATCAACCTACTGACTATGGGATTAAGCATCAAGGAACATCAAAACCTGTTTGGCTGTTGGCTCTAGAAATAGTAACTGGAACTATGGTGGGCTCTCTCTTTCTGGTTGCTGTTCTTGCTGCTTTTCAGAGATGTAACAAAAGATCATCTATCATTATTCCTTGGAAAAAATCTTCGAGCCAGAAAGATCATACGGCAGTATATATAGGTATGTATGTTCTGTTTCTTTTTTCCCTACTTTCTATTTACATCTAATAGTTCTAAATCTGTTTTCAACATAATTGGCTTTATTAATGTGCAGACCCCGAGATGTTGAAGGATGTGAGAAGGTATAGCAGACAAGAGCTTGAAGTGGCTTGTGAAGACTTCAGCAACATAATTGGGTCCTCACCAGATAGTGTGGTCTACAAGGGAACCCTGAAAGGTGGGCCTGAGATTGCTGTGATTTCCCTCTGCGTCAAGGAGGAGCATTGGACAGGGTATCTTGAGCTTTATTTTCAGAGAGAGGTAAATTGAAAAAATTTCAATCCCTGCAGCATGATAGAATTTGCAGACAAATAGTTGTCCAAATATTTTAATATTTATTTATGCTATTAATGCCATTCAGGTGGCAGACTTGGCAAGGTTAAATCATGAGAATATAGGAAAACTACTGGGCTATTGTAGAGAGGACACTCCATTTACAAGGATGTTGGTTTTCGATTATGCTTCAAATGGGACACTTCACGATCACCTACATTGTTGTAAGTCAAGTTTCTCAGCTCGTGTATATGTTTTAAGTGTTTCAGTTCCTTCAACATGCAATTATGACTGCAGATGAAGAAGGATGTCAATTCTCTTGGACACGGCGTATGAAGATTGCCATAGGCATTGCATGTGGACTCAAATATTTGCACACAGAAGTGCAGCCTCCATTTACTATCTCAGAGCTGAATTCTAATGCTGTATACCTTACAGAAGAATTTTTCCCTAAGGTAATTCAAATCTTGAAATTTACCAACTACAATCGTGCTCAATATCTTCTTGCAATCAAGAATGAGCAGAAATAGAGTAATGTGCTCCTATATTTAGATACTGTGTGTTCCGTTGGAGATCCCACTGCTTTCTTAAGATTCTCACCGATGTGAACCTGAACTGCAGTTGGTAGATTTTGAAAGTTGGAAGACAATCCTTGAAAGATCAGAAAAGAATTCTGGTTCTATTGGCAGCCAAGGTGCTATCTGTGTTCTTCCAAACTCTCTTGAAGCACGCCGTCTTGATACCAAAGGAAACATATATGCTTTTGGGGTACTTCTGCTAGAAATAATCAGCGGGAGACCTCCATACTGTAAGGATAAAGGGTACTTGGTGGACTGGGTAAGGAACTTCCCAAAATTTGATGTTTAAAAGTATAGTTTTACTGCTTCAGACAACCCCAAAAGAGTGCACTTTTTAACTAAGCTGTATTTGTTAAATGTATATATGTGCTGCAGGCCAAGGGCTACCTTGAAATGCCAGATGAAATGTCACATGTGGTGGATCCTGAACTGAAACATTTTAGATATGATGACCTCAAAGTGATATGCGAGGTAATAACTCTTTGTATCAACCCTGATACCACTATGTGTCCAACTATGCAAGAATTATGCAGCATGCTGGAGAGCAGAATTGACACATCAATAAGCGTGGAGCTCAAATCATCATCTTTGGCTTGGGCTGAACTTGCACTTTTATCTTAATATAGTAAAAACTCAAAATTAACAGATCTACACTAAAGCACAGACATACACAGCAGTAATACTTTTTCTGACTTCTTTCTTGGCTTCTTTTTCTTTTTTTACTCTTCAATTTTATTTCTATTGTAAATGATTGCTCAAAAAGGGTTTGTGTTAGGCTTAAGCACGACAAGGTCTCCTTGTATAGCACTAGCGGACTAGTAGGAGTCCAGAAATTGTTAAATAGAACAAGATTGTATTGAACAAGTGTTTCCCTTGTGTATTCTACCGAGCACTGTGTTATTCGTCTTGGACCCTTTACCCACGTGCTTTTGAGTTATTGTGGAAAAATCTCAATCTGTATTATTATTTTGTTGGGCTTGTTACCTAACTAACGGTACCCTGCTAGGCTTGTTGGGTACCTTGGAAATGGTTTGGTCACCGTCAAATAGAATTGTTTTCCCAACTAACCTCCATCATCTAAGGCAATGGGAGCATGAATTATTGAATTAGTCAAGATAGCTGGGCCTTTAGTGTTTTCTCTTTGGCTTGTTTTAGTTTGGATGAAAAGAAAGAAGCGTTCTAATAGTCATATCAGAGCCATGCACTGTCCCTTTTATTTCTAATGTAAATCATGACCCTTTTTGTTTTTTGAACATAAAAATAATGTACCATGTCCATGATCTACTACAAAGAAGAGAAGTAAAAAAAAAAAAAAGGTATATAATAAATGCTTATACATAAAATCATCTTCCAAGTGAAAAATTTAAGTGTGGCAACTTGGCATAGCAGCAACATATAATAGATGCTATTTTTTCGAACTCAGCCACTGACTTTGTCTCTCGAAACTAACCAAGACCAATGGAAAAGTGAACAATGTTTGAGGAAGAATGATGCATATTAATAATACATGCCATTTTGGATTATTCGTTGTTGAATCCAGGCTAAAATAATAACATAATGGCCCCCAATGTCGTCAAACAGTTAAGAAAAAAAATCATTTATAACTGTGAAGGAGAGCTGAGACAGGAAAAGGGGGAACT
The DNA here is from genome assembly GCA_025330945.1 of Mucuna pruriens. Classification (NCBI taxonomy): domain Eukaryota; kingdom Viridiplantae; phylum Streptophyta; class Magnoliopsida; order Fabales; family Fabaceae; genus Mucuna; species Mucuna pruriens. The sequence goes on along the minus strand of JAENHJ010000531.1, from coordinate 2,730,788 downwards.
TAGAGAGCTCGCGTTTTGACAATGTCCAAGCTCATCTCACTTGGATCAGTTGCTTGCAGTTCGACTTGAATGCCGTCCAGTTCCCTCTTGAATCTATCCTTGGAACTTGCATACACCATCTTCATCCTCACCTTTGAACTGTCTGGTGACCTGCACCCACACATTCAAGAGATGTTTGCATTACTAGCTAGAACTCAGAATAGAATGCTAAGGTTAGGAAAGTGATTCTGGTTTCTATAGACACACTAGTACCATGCAATGAAGAAGATCTTGCTTTTCTGGCAATTCTCATCAGTTGTGAAATCAAAATCATAGACGGCATAACGACACTCATCACCTGGCAAAGTGGCCTGAAAATCTGCATAGCTTGCCGTCGGTCCCCCTATTTTGTCGACCATAACTTCTTGTGCCTCAATTTTGAATGTAATGAATCGGTAGATCCGCTTTGCTTTAAGGTCCTGGAACTTCAGTTTGCAGTCATCATTCACAGCCATTCCGGACGCTGAATTTGCCTGCCCCATCATTTTTTTCATTAATTCTTCGTCACAGGTTGTCACAACGTGCAAAAAACTATGTTGTTTTGTGTTAGGGTGAGAATTTAAAATTTGTATGTACTTCTGGTTCCTAACTTGTGTTCCCATTTTAAGGAGGACCCTTCATAGACTGATACCACAGGTCCTTTTGTCGGGTTATATATATATATATATATGAGACATTAAGAAACGTAGAAAGTAGTAATCGTTGATTTGTTGTAGGGGGCATGCATGCATGTACATAATGAAATGGCTTCTCATTCTCGCTCCTAGACATGATCGATCATATCAGCTCCTACTTTGGTAGAATTTTCAGTTTAATTAATGTCTCAGAAGCTCAAGTTTCATCTTCATGCGTCAAAAACCACCCTAATTATATGAAATGTGAAATATTCAGCTGTAATATACAAAGAAAACATATGAATGTGAATTGGTGATAATATTGGCATTTAAAAGGTTAGATTGTCCGATATTTTGGAAAAAGTGGAAGGAGGGTAAGAAGAAGACAATTGTTGTGAGGAGGATAATTAATGACAAAGCAGCAACAAGTAATATATAGGTTGAAATGCAATATGAAATAGATAATCAAATACCATTTTGCCAGCAATGAGGAAGAAGCGCCCTTTGAAAAGTGTATGAAAAGAAAGGGATGGGAGCAATAGAGAATGGAAAATGGGAGCAACAGACTCAATGAAAATTATGGAGAGAAATAACAGATAAAGATCCTTGTTTTTGGGAGCCACGAGAGGTGGAACTTTGAGGAGATTAATATAGTGGTTAGAGAATAGAAACTGGCTCAGAAATTCATGGGTGGGTCTGTTGCAATCTATTTTGCTTCCTTGCCAATGTATCCACGAGTCTATATTATGCTCCCACCTTAATTTCAACTCGCATCTTCCAAATTAGGAGAGGCCTTAATTAGAGAAATCATGTCCCAAATGACCATTAATTTTCCAATTAAATTTGAGGGTATAGATATTTTTAAGTATATTTTTCACTTTACAAAAAGTAAACAAATATAATTGATCATCTTTTAAAGAGTTCACGTGTTTAATAATGTATAATTTACTACCAATGCACTTATGTTGTAATAAAATTCAAACGGTTGATTTTTTTTTTCTTCTGTCAGGGATGAAATAAGTTAGACTAACATAATTTTACTTAAATTTATAAGATTCATACCTGGCCTATTATAGTTTTCTTTAGTTTTGGCTTAATTTTGATAAAATGCTACTTGATTTTAGATAGGCTAGACTAGTCACCAGCTAGAGAGAAATTATGAGATAGATAGATGTAAATTTTTTACTTTTAGTAATTAATCTATTTTGTAATCGTAAGGTTATTAGATAATAAATATTTATCTTTTAATATGGTTTTTTTTCTATACTCAAACTACAATTCAAACTCTTAATATAATTATTGCTTGTGTTAATCAATGTTGGTTCAATTAATTTCTACATAAGATATAATAGAGGATAATTAATTTTTTCTTGTAAATTAAAATTATAATCGTATCACCTAAAGATTAGTTGAGACTATAAACATGGGATAGTTTTAAACAAGTTATAAACTATAAAAATTAAAATCACTACTAAGATACAAGACGAGTAAAAATAAGTAGTTTAGACTTTATAAAAAATTTAACTTATTTATATGATAAGAGCTTATTTTTAATATTTAATATATCTTTCATGATATTTTTTTAAGAGATTAATTTACAATAAATATAAATGTATCCTTCAATAATATTATAGGCTTGATTCTTTAATATATAGATAAACATATTTACTATTTTAGAAGATAAATAAATAAATAATTTAATATATTAAAAAAATTAATATAAAAATTTTATTAACAAAATAGTATTATTTTTATTATTTAGAATAGGCTGATCTATTAAAATTAAAAGAATTTTTGAATAACTTAAAGTTTAATTTTAATTAAATATTTTTTATAAAAAAATTGAAATAATGTAAATTGGGCCATAAACCCTTATTTCAACTCCTATTCGTCATTAACTATCAATTTCATGGTCTATTCGCTTTTATTCTTTAGACGCATCCTATATTCGCTTTTATGTCAACCCGGACTTTCGTAGGCTTTGCGAGTTTGGAGTTGGGCACCAAAGTTTTGGACCGTCTATTATCAATCAATGATGAATGGTCTAATACATCCAGATGAGATATTGTCTCAAGTTGGAACACGTAGGCCTGTTCTCAGGGCTCCAATAATATGAATGGGACTGTGGGCCATATGTTGATATGGGCTTTCATTCTAGTGTCCAAGTCAACTTTGGTTGGCCGGCCTCTAAACGTAATCCATGACGTCTTTGACGGCCCAATTAAGAAATACCATTAAATAAATAAAATATATAACGAGAGAAAGAGAAAAGGAGTTACCACCATTTTTTTAGTTCTTCCCTAAACAAAGTAAAATGTATAAATTAATATAAGTGTTTATACATTTTCTCTCGTTTCCCTCCGCTCTCTCAATCTTCTTATTTTAATTAATGTAGTCATTTACGCAGAAACTTTGATTATGGGATTAATCAATGGCAGTATACTAGTATTAGCCATTCCATGAATGAAGTTTGTTTGAGTTACGCTGACGTGTGCTGTGTAAATGTCGAACATTTGATGGATGTCCCATCCTTTTCTAACCGAGTATACTATAGTAATATTTTGAAAAGCAAAGAAGAATAGAACTTGTTCCCACAATGTTTCAGGAAATCTTCAAACAAAATCAAAGGATAAAAAAAGAAGCAGCAGAATTTAAAGGCAGGGGCATTTATTCTAATTAAAATTGACCATATACGATTCAATATGAAATGTAGGGTGACAAAGGGTTCGACCTACGTACTGGATACATTAATTTTTTTTGTCAATGATAATAAAATAAAATAAAATTAATAATAAAGGAATATGTTTAGAAATTATTATTATATTATTTTATAATTTTATATCTGGCGGGCCCAAGTTCCAACTACAAACCCAACCAAGGTTTCGTTAAGCCCACGTAAGTATTTGTGACCCAAGGAAGAAAAAAGAAAAAGGTTTCACCGAACATGGTGCGTCCGTATCCTTTAAAGTCAACAGCGTATCGATGGACGGGGATTGGAGAAACAAACAATTAACAGAGTCACGTTTGACTATTTAAAAGGGAGGCTCTTGCTGCTAATAACAGAATACAAAACCTTTGTTGTATTGTGTTTGTGCTGTGCTGGTTTGCAAAAAAGGCTATGGCGAAGTTGTTAGCATTAACTAGTTGCTGGCGAAACGAGGGATGGGGCAACCTCTCGCCGCGACCTCACTACCCGTCCATGCCCAAATACCCCAAGGGACAGCCTGCCGCCACCGTCGACCACCTTTCGGAGGCCACCGCTCGCCTCTCCGTTGTCGGAATGAGTTGCGCCGCCTGTGCCGGATCCGTCGAGAAGGCCGTTAAGCGCCTCCCCGGGATTCGCGAAGCCGTTGTCGACCTCCTCAACAACCGCGCCCACGTCATCTTCTACCCCTCCTTCGTTAACGTAAGCGAAATCACAAACATACTCCACCCTTATTCGCATTCACACTCCTCACTTTTTTTTTTTTTTTTTTTGTTTTCTCAGGAAGAGACAATTCGCGAGGCAATTGAAGATGCGGGTTTCGAAGCGGTGTTACTGAGCGACGCCATGCAGGAGAAATCCGTTCAAGTATGCCGCGTACGAATTAAAGGAATGACCTGCACGTCGTGTTCATCCACGCTGGAATCCGTTCTGCAGGCCATTCACGGCGTGGTGGAAGCCCGCGTGGGCCTGGCCACTGAAGAGGCCCAAGTCCACTACAACCCAAACCTCGTCACTCACAACCACATTCTACAAGCTATACAAGATTCCGGGTTCGAACCTGCGCTCATCAGTTCAAGCCAAGAGTTAAGCAAGATAGACCTCCACGTTGAAGGCGCAGTAACCGAGCACTCCATCAAACTAATCCAAGATTCTCTGTTGACACTCCCAGGAGTCCTAGCGGTGGACATAACCGCGGAATTCAACAAAGTATCGGTTTCTTACAAACCCGACATGACAGGACCCAGAAATTTCATTAACGTGATTGACGAAACAGGGAGTGGGAATTTCAAGGCAAAAATATATCCTACAGAACAAGGACACATCGATTCTCATAGACGCGAGGAAACTAGACAGTATTATAGGTCCTTTTTATGGAGCTTGGTGTTTACTGTTCCTGTGTTTCTAACCTCCATGGTGCTTATGTATGTTCCTGTAATTAAGGACGCGCTTGATGCCAAACTTGTGAACATGCTTACCGTGGGGGAGGTTGCACGGTGGGTGCTTGCCACGCCGGTTCAGTTCGTTCTCGGGTGGCGATTTTACTACGGTTCTTATAAGTCCTTGCGCCGTGGCTCTGCGAACATGGATGTTCTTATTGCGTTGGGAACAAACACCGCGTATTTCTATTCGGTGTACTCTGTTTTGAGAGCTACCACCTCTCGACATTTCGAGGGGAACGATTTCTTTGAGACGAGTGCGATGCTTATTTCCTTCATTCTGCTTGGCAAGTATCTTGAGATTTTGGCCAAGGGGAAGACTTCCGATGCAATTGCCAAGCTCATGAACTTGACTCCGGACTCGGCGGTTTTGTTGAGTGTGGACGGCGATGGGAACGTTGTTGGGGAGGAAGAGATTGATAGCAGGTTGGTTCAGAAAAATGATGTGATTAAGGTTGTTCCTGGGGCGAAAGTGGCTTCGGATGGGTTTGTTGTGTGGGGGCAGAGTCACGTGAATGAGAGCATGATAACAGGGGAGGCTCGTCCTGTGGCGAAGAGGAAGGGAGATGCTGTTATTGGTGGGACTGTGAATGAGAATGGAGTGTTGCATGTTAAGGCAACGAAGGTCGGATCGGAGAGTGCTCTTTCGCAGATTGTTGGCCTTGTTGAGTCCGCACAGATGGCTAAAGCACCCGTGCAGAAGTTTGCTGATCGCATTTCCAAATTCTTTGTGCCTCTGGTAATTGTAAAGCAGAAAACTTGATACATTTAACTTACTTTTACTTAGTTACTGCATTTTATGCTTTCAGAATTGAAGTTTCATCTCAGTAATTTACATAATTTTTTAATGCAAATTTTTATTACACAGATTACTAAAGTGAAACTCTAATTTTGTTTGCAAAACAGTGCAAACATGTCATTATCCGAAGTTTTGTCCAATTATAAATTATGGGATATAGTGAAGGATTTGTTTGATTCTATTGAATCTTGGTGCCTGTGAAGGACCTATTTTAAAGGGATGGATATTTCTCTGCAGGTGATTGTGATCTCGTTCACTACTTGGCTTGCCTGGTTTTTAGCTGGAAGATTTCATGCTTACCCCAAATCTTGGATACCATCTTCCATGGACAGCTTTGAGCTTGCTTTGCAGTTTGGAATATCTGTCATGGTCATAGCCTGCCCTTGTGCTTTGGGTTTGGCCACACCAACTGCGGTTATGGTTGGTACTGGAGTTGGTGCATCTCAGGGTGTGCTCATCAAAGGGGGGCAAGCATTAGAGAGTGCACATAAGGTCAGCATTTGGCTTAAAATTGAAAAGTTAGTAAAGTAGCAAAAGAATGGAGAAACTGGTCCTTGGTTGTATGTTGTAGCATCTCAAAATTATCCGTAAAAACTTTCATGATTTTATCTGGATTTACTTACATGTGAATATGTTTATGACTGTCTTGTAGGTGAACTGCATTGTTTTTGATAAGACAGGTACTCTCACTGTTGGGAAACCTGTGATAGTGAAAACCGAACTATTGACAAAAATGGTGCCCTGGGAATTCTATGAACTTGTGGCTGCAGCTGAGGTAGGCATCTCCCCTGTCTCCTTATCAAAGGCTTGGCCTCATTAATAGTTATAGAAAATGAGTTTGCTTTCTGATAGTATTTTTTAATTATGATTCCAATTTAATTTGTTAATTGCTCAAGTGCTTTTAAATTTATGTATGATAGATGCATATGCATGTCATAAACAAATGCAATAATTTTACTTGTGTATCTCAGGCGAATAGTGAGCATCCACTGGCTAAGGCCATTGTTGAGTATGCCAAAAAATTTAGAGATGAAGAGAACCCTTCTTGGCCAGAAGCACGAGATTTTGTTTCCATTACAGGACATGGAGTAAAGGCCACTGTTCATAACAAGGAAATAATTGTGGGTAATAAGAGCTTGTTGGCTGACCATAACATTGCAATTCCTGTCGTTGCTGAAGATATGCTTAATGAAGCTGAAAAGATGGCTCAAACAGGAATTTTGGTATCTATTAATGGGAAAGTAGCTGGGGTATTAGCAGTATCCGATCCATTAAAACCAGGTGCTCAAGAAGTCATTTCCATTCTCAAGTCCATGAAAATCAGGAGCATCATGGTGACTGGGGACAACTACGGAACTGCTAGCTCTGTTGCGAGGGAAGTAGGAATAGAAAATGTTATTGCTGAGGCCAAACCGGATCAGAAAGCAGAGAAAGTGAAAGAATTGCAGGTACAACTGCCTAATGATTACAAATTTACAATTTTTCAATTTAATTTGAAGAAGAAGTTAGTTATTGATTGACCCATGCAATATCTTTGGGGCCTTGAAATTGAAAATAATACCACCTTATTTCAAAGCAGAAGTAGACAACTATTTCTTTTTTATGGAAAGTAACTAAGAATATATTATCTGTTGTTAACATATATTGAGTGGCTTTATTTTCCATTTTCAGGCATCTGGATGCACTGTGGCTATGGTGGGGGATGGTATCAATGATTCACCTGCACTAGTGGCAGCAGATGTGGGAATGGCAATAGGTGCTGGTACAGACATTGCTATTGAGGCTGCTGATATTGTCCTGATGAAGAGCAACTTGGAAGATGTAATAACTGCCATTGACCTTTCAAGAAAAACATTTTCCCGTATACGGTTGAATTACTTTTGGGCTTTGGGTTACAACTTGCTAGGCATCCCCATCGCTGCTGGAGCTCTTTTCCCCTCTACAAGGTTCCGATTGCCACCCTGGATTGCTGGAGCTGCCATGGCTGCCTCCTCTGTCAGCGTTGTTTGCTGTTCTCTCTTATTGAAATATTACAGGAGACCCACAAAGCTCAACAACCTTCAGATACGAGGCATAACTATCGAGTCATCAGATCATGCCATGCATCAGGACTGATGCTTTTGCTTTGCCCAATTTTGCATGTATATAATAAGTTCTGTATTCTCATCATTTTAGTTTAGTATGCAAAGTCAAAAAAAGGGTTCTTTTCTATCCTTGTAAAAGAATAACTGTTTTATTCCTCCTGCCTTCTGCACAATTTACTTTAAATGAAGCTGTGCCTATACAATTTTGCTGTCTAAATGTGTGCATATACAATTTTATTTAGTTTCTAAATTTCAGTGTAAATGTGTATGTAAACCAATATTTTTCGCTGTTTTAATAACTAATCCAACTTTTAAACACTAATTAGAACACTGAAAAATTTAAAAATATTATTTTTAAATTAATTTGGAACCCACTGTTATAAAGATAGTTTAAAATTGATTCAGAATAATTTGACTATTAATTTACTTTATTATTATCTTTAATATATAGTAAGGGTATTAAAATCCTGTTCAACTCGTCAGTTCGTCCTAGCCGTAGCTAACTACTGGTTACCTCCCCACCCCCTATTATCATTTATTCAATATTCAGTATGCTGCATTTGACATTTTAATTTTTTTTTACGTATGTGTTAGAACTATTATTGATTCTGTAATAAATATACTATAAGCAAAATAAAAGCTTTTAGCACAAACTAATTTTGAATTATTAGTTCAATTAAAGGTATGAATTGATTAATTAGTTTAGTTAAGATAATTTAAAATTAATTTAAATCTTTATAAAAGAATTTTTTTATTTTTGTCCTATATAATTTTAAATAATTATATTTTGATCTCTATTATAATAATTATTAACTATTCATATATTTAATAGCAGATCAAATGAACATCATAGATGAAATCTAAGCATGTGTAATACTATGATAACTCGTGATATCTCTAATTCTTTTTCATATCTTAAATTGTGAAAAGATGAAAATTAAAAAAAAATATTTTATAAATATTATAAAAAAATTCACTCATTTTATAAGAACCAAAAACAAAGATTTAAGATTTATAGGAATGAAAAATAAAAAATAATAATTTATAGGACTAAAATAAAAACTTTCTTATTTTATAAAAACTAAAAGCATATTTAAACCAATTTTAAACAATATCTATTCGAAAAATAATTATTTTACTTTATAAAATTAAATATTACCAATAAAGATAAAATGTTTTATTAAAAAAACAAAATAAACAGTGCAATAATTAAAATAAATTATGTAATAATAAAACAAGAATATTCGAAAAAGAAATTTGGCAGTAACAAACGAGGCTGAACGCGAGTAAATATAAATGGATAAATGAGAAATTATGAAGAAAATATTAGATAAAAAAAAAACTTCAGTTAAAAACTGAATAGGTAAAAAGTTGCTTGGAATAACATTTAAAAAAACGTTATAAGTTACTAATTAAAATAAAATACTTAAGAAAAATTATATATTTTACTTAAAAAATAAACTAATGAAATAAATTTTCAATTAGTAAAAAATTGTTATAAAATGCACTAAAAAACGAACAAAATAAATTATCCCTCCACCAAATATTGCAACTTGCTACTTAGTGATGAAAATGGTAGCGGACTAACAAATCAAAAATTTGTTCTCACACGGAGAGAACCAAAAGAAACCGTGAACCCAAAGTAACATATACTTATATTCTTTTTTGTATTATATTTGCTGAGAATAAGTACTCAAAGAGAAGCAGCCAATATGTTTTTATTCTAAAAAATGTGGTTGATTGACATGCAAATGCCATCCAAATAGTGATGGAACTCGTGCAAGTAATGGAAACTGAGGGACGACGGAATAAAATAAAAGATAACCAAATTAAACAAAATGGAAATGCCCGTTCTGCGAAGTAAGGACACTATTATTATAATTTTATCATATATTGCTTAAAACAAACTATGAACTTAATAATTAACTTGTGTTTGAATTCAAGTTTATAAATTCAATTTCAGACACGGCTAATGTATACTTTTCTAGTATTAAGAAAATAATATTATTTTCAAAATATCTTATATGGAATATAAAATATTTAATGTTTTGTAAAATAATTAAAAATATTTAACAGCATATATTCAATATTTTTTTATTAATATTTTAAGAAGGTTATCAATAGGATTTTTTTTAATGAGATTTTTAATTGAATTTATATGACTTTAAAAGTAATTTAAACAAAATAATATTTTTTTTAAATCTCTATATTTATTCGCCTCGATCTATAATTTTATCTTTTGCTTTTGGAAATCTAAAGCGTATTAATGTTAAGCACGGTTTCTGTTAATCTAGTCTCATTCACCCTAATTCATTATACCTTGTTTAAGTCCAAAAACCTTCATTTATTGGAGCTAATTCTTATATAGATATATGAATCTTAAACATTGATTAGTTGAGTCATAGTTATTTCCAACAAAAAGATAAGTATTCTAACTTTAAAATGTATCCATTCATTAGCTAATTACATGAACATAAGATATGATGAAATTTACTGGTTTTTATATGTTATAGTAATTAATAATGAGTTATGATAGAAATTAAAAGATAGTTTATTTTAATCTAGCTTAATTATCATCAATAACTTCACGTACTTGTAAAATTAACAAGAACTGAGAACACGTATACCTCTCCCTCTTTTTCTTTGTTTTTTATTCTTTTATTAAAAATATCACTCAATTAATAGATAGTCAGTGAGTTTTATTTTTTTCAAAATATAAAGATCATCAAAATAAATTTTGTTTCTCTCAACATTTTTTTTTCTTTTGCATGTACATGATCAAAATTCAGATTTCTAATAACATGTTTAAAAAACTTAATTATTTACTTAGTTATGTTGTAAGTCTTCTCCCTCCCCTCTGTGTGTATATAACTAATGAAAATTAAATTAGTAAATATTATTAATTATTACATAAAAATAGCATTTAATTTAAAATATTTAATGATATTATATTATTGAATATAAAACTTCTGTTTTATATATATATATATATATATATATATATATATATATAAAACTAAAGTTTAAATTTACATTTAATGTTGTCTTGTCATTAAATTTTTAGTATTAATATAAAACAAATTTATATATAACTTTAACTATTTATAAATTTAAAATAAATTTATATAAACTTTAAAAGTAAAAGTTATTAAAATATAGCTAAAGTTGAATTGAAGTTATAAAAAAAACTATAGAAATAATGTTGCGTCCATCTTAGTTTGGACCACGGATCAGACTAGTTACTTTAGCACGACACAATTGATTCATCTTCGGATGCTCCATTCTCCAACAACGACCTTTCTCCATATGAAATTATTTATATTAAATTATGCTCAGTCATTGTTTACCTTTAATTAATTGTTATTTTTTTAATTTCTTTCAATTCAATAAATTTTAAAATTTTAATTGATTGTATTTGTTCAATTATATATACTACATTAAAAAAATTAAAAATCTCTACTAAAGGTAATTAAATGAGAATATAAGTTGATGATTATAAGTACTTTCATTTGTTCCTGTATACTTAGCCACTAAAACGATATTTTAAACTAGGTGCGTAGGCTTAAATTTTAAAATGTCAGTTTGCGTGCTAGTGCACTGTCACTGTACATTGAATGTTTCAGCAACTACTTACTAATTTCAAATCCTATTAAAAACTATTTGTAGCTATCTTAGAATTAAAAGGCTTTAAACTTGTAATAATGCTAATATCAAATTCATAGTTGTTAATTGTAATAATCAACTAATTGATGAGTTGGATATCATAAAATAAGCAAAGTCAATCTATCTCTCACCATCAAATATTTCAACTTGTTACTTAGTGACCATGATGGTATGGGACTAAAAACCAAATATTTTTAATTTTTAATCCCCTGTAGAAACAAGGAAACTGTGAATCCAAAGTAATATGTAGTTATATTCTATTCCATATAGAATGGGAATGAGTACACAGAGAAGATGTCAAATTTCGATGAGAGGAAGGATTGTTTCTTTTAACCAGCAAATACCATCCAAAGTGACAAATTGAGATGGAAGAGATTCAGGAGAGGGAATAAAAGAGAAGAAAGATAAAGAAAATAACGATAGTGTAAATGCGCCCAATCCATCTTCAAGAAAAAAAAAACTTTAATACAATCGTTATTTTCTTTATTTACTTTATTAAATAATTAATATATATATATATATATATATATATATATATATATATATATATATATATATAATAAAAAGTAAATAAGTTTTTGCGTAAATTTTTTCTCTTAAAATAAAAATAGTTTATTACATTTATTTTTCATATTTTATTTATTTAGTTAGACATTTAATGTATAACGAGTTTTAAATATATATTTTTATATTTTTTTAATTTTTAATTAGTATATATTGAGAGAGGTGTATCTAATATTATTTTAATTATAAAATGAATTTAAAGTTTCTATTATTATTTATATCTTGTAGAAATAATAAATAAAAAATAAAATAGTATTTATAAATATATATCATTAATATAATTATTAGAGCAAATTAATTAAATAAAAAATCATAATTACATGAAATATATAATTTAAAAAAAATAAAAAATAATATTTAAAATATCAAATAATTATATTTAAGTCTATGTTATTTTTATTTTAATTAAAATTTTTAATTAAAAATAAAACAAAATAAAATTAAAATTAAGAAGGATAATATTTATAAGTATAAATTATCAACATAACAATTGCAACATATTAATTAAATAAAATGAAAAAATAGTAGAAATAAAATAATAAGTTATAAAATACTAAATAATTGTATTTAAATCTCATAATTTATATATTATAAATCTAACCTACCTTATAATATTCATAATGATTTAGTCGATGTCTTTTTGTGTGAAAGATTATTGAATGCTTCTATTATAATTACATAAATAAAGAGTTTCAAAACTATATAAATATATCATTTTGAAATTTATTTAGTAAGGTTTAAAACCAATGTATAGGATATATGTTAAACAAATTATTTCAAAATTTTCATATCTTAAAATTATTAAACAATAATATTGTTCATAAAATATTTATTCTTGTATAAAATTACTAATAAAATATTTTATAAAACGAATATTTATATTTTATATTTAAAAATTTTTTAAAATAAAATTTATCTATAAAATAATAAAAATAATTTTTATTGAGTATATAATGCTTATGCATCGAAGTAGCCACCTACTAGTAAAATATAATTTTAAAAAAATATTAACGAGATTCTAACTTTAAAAAAAATATTTTGATTATTAATTAGAATTTAAAATAATAAATTTTAATAAAATTCAGTATCATTTAACATGAGCAGAAATGCAGTAGAAATTCTCAAATAATTTATCGATGGACATGGGACAACCCTAAACAGAAGTCAACCTTATGGCTATAGGTTAAAAAGGCAGGGAGAACTTCTGTCAGAATATATTGCCATATTTTCTCAAGAACCTCCACAAAGCTACACCTCATCACGGACCAATTACTATATTCTTTTGCTTTTTTTAAATATCTTAAATAATTTTATATTAAGAAAAATAATATAATAAAAATTAAATTTTAAGTTAAACTTCTTTACTTAATAAATTTTTCTTATATAAATTATTTATTTATTTTCACTTACTTTTTATTTTTATTTTTATGTATTTAAATTTTATTTCTTTTCTTTCTTATTTTTTTTTTCTGTATCAACATAAACGATGACGGTAGTGTGATTTGGATTTTCTCGTAACTGTCTGCCCGCATATCTTCGGATTGCAGCCTTCTCACTTATTCTTTGTAAGATATGGGAATAATTGCTTACTTCATGATGTATTAATGGATGGGACATCACACCTCAAATCACAGTTTTTCTATATGAAGTGACAGCACTTTCAAACACACTCTTTTTACAGCAGTACATTAACTAATTAGGCACAGAGAGATTAAAAATAAAAGAAGATATTATAGTTAATATAACGTGATCAAAAGAAAATGAATGTCAACGACTTTTAATGGAGAACAAGAGGAGTGTTTAGTATCATTATCTTAAAAATGAGAATTATATTAACCACTATGAAGCATGAAATTGATTGATTATAAAAATATTTTAGTACCTTATTGTAAACATTTTATGTAAGTTTAAGAGAAAAAGTAAAATATACACCTTAAGTTTGGAGTGAACGTGCAGATGGAAGAGAGAATAAATAAAAAAAAGAGAAAAATGATAAATAGTATAATAAAAAATAAAATAAAGTGATATGAAAGAAAAATTAGCTAGGTAAAATCATAAAATCATAAAATAATAAAATAGAAAATTCTATTTAAATAAAATATTAGTTCCTTAAATATATATGACTTGAATACTTAAAAAAGAAAGCAATATTTGATTTTAGATAGGAAAAAATTGAGTTCACAGAAAAATATATATATAATTTTTTTATATTAAAAAAATGAACCCTGCACTTGGCAGTTGGATAACATTTTATAATGATAGGATGTATTTTGAATTTAAGCATGGGTTTCCCTTATGGGTGATGACCTTTTCCGTTGTTTTTGGATAGTATAAATAGGCATGGAAGCAGAAACGGAAGAATAATTTGGCGTTGATTGTAAAGTAGAGTGAGTGAAATGGGTAGTTGGGAGTGCATGAGTAGGTTACAGTGCTGTGGGAACCTGTCGCCTCAGGCGCACTATCCGTCGTCGATGGAAACCGAGAAGGTGGCACAAGGATCAGAGGCCAAAGTCGTTTTCAGTGTTTTGGGAATGACCTGCGCTGCCTGTGCTGGATCCGTCGAGAAAGCCATCAAACGCTTACCTGGGATTCGACAGGCCCTTGTTGATGTCTTGAACGATAAAGCTCAGGTTCTTTACTACCCTCACATGGTTAAGGTCAGTACTCACTTTCATTGCTTTCGTTACACCACTTCAAGGACACGACCATGTATATGCTTACTTCAAATAACACTCCTTTTGTTAGAGTTGAAAATAACATTCTTCTTCCTTTTAATTTACCAGATTAAGTTTAACAAGATCATTTATTTTATTTAAAATAACTTTTCCATATCAATTATTTTAGTGTTTATGGGCTTCTTTAAGCATACATGATATATCGTGTCCTAATAATTTTGCTATTTTTTTTTTTAAGGCAATAGCACATCTTGGAAAATTTTGGTAATTGATCCTCTGTGGAGTATCATAATTTTCTACTTTATGTGTCTTTAGAATATTGATGAACACTTCTTTAAAAAATTATAATTACGGCAAGTAATCGTGTTTTAAAAGTAAGTGGATGATCGTGTGGTGCGTAGGGGAAGTACGTGGGAGCAGAGATCTCGAAATTCCAGAGTGCTATTCCTTGTGCAGAAGTTGTCTGATTAAATCAATAAAGTCATCCTTTATCAA
The DNA here is from genome assembly GCA_025330945.1 of Mucuna pruriens. Classification (NCBI taxonomy): domain Eukaryota; kingdom Viridiplantae; phylum Streptophyta; class Magnoliopsida; order Fabales; family Fabaceae; genus Mucuna; species Mucuna pruriens. The sequence goes on along the minus strand of JAENHJ010000531.1, from coordinate 2,715,712 downwards.
AGACTCAATAATTAAGTTTGAAGAACTGAAATAATTACCAATGCCTAAATTAATCCTTTCAAAGTTCAATCTTTTCCCTGCACTAATGCTTCGTTGAGATGGTGACATTTCGCTTTAAGTTGTAATTTATAATTAAAGAATCTATCATATTTATAAGAAAAGCAATTTTATATTTTTGTGTAAGTATTATGCACTCACTAACCGTTTTATCTTTATTTCCGTCGCACTCAAGTTAAATATTTCTTTTTGGTGGGAACTCAAGTTAAATACTACCACTTAAATAATAATGCATGTATATTATTATAAATACGTACAAGTTTTTTAGCTAGCATAATCGACGGTTGGTGTTGCGTGTCAGAATTGCTAAGTTGAGACTCATTATCGTTATGGTGTATTTTACACATTGCGTCTTCGTGAGCAATAGTTGGATAATATATATATTATATATATACGTGTGTGTGCAAAGTGAGGGATCTGTGACTGCTACGTAGATGTTTGGTTTTTCTCATGAAAATGAAATCAGTGCTACGTGGAACAGATACAGACTAATCGGGTTTATTAGGCCCCTTGTAGTCACAAAAAAATACAGACCATGATCTTTCACTTTTTAGAGATGCCTTTTTTTTTTCAAAATAGAAAATCATTTTTATTTTCCTTGATCATTTTCCCTCCTTTTCCCTTGTTGTTTTACCATCATTATTATTAATATGTTATTATATATATTCCCTGTGGTTTATATATATAAACTAAAATAAAAGTGAAACGCATTTAATTTACAGTGTTCATTAATAATGGTGCCCAGCTAGCCTTTCTTTCCACTTGTGCACGAATATGCTTTTTGTTTTGCCTCCTTTTCCAGCTTTAAAAAGGTGATGATTAGCCCACATATCTTGTAGTCCTTTTATTAGTGGATATATGAGATAATAAAGAATTTATTTGGTACTAGCATGCCGAATCAGACCGAAAATTTTCCTTGGCTGATTATTTTTTGCTACTAGCACTTTTTGATGATATGCTCCACTTTCTTCCTGTAGCCATTCATCTCATCTTCAGATATCATTCAACATAAAACTCTTTTAATTAGCGGATCTTCTTATCATCCAATAATATTATCTAATTTCATATACTTTAGAATTAATATCATGATATGTTAGGATTTTAGCGATTAAACTAATCATTATTATTGATAATTGATAAATATTCATACATATTAAAAATACTACAGAGAAGGTTAATTTAATCAATCATTTCTATAATATAAGTATAAATCAAAGTATAAAAACATATACTTTTAAAAATTTTAGTTTTAAAAATCTAAAAATTAATTTAATTAATAAAAGATTATTTTATTGGTGATTTATAAATATTTTGTTTTGTTTAATGTTGATTGGAAAAATTTTAAAATTAATTAATGAAAGTAAACATTTCTTTTTATTGAATAAATAATTAAAGAAAAATAATTTAACATACGTCAACAAATTAGATAATGCATGACAAAATGAGGAGAGTACATAAAAAGATATATCTCACTTTTGTTTTAAAAACCAGCTCCAACCGGTTGGTTGAACCAGTCGGATCGGGTATGCTCCTAACTTGGATGAATCGATGTGACCTGCCCGATTTTCGAATAAACCAGTATTAACCGGTCCCGCACGAACCGGTTCCACCCGCACCTCCCTATGGCTACTGGCTGAAATTTTCCAAAATAGCCGTACAACCACTACACCAAGCAACTAAATTAAAAGTATAATGCAAATATAATATATATATATATTTATAATTATTTATTTAAATCGATCCATACAGTATAATTAGTAATATATATTTTAAAAACCAGACCACTCATTGACTTGTTGGAAGTACTAGTTCAGTAATTGAACCAGGATCACTGATATATATGGAAGTCTTTGAACCACTACAAATTAACAAAGTGTGGCTAAGCCACACCTATAAAGTCTTTCCACAGTATAATCACCCTAAACTTTATAACGTTTATAAATAATTATTTAAAGCTTCTTTTTTCATCCGGCCTCCTTAACAATACTTAAACTATTTAAATTATTTCAATAATTCCTTTTGTTAAGTTAGAATTTAATCATTAATGGTGAATAAATTCCTACCCTTCAAATTCCTACCCTTCACATGTATTGAATATTTAGATTTTTTTATTTTTTAAATCATTCTTCCCTTATTTTTTAAGAATAAATAACATATGCAACTTTTGTATTGCTCTAGACTAGGATACGTCTGAGAGTCTGATTTTGGAGAAAAAAAAAGAAAAAAAAAAGGTTAATTGATTAAAAAAATGATTCAAAATTACAATTAAAGTAGCACTTTAATAATGACGTACACTTTATTAGGAATTAAATAAATAATTTAAAAAATAAGTATTGACTGTTATATGTAGTTACTTTACTAACTGTTCTGTGAGATTCATCATTTTAAGAACTAGTTGTTATTCAATATTATCATTGGAGAAAATCGAGGACATGTAAGAACCGATTCTTATATAAATAATTAGTTTTTAATTTGATTAAAAAAATATTTTGTGAGATACTCAGTAATATATAGGACTAATTTAAAATTGTTAGATGATTGTACGTAAAAAGTTATTAAAAATGATTTGATTGGCTTGTTGGCTATGTTGAGAAAGAATAGGAAGAGAGGATACGCGAGGCCATTGAAGATGCGGGATTTGAAGCGAAAGCCATGCAAGAAGAGTCTAACGACAGGTCCATTGAAACATGCAGAATACACGTACGGGGCATGACTTGTACTTCTTGCTCCTCCACTATTGAATCAGCTCTTCAATCCCTTCATGGGGTGCATAAAGCACGAGTGGCCTTGGCAACCGAAGAAGCAGAAGTCCGCTATGACCCCAACATTCTCACCCACAATCACTTAATGGAAGCTATACGAGACACCGGCTTTGAAGCCATACTAATAAGCACAGGGGAACACATAAGCAAGATAGAACTTAAAATTGATGGCATTAAAAACGATCAATCCCTGAATGCCATTGAACACTCTCTCCATGCACTCCCGGGTGTCGAAACCATTGACATATATCCAGACACTAACAAAGTTGTCATAACTTATAAACCCTACATGACAGGACCAAGAACCTTCTTAGAAGTCATAGAATCCACAGGATCAGGGTGTTTTAAAGCGGTCATATTCCCTAACGATGGAGGAAGAGAAGCACAAAGACAAGAGGAAATTAACCGGTACTTCAAGTTGTTCATATGGAGTTTGACTTTCACCATTCCTGTTTTCTTGACATCCATGGTTCTTATGTATATACCTGGAGTTAAACGTGTTTTGGATATCAAAATTGTCAACATGCTGAGTATTGGACTTCTCCTGAGGTGCGAATTTGCGACCCCGGTACAGTTTATCATAGGGAGAAGATTCTATGTTGGGGCCTATAAAGCATTGCGCAAAGGTTCTGCTAATATGGATGTGTTGATAGCCTTGGGAACCAATGCAGCCTATTTCTATTCTGTCTATGTTGTGGAAAGAGCTGCTTTCTCTCGGCATTTCAAAGGCAGTGATTTCTTTGAGACCAGCTCTATGCTTATTTCGTTCATTCTGTTGGGGAAGTATTTGGAAGTGTTGGCAAAGGGGAAGACATCACAGGCCATTGCAAAGCTTATGGACTTGACACCCGAGACAGCAACCTTGTTAACTCATGATGATGAGGGAAATGTTGTTGGTGAACGACAAATTGATAGCCGGTTGATACAAAAGGATGATGTGATCAAGGTTGTTCCCGGTTCAAAGGTAGCATCGGATGGTTTTGTCATATGGGGACAGAGTCATGTGAACGAGAGCATGATAACTGGAGAGGCAAGGCCTGTGGCGAAGAGGAAGGGTGATATGGTGATTGGAGGCACTGTGAATGAGAATGGGGTTTTGCATGTTAAGGTTACAAGGGTTGGATCAGAGAGTGCTCTCTCTCAGATTGTTCGACTTGTTGAGTCTGCCCAGATGGCTAAAGCTCCTGTCCAAAAACTTGCAGATCATATTTCTAAATATTTTGTCCCAATGGTAAGCTTAGTTAGTACTAACTACTTTTTCAGATTTCATTTGTTCTTTAGCTGTTGTTGATGGTGTCTGAGGAATTTCATCTATGCTCATCAATCAGTGCCTTTTTTTTTTTTTTCTGCAGGTTATTGTGCTTTCTCTTTCAACGTGGCTTTCCTGGTTTCTAGCTGGAAAGTTACATGCATACCCGAAATCTTGGATACCATCCTCCATGAACAGCTTTGAGCTTGCACTTCAGTTTGGGATTTCGGTCATGGTCATTGCGTGCCCTTGTGCTCTAGGCCTAGCCACTCCTACGGCTGTTATGGTTGGCACTGGAGTTGGTGCAACACAAGGTGTGTTGATCAAAGGGGGGCAAGCATTAGAAAAAGCACACAAGGTCAGTGACTGGCGTTCACATTAATTGTTCTTATTAGTCCCACTTCATATTTAGTGAAGACTTTCTTAAGTACTTCTGTTGCTAATTAAAATTGAAGATTCACTTCGATAATTTATTTTAATTTTTAACAATGCAAAGTTTTATTATAAATTACGAAGTGAAACTGCAGATTAGAGAATCAACTGTACGGAATTTTTGTCCTTTTAGTGATTCCTACGTAAATTTCACACAGTAACAAAGTGTTTTAGAATAGTATGTCTGGCATTCTTCATGTTACCAAATTCACTCACAACTTACGATATTACAGGTGAATTGCATTGTGTTTGATAAGACAGGGACTCTCACAGTTGGAAAGCCAGTGGTTGTAACTACAAAACTCTTCAAAAAGTTGTCACTTAAAGATTTCTACGAATTTTCTGCTGCAGCAGAGGCAAGCCTTCTTCCATTTACCGTAACTACCTGAATCTAAAATGACATAAAAAAAATAATGTTTACTGCTATATATGTATATTAGGTGAACAGCGAACACCCAATAGCCAAGGCCATTGTTGAACACGCCAAAAAGATCATAGAAGAAGAACAGAATCATCCCTGGGCAGAAGCACGCGACTTTGTTTCTGTTCCAGGCCATGGAGTGAAGGCCAATGTTCGAAACAAGGAAATAATGGTTGGGAATAAAAAGATGATGCTGGATAATAACATAGCCATTTCAGCAAATGCTGAAGAAACACTAGCAGAAGCTGAAAGCCTGGCTCAAACTGGGATTATTGTATCCTTGGATGGAGAAGTCGCTGGAATTTTGGCTGTTTCTGATCCACTGAAACCCGGTGCCAAAGAAGTTATTTCCATTCTTAATTCCATGAAAATCAAGAGCATCATGGTGACAGGTGATAACTGGGGAACTGCCAATTCCATAGCCAGTCAAGCTGGTATTGAAACCGTCATGGCAGAGGCTCAACCTGAGACTAAGGCAACTCAAATAAAAGAATTGCAGGTACGTAACAAAATCATGGTCCCCAATGATTGCATAATACCTCTCAAATCTTTGGCTTAGTTCCCTATAGCACAAAGCCATCGGCTAAGCCTATATAATATAATTATATAACCTTTAGCCCACTTTTTAATCCAACATGAAATAACTTTCCATAAAAAATATGTAACAAAGCTTGATTAAAATATCGACGTGCCATTATTGGATTGGAGAAGTTGATATATTTTGTTGTTGTGCCTTTTAATGGTATATTGATATGCATGGTGGCAGAGTTCTGGGTACACTGTGGCAATGGTGGGAGATGGCATCAACGACTCACCAGCACTAGTGGCAGCTGATGTTGGAATGGCAATTGGTGCTGGCACAGACATAGCTATTGAGGCAGCTGACATTGTTCTCATGAAGAGCAACTTAGAGGATATAATAACTGCCATTGACCTTGCAAACAAAACTTTCTCTCGTATACGTCTAAACTACATTTGGGCTTTGGGTTACAATCTGCTAGCCATCCCAATTGCCGCGGGCATCCTTTATTCCTCCACTAGATTCCGATTACCTCCATGGATTGCTGGAGCTGCAATGGCTGCCTCGTCTCTCAGTGTTGTTTGCTCATCCCTCTTGTTAAAGAATTATAAGAGACCTAAGAAGCTAAACAACTTGGAGATAAATGGCATAAGGATTGAATAATCAGCGTGTACATATAAGATGGATTTGATAAAAACTAGAGATATTCCGTCTATTCCAACAGAATAGTATCGAATATGTACAAAATATATAGCTACATTTTAAATGTGACAACTACTTAAATAAATGAAGTGATGCGAATCTTTGTTTGATATTTATAGTACTTTATGACTAAAATGAGGTTCATGACTTAATTTGAGGTGTCCGACATGATAAAAATGGGTATTTTTTGTACGATAGAGCACGATTACAAATAGCAGACAGAAACTAACACACATGTAAGGTAGGGGCCACATACCAACCACATTAATTCTTTAATCTAAGATGAACACATGCTGGCCATGAGGCACCAATGGCTGTTGAAATCTGAAAGCCTAGAAAACAAAGATAAAAGGCCAGATGTGGCATTAATAGCCGAATTAAATTTAGGAGATGGCATGCATTAGAAAGTCAATGAAGCCCATGACGTTTAGCGCAAAATGAAAGAGTCACCCCCATGCTGCAATTTATTATCTCCGATATCTTCATTCACGCTGGCGCAGACCCATCTTTTTTTGTTTTTTTTTTTACACATTTTTTGTCAGATTTTTTTTAATAAATAAGAATAATTTTTCATCTTTATATGTGAAAAAAAAGTTTTTTTTATGATAATTAATTGTATAATTACTAATTTTTTTATATAATACCAATTAACTACAACACATTGTTTTTTGAAAAGTTAAACTACAACCAAAGATATTTTTTATTTTTCAAGAATCTATTAATATACTTATTATAAGAAATTGGTTTTGTTGAAGATGAAAAATATTAGGTTTCTATTAAATATTACAATAGAAAGATATTAGCAATATTAAATGTTAAATTTTTTTATGAAAATTTTATATTTTTAATTCTTTAACATTATCCTTAATATAATAATTAGCAAAATTATTATTATTATTATTATTATTATTATTATTATTATTATTATTATTATTATTAGATTTTGTTAAACCATTGTCTTTTGGTTAATGAATTAAAAAAAGTAAAAACAAAATACTGTATTAAACAATGTATCATTAAATATTATTCATGCATTAAATATCATAATTAATCAATGGTGGTTGGGTGCAGGGATATCCCATCAGCATGGTAAATAAATGATCTAATTGTTGTAGTGAGATCTATATTAAGTGTTTAATAATGTCTTAAACAAAATTATTTTCAAAAAATAAAATACTTGTAAAAAAATAAAATAAAATAAAAGTGTAATCACCGCATTGATTTGGAAATTCATCTAATCCAATCCAATAATATTTACGGTTCAACTAATCCAATAATATTTACAGTTTGGGTTGAGTTTATTTTAATTAATTTAATTATAATTATTTATAATAATATTAATAAAATTATAATTATTTATTAATAGTATGAAATTATGACAAATTAATATGAGAGAATTTTTATATATTAGTTTATAAAAACTTAATTTATTTTATTTTTATAATTACTTCCAAAGAAATTTATGTGACCAAACTCTAAGTTTAAGATTAAAAAAAAAAAAACCAGTGTCATAGTTGGCCTAAAAACTAAAGCTGGTGAAAATATCTATCATATGCCCTAATTACAATAATTAAAATAAAAATATTATGATTTCTAATAAAAAAAAAAAATTGTTTTGAAAATAATGATTAAGTTAATAAAGGTGATATTATATGTTTCTGAAAGTGGGTATGCCCAAATAGATAATACAAAAGAAATACTACATTGATAGGAGCCTAGCTAGCAGCAAATGTGCAGTGTGTGGGTTAATATGAATGTGATGGGATGGGTTGCGAGGTGTGATACATAAGATGAAGTGGTCCGCATGGTAGCATTACCAGAGAGACTAAACTAGAAATTAAACGGAAAGGACAAGTCAGAAACTGAACCACGCACGGGTATCCTTTGTCTTTTGCACCAAACATTGGGGACAGTGTCTGTGTTGTTGGCATTCACCGCTCAGTGGCATAGTAAACTGTAATATAATGCCATTATGGTCACTCTTTCTATTTCTATTTATGAGCTAAGCACCAACCACTTATTTTCCCTCCTCTTCTCCCACTCAATTTCAAACACACCTTTTCTCGTTGCTGCCTCCTTCTCACTTCCACCATCCTCTTGCCTCTTCAATAAACGAGGTATTCTTAACTATATAAGCTCTTGTTTTATAAGCTCTTGTTTTAAGAACCACCACCGCTAAATACTCAATATCTCAAGCATACTACTTTTTCTCTCTTTTTCAAATTATTTTTTTTTAGCATTAACTGTTATTAGTAATAATAGCAAAATGTGAAATGATTTTTGAAGGCTAAGGTTAGTTTAGTTATTAGTTAACTTTGACAAAGACAGTTTGTGTTCCGCAATAACTAACTCAGAATATGTAGTTTTGACTACAACTTTTTATTAGATTTTTTTGCCACTGCAAGTTTTATATCTTTCTTTCTTGGAATGAATCATGAGCAGCACTGGAAAGCCTTCATTTTTTTAGCTGCATCGTGCATGATGTTGGTTTTTTTTTTTTTTTTTTTTTCTGGGATGAGTCCCTTCACCTGCGCAAAGCTCATGTGCATGTGTGTGCCGTGTTTAATGGATCACTAACTTGGAGCTGAAAAAGCATTCAATACCACATGCTGATTTCTTTAAATGCACATAAATAGTTCCACGAGGGATTTTGCACATGACCTCCATTTACGAGGAGGTAAATGTTGACTCCATTTTGCTTTTCTCCTGCCAAGCATAATCTTTGTTAATTACAAACTCTATTTTTCTTTCTAGTGGCTTTGCATTGATCTATTGCTCAACGAACAGGACAAGCAAAGATCTTCTTGAACTTGTTACTCGTTCAGATCCCCTGCAAATCTGATCTCCAAGGTGATGTATCGGTTTTTTAACTCCCTTTTTGATTTCCATTAGAACTTATGTTTGCCGCTGAGATTTTCTCCTCTCATTCAATATATTTTTTGATTGTTTTGTGAAACAGTAACTGTTACATAGCCCCTCCCCCCAAAATAATCCACCATCATGCATCATAATATTCAGTGCGTACATCTCCTAATGCAAGCTCTGTTATACTATTACCTATAGTTTAGACCAGTATACCATCACTTTTCCTTTTCTCCCCCATCTCACAAAGTCATAATTTACAAGAGGGACACTGACTTGACACCCTTTCACTAGTTTCTTGTTATTGCCTCTATCTTCCGCAACATCTACTGGTAGACTAGGTTCCTAGTCTAGCAGCTTGCCTCTTGATCAATTTATGTTGATTATGGAAATATGCATCAACACTCATATACTTGCAGTTGCACAATTCTTTGGCCTGATGATGGATATATACAATGTTTAAACTTTGATCTAATTATGCTGATTATGAAACTGGTCCATCTTTGTGGCTAGTTGTTCATCACTAATATAGTTTTCCTTTGCTGTATGGATGTATGCTCAACCCTGCATTTGTATAGTATTTGTCACACTCATTACCTTCTTGGACTGAGGCTAAATCTAATTAATTAATTATCACATATTTAGATGTTTTGTTATGTATGTAAATGCAAAATATACTTAAATATGCATCTAGCGAGTCATGTAAGATTTGTACTCGTACAGTCATCCAGCTTTGTCCCATCTTTGAAATTTCAGTTGTTTTGTTATCACTTATTTGTTCCTCTCTTTGTAGGTACCTACAGTTATCGTGGAGTTCTCACTAAAATCTCATTTGAAAATAGAAACCTGACTACCATATTCAATATGAACAACTTCAAGTTAGGGGTAGATGTGGTTGGTGCTCACAATCTATTACCTAAAGATGGACAAGGTTCATCCAATGCCTTTGTGGAACTTTACTTTGATGGCCAAAAGTACCGTACGACCATCAAAGAAAGGGATCTTAACCCTGTTTGGAATGAGAGCTTCTACTTCAATATATCTGACCCTTCTAATCTTCACTATCTCACACTTGATGTCTATGTCCACAGCCATTCCAAGGCTACTAATGCCACTTCGTTTCTTGGCAAGGTTAGCCTTACTGGGACTTCTTTTGTCCCTTACTCTGATGCAGTTGTCCTGCACTATCCATTGGAAAAGCGTGGTATTTTCTCTAGTGTAAGAGGAGAGATTGGCCTTAAGGTTTACATCACTAATGATCCAACCATAAAATCATCTGTTCCAACTCCTGCTGTTGAGTCCATGCCAACAAATAATTTCGAAGTTCGATCACCTGCAAACACAATGACAAACAGTTTGCCAAATGAAAAGGTTGAGTCAAGACACACATTTCATCATCTCCCTAACACAAACCAGCACCAGCACCAGCACCAACAGCATTCCTCTGGCTTTGCAGATGCTCATTATGTAACAAAGTATGAAGCTGATGAAATGAAATCCGAACCACAACCTATGAAGTTAGTACACATGCACTCTGCTACATCAATACAACCTGTTGATTTTGCACTTAAAGAAACAAGTCCATATCTTGGCGGGGGAAGAGTTGTTGGCGGTCGTGTTATTCATAAAGACAAGACTGCTAGTACATACGATCTTGTGGAAAGGATGTACTTTCTGTATGTCAGAGTTGTGAAGGCTCGCGAGCTTCCTGCTATGGATGTTACTGGGAGTCTTGATCCATTTGTTGAGGTGAGAATTGGCAATTACAAAGGTATTACCAAACACTTTGACAAGAATCAGAGTCCTGAATGGAATCAGGTGTTTGCCTTTTCAAAGGACCGGATGCAAGCATCCATACTAGATGTTGTGATCAAGGACAAGGATCTCATCAAAGATGATTTTGTAGGCATTGTGAGGTTTGACATCAATGAGGTTCCTTTGAGGGTACCACCAGATAGCCCTTTGGCACCAGAATGGTACCGCCTTGAGGACAAGAAAGGGGAGAAGATCAAAGGTGAGCTGATGCTTGCTGTGTGGATTGGCACTCAAGCAGATGAAGCTTTTTCTGATGCATGGCATTCAGATGCAGCCACACCTGTTGACAGCACATATGCCATCTCTGCAGTGATGCGTTCAAAGGTCTACCATGCACCAAGGTTATGGTACGTGCGTGTCAATGTTGTGGAGGCACAAGACTTGGTTCCTACAGAGAAAAACCGTTTCCCAGATGTGTATGCCAAAGTGCAGATAGGAAACCAAGTGCTGAAAACAAAGACAGTTCCAGCCCGAACTCTAAGCGCACTATGGAATGAGGATCTTTTGTTTGTCGCTGCTGAACCTTTTGAAGATCATTTAATCATTTCAGTTGAAGATCGAGTTAGTCCAGGAAAAGATGAGATCATTGGGAGGGTCATCATACCACTCAACTCCGTAGAGAGGCGTGCGGATGATAGAATCATTCATTCTCGATGGTTCAACTTGGAAAAGCCAGTTGCTATAGATGTTGATCAGTTGAAGAAAGAAAAGTTCTCAAGCAGAATTCAGCTCCGGTTATGTCTAGATGGAGGATATCATGTTCTTGACGAGTCAACTCATTACAGCAGCGATCTCCGTCCCACAGCAAAGCAGCTGTGGAAGCCGCCAATTGGAGTTTTAGAACTTGGAGTGCTGAATGCTGTAGGACTCCACCCCATGAAAACAAGGGATGGTAGGGGCACATCTGACACATACTGTGTAGCAAAATATGGCCACAAATGGGTCAGAACAAGGACCATTGTCGATAATCTGTGTCCAAAATACAACGAGCAATACACTTGGGAGGTTTTTGATCATGCCACAGTTCTTACAGTTGGTGTTTTTGACAACAGCCAGATCGGGGAAAAGGGTAATGGTTCTTCAAAGGACTTGAAAATTGGAAAGGTCAGAATTCGCATTTCTACTCTTGAAACAGGCAGGATTTACACTCACTCATATCCCTTGTTGGTTCTTCACCCTACTGGGGTTAAGAAGATGGGTGAACTTCACTTGGCAATACGGTTTTCATGCACTTCCTTTGCAAACATGCTTTACCTATACTCACGGCCACTGCTGCCAAAAATGCACTACATAAGGCCTTTCTCTGTGACGCAGCTAGACATGCTGCGTCACCAGGCAATGAACATAGTGGCGGCGCGACTCGGCCGAGCCGAGCCACCACTTCGCAAGGAAGTGGTGGAATACATGTCAGATGTGGACTCTCACCTTTGGAGCATGCGGAGAAGCAAGGCGAATTTCTTCCGGCTGATGACTGTGTTCTCTGGCGTGTTTGCAGTTGGGAAGTGGTTTGGTGACATCTGCATGTGGAGGAATCCTATCACAACAGTGCTGGTTCACGTGCTGTTTCTGATGCTTGTGTGCTTCCCAGAGTTGATCTTGCCCACTGTTTTCCTCTACATGTTTTTGATAGGGGTGTGGAACTTCAGGTACCGAGCAAGGTACCCTCCTCATATGAACACAAGAATCTCACAAGCTGAGGCAGTGCACCCGGATGAGTTAGATGAAGAGTTTGACACTTTCCCCACGAGTCGGAGCCCGGACCTTGTGAGAATGAGGTATGATCGTTTGAGGAGTGTGGCTGGGAGAATTCAATCAGTGGTTGGTGATTTGGCCAGCCAGGGAGAGAGGATTCAGGCACTGTTAAGCTGGAGAGACCCTCGTGCTACAGCTATATTCATTACATTCTGTCTTCTATCTGCCTTTCTGCTCTATGTTACTCCTTTTCAAGCTGTCTCTGGTTTGGCAGGCTTCTACATCATGAGGCATCCAAGATTTCGCCACAGGCTGCCATGTGTCCCCGTCAACTTCTTCAGGCGCCTCCCTGCAAGAACAGATAGTATGTTGTAGAGTTGCATACTATAGTGTAACTGATTTTTCAAACCAGTTTTTTTCCTTTTTATTATTGTATCCGGTATTATTGGCTGTGTTTTTATTATGTTAAGCTGGCTATAGTTTGTGTTGTTTTCTAGCAAGCTCAAGCTGGGAAGGACTTCTAATTTGTATGTGGATTGCTTAGCTGCAAATCAGTAATACTTGAATTAATGAATAGAATTAATTCTCTTTGTTCTAATATTTTGGTCTTTGACTTGCTCTAGTACATGTAAAAACGAGTCAAGATCTTAACCAGTATAGATTTTGGGAAATCCAGATCGAGACTAGCTATAATTTTTATCACCTAGTTATCTTGAAAACCTGTTTCGTCTGAAGTTAATTTCGCTTTTTACGATTAAGAAAAACTTGTTGAGAAGAGTGGTATGGCGATGAACAATGTTTTGACTTTTCAGAAAATCAAACATTTGAAAATACCCCACCCGAGTTATCAGGTTCCACCGCTTTGAGAGGATGAACGTTAATTGCATTATGAATGTCAACCACTAATCATGCCATTCTACAAACAAACATATTGTATCTGGGAGCACGACCGCACAACAAACAATTAAAGTACTTCTCTACGTGAATACATTATTATTTAGTCAAGGGAAAACTACTACGTGCTTTCATGATAAATGGTATAACCATTAAATAATATCAACGTGACAATTATAGGAAAGTCTTGCTTGTTGGGACTTGGGAGTAAGTTTTGTGTGTGTGTGAAAAAGATGAATTTGATACGACTAGATATTCCGACTTCTCACATACATTGAAATGTTGAATATTTATAAAAATATACAAAGTGGCAGTATAATTTTAAATGTGAAAAATACTTGAATGAGCAAAATGATACGTCTCTTTATTTATGAAGGTTCATAACCAAAGTGTGAACTTATTTTAAAGTGTCGTCGGAAAAATAAAATTAAGCATTTTGTTGGTTTTCCTTTTTAGGATAGATCGCCAATTATAAAGTGCAGACAGGAATCAACACAATATACAAAGTGAATAGAACAACCATTTGATAGGGTACATAGCCACATTCATTTTTCTGATGAATGCTGATGATATATATTTTTTAACATATTTTTAAAATAAATTATACGCTAACCCTATTAAATAACCTAAGCACTCTATTCAACGAGATTCACGTATAATTTATAGAATAATAGAAGTTTATTAAAAATTAAAAAATATTAATCACCAATTTATATACTATAGGGGTAATCCAAGTGTGGACCTAACAACTTAAGACACACTATGTTATATTGTGATTGCATGAATCATTCTTATAGTACCAATTCACACAAATTAGTATATCTATATTAGACAATCATTATACCATTCAACAATTTTTTTAAGAAATATCTATTTTATTTACTTTTTAAAAAATAATCGATATCATATAAATTATTGACTTTTTTATTATATTTTATGAAAAATTAATCTAGCTACATGAAACATATAAACATTGTTCCTTAATGAAATTTTTTTTATCTACTTTTAACATATAATTTCAAGAAAGAAATAAGAATAGCTGGAGGTCCTGGATGTATAGTATCATTTATAAACCATAGAAAGTAATTTATGATGACAGTATTTTATAATTTTTTATTTTTATAATAATGTTCAAGTTGCATAATTGTAATTATAAATTTATTATATTCTAAGAATTTATATATATATATATATATATATATATATATATATATATATATATATATATATATATATATTTTATTCATAATAATCGTATGTGAGCATAGCATGAGAATAATTCAATTTTCAGAATTTCAGCTCTATCACGGAAAACCTTTTCCTCTTTTTTCTTCTTGTTTCTTCCTATTAATTCTCATATGATACATTTTCATATTTCTCTCATTTTTTAAATTGTTTTAATTAGCATACAGTGTTAGTCTACTATTAGTAATAGAAAATTCCGAAATTATTTTTAAAGGTTGAGATGAATGAGATTCAGGTTGACGAAAGCGAAATTACTGTTAGTCTAATAGGACTGTATGTTATTTTTCTAATTTTGATATTCAACTCCTTCTACACTTATGATTTTAGGCCATCCCATCTTCTAACAATTTTTAGCTAAAAAACGAAAGCGAAAAAGCAAACAACTACGTAGCAGTAACAGATATTATCTTATCGCTCAAATTGCATATCGACTCCTATAAATTTTGTTTAGATAAAAAATTTCATAAGTATTTATTGAAAAAATAATAATAAAATAAAGTTTTCTGTAAGTGTTTATTTTATTTTATTTATAAATATTTATAAAAAAAAATTATTTCAACATATCATATCCAATAATTGTTCACAAAGTCAGTATGCATATATCATAACTAAATTGGAATACTTTAAAAACTAAATATTGAAATGGAGTTGTCCTAAACTTATTATTAACATGAGACTTATTTTATTATTGACAAGTTAACTTGGTAATTAACAAGTTTGACTTTTACTGTTTATAAGACATTGAATTATCACAGACAAAGTCAAAATTACTAATTTGACTAACAATTTTGATTCTAAAAATATTTTTTAAAAAAATTGGGATTGATTCTTCCGTGGAACTCGCTAGAGTAGCGAGTCTTACATGACCATCAATCTTATTTTTAAAAATAAATAATAAAATAGCATATTTTTTTAACTTTTACACTTAAATAGGCAAAACTTAAACATTTGTTTTGAATAGTTTTTATTATTATATTATGTATTTATTACTTATTTAATAAAAATGAAACTAATTCTTATATAAGACTCATTATAAATTAAAAAAAAAACTCGTAATATTAGACTAATGAGTTTAATTTTGATGGCTTACGTATGATATTGGCAGTCAAAGTCATATAATTTTGACGGCTTACTAGTTTAGCTAGTTAGTTCAATATCATATAATCATTAAAACTATTAGCTAATTTAGTATATTAATTCAGTGAATGATAAAAACAACTTTATACCGATATTATTTTTCAAAACAATTCTATTTTAGTATATAGTTTTTTGAAATATTTAAATTTAATCTATTAGTCCAATAATAAGTCTTACCTTAGTAATTATGACACACAATTAATTATAGTCATCTTAATTAAAAAATTTGAATATAATAAAAAAGAATTCACTTGCTCTAAAAAAATTTATCATTTTTATCATTATTTTCTTATTATCTAACACATAAGATATAAGATATTTCACCTGTTAGAATTGTTAAATTGTAAGAAAATGAATATAAAGACGAGGAGTAACTTTTTATATATATATATATTTTCCAATTATTTACGTAGTAGTATTTAACTTTAGGAAACCGAAATAAAGTTTAATAGTTAATAAAACACTACATGTGTGTAATACTTATACAAAAGTATAAAATTGCTTTTCTAGTAAATATGATAAAGGCTTTATAAATTACAACTGAAAGTGAAATGTCGGCATACCATGTCAATGAAGCATCATTCCCTATAAAAGTGTAAACATTGAAAGGTTTATTTTCGCTTTGGTAAATTATTTCAGTTCTTTAAACTTAATTCTGAGTCTTTGGTAAAGGATAACTTTATTGATTTAATCAAACAATTTCAACACGAAATGTAGCACTATGGAATTTCGAGATCTTGGCTCCACGTAGTTTCCCACGCACCACACGATCAGCCAATTACTTTCAAAACATGATCACTTGCCATAATTATAATCTTTAAAGAAATTGTTTAATCAATATTCTAAAGACACTGGTGAATCGAATGAAAAATAAACTCAGGATACTTCCTAATTTTAAAAAAAAAAAAAAAAAACTTTGTAAAATTTTACAAAGAATCAATTACCAAAATTATAAGGACACAATACATGTATGCCTAAAATATTATTAAGAACCCCATAAATAATTGATATCGAAAGGTAATTTTGAAGGTCATTTTATAATTGATATATCATGTGTTGCATGTTTAATGGAAAATAACTTAGAGCTGAAAACTGAGAATATTTGACCCTCACAACTTATTATCAGATTTCGTTTGCAAATATAAGTTTCCTATCTTCTTTTTTTTCTTGGAATGAATCAGGAGCAGCAGTAGAAAGCCTTTATTTTTTTTCCGTGATGTTTATTTCAAATGTGTGTATGAGTCCATTCAACAAGAGTGTGTGTGCCATATTTAATGGATCACTAAATGCTTTAAATGCTTGTAGATAATTTTTACATAAGTTTTGTACATGAGCCCTGTTTACGAAGAGGTAAATGTTGACCCCATTCATTTAGGAGAGAATGAATGTTAATTGAATTATGAATGTCGGCCCCATCATCGGGGGGCGCAACCGCAACGAATATATAATGCACATCTCGACGTGCATATTATTATTTAATCAAGGAAAATGATGAAGTATTAGGTGAGAAAACAATGATTAATTCTCCTTCTACTATATAAAAACCAAAACTAGGGTATACTAACATTGTTCAATTCCCATTCCCATCCAGAAAATGGCAGTGTCTTTATCGAGAAAAAGACCAAAATCATCTAGAAAACTAGAGGCTAAACAATCTTACTTTGGCTTTCTCAGTAAAATTCCTGCTTTGGTCTTCCTTACAATCCTTATCTACATGTGGTCTTCCTTCTCCACCTTAATAACAGGAAACGTTATTCGTGTTTGTTTTTCCACAGCGAAGCTCAATAGCCTCTATTGTCTATCAGCAGGTACTCACCCCTCTTTTGAAATTCCAACTTCCACAAACAATAATAGTTCTATTATCCCTCCTGATATCCCATATGTGGTTACTACCAGTAGAAGAGTAGTTATCAATGATAGAGATGAGGAGGTTGCAAATGCTGTTAAGGTGGTGGAGGAACAATTGCAGGTCCATCGATCCTGGAGGTCAAAGTCAAACAAAAACTATGAAACTTGTGATGGTGGGGGAATATATGTGTACGATTTGCCATCCAAGTTTAACAAGGACTTGGTGGGTCAATGCCGTGACATGGTTCCGTGGCAGAATTTCTGCGGCTATTTAAGTAACGAGGGATTGGGTGAGGCTATAGCCAAGCTTGGCAAAGGGTGGTATCAGACTCATCAGTACTCACTCGAACTCATATTTCATTCGAGGGTGTTGAAGCATCCATGCAGGGTTTATGATGAAAATGGTGCAAAGGCAAAGCTCTTCTATGTCCCCTTCTATGGTGGCTTGGATATATTGCGGTGGCATTTCAAGAACGTGTCAAATGATGTGAAGGATAGTTTGAGTTTGGAATTGATGAAGTGGCTGGAGAAACAAGGACCGTGGAAAAGGAATTCAGGTAAGGATCACGTGTTTGTGTTGGGGAAGATTTCGTGGGATTTTAGGAGAAGTAACGAGTCTCCTTGGGGTACTAGATTGTTAGAGCTTGACAAAATGCAAAACCCCATTAAGGTATTGATTGAACGCCAACCGTGGCATGTGAATGACATTGGAATTCCTCATCCAACTAATTTCCACCCGCATTCAGACAATGATATAATCTCTTGGCAACTGAAAATCATTAGATCAAACCGCAAAAGCCTTGTGAGTTTTGCTGGAGCAGCACGAGCTGATGCAGAGGGAAGCTTGAGGTCAATATTAATCAACCAATGCACTTCATTCGGCAATGCTAAATGTCAGTTTCTGAATTGCAGTTCTGTAAAGTGTGACGAGGCTGAATCAGTGATACAAATTTTTGTGGAGTCTGAGTTCTGTCTGCAGCCACCAGGGGACAGTCCAACAAGAAAATCTGTTTTTGATTCGCTCATATCAGGTTGTATTCCAGTTCTTTTCGATCCTTTCACGGCTTATTACCAATATCCCTGGCACTTGCCCCACGACCATGACAAGTACTCTGTTTTTATGGACAAAAAAGAGGTTACACAAATGAATGTGAACGTGGTGGAGAGGCTTGGCAATATTTCATCAAGACAGAGGGAAAACATGAGGAGGTATATTGTTTATGAATTATTGCCTGGATTGGTATATGGAGATTACAACGCTGAGCTTGACAAGTTTCAAGATGCGTTTGCTATTACAATGAATAATCTGCTTCAGAGGCTTAGCAGATTAGATGAACATGAAACACACAAGGATTGACTCTCTTCTGTCTTTTTTTAATATGCTATGTACTGTTCTCATTTTATTTTTATTTTTCTACTTAATCTCTTTTCACAATTACTCACTAACTATACCTGTAACCATCTTTCTTCAATAATAAAAGTGCTTTTTTAACAGTAAAGTTAGCTTATGGAGTTCCTCTTAGGACTTGGATCCATCCCCAACAGCAGGGCTTTGTCCAGACTATTTTGGGCTTAGACAAATATTCTCCTATGTAAATAATTATTTTTTATTTTATTATCTAATTTTTGAACTACAAAATAATTAATCTCAAATTAAATTTTTAATTTTTCCTTTGACATTAACAATATTTAGATTATTAATAATGTTATAAAACATTGCATACATTTAAATAAATAATTTTTAATATAATTTAATATTTTAATTGGACTTTAATTTTTTTGTTAGTATTTCTTTTATTACCATATCAATTTAGTAAAAAAAAGTCATGAGTCAAGATCACTAATATTATATTAATGTTTACTAAAATTTAAACTTGTTTCAATTCAAATAAAAAAAGTCCAAAGTAATTTCATATTTTAAAATTTATTTAAATGAGCTGTGAATAAAAAAATGAGTTTATTATATACAAAACAATCAAAGTTAATATAACTAATCTTTGTTATAAGAACCAAAAGAATTAATTTTTAATTGAAGGTGTGATTTCATTTTTATATTTTGTATAGATCTTATTATTTTTATAAAATTTAATTTCTATATTCATTTAAATACTATTTTTTAATAGAATTCAAATTACGTAAGCTAATTTTTCTCATGACTTTGTATATGAATAATAAATTGTTTTCAAATAATTTCCAAGAATATCATCTGCATATGTAAATTATATAATTATATGAATAAATTCACTATATATAATATAATAAAACATGATTTAATAATAATTTAAATTTTAATTATTTTTTAAAATATAAAAAAAGAATAAAAATTATAAGCAGGTGTCACAGAGGCCTTGCCCAAAAAAAGTCTAATATCTTCGCTTCTTAACTCACTCAAAAGTATTTTATGAAAAAATTATTAGATATTATGGAACTATCAAAATTCTAATTAATTTTTATATGCATGTAATAAAATATTATTAAATTTTTTTTATAAATTAAAAATTTTAAATATATATCCA
Source organism: Mucuna pruriens (assembly GCA_025330945.1). NCBI lineage: Eukaryota > Viridiplantae > Streptophyta > Magnoliopsida > Fabales > Fabaceae > Mucuna > Mucuna pruriens. The sequence continues at coordinate 2,695,560 of JAENHJ010000531.1, read as the reverse complement.
TAGTTTGACTAAATAATATATATGTGGTTATTCAATAGTACCTCATAATTTTCTTTACAAGGACAGCAGTAAAGAACTAAAAATCATCGCCAAAAATAAACAATACCTCTATTTTGACATGAAAAATGAACAAAGTGTTGTTTTTTTTCGTGGTTTTCCTGTTGTAATCATATGGACCTCTTGTTTTTCTCCAGTGGATTTATTTGGTCATAGATTATGGTGTGAACATTGAGAATATACCATTGCATTCCTATGATTCTTAATCTAGAACCTGGTAGAACTACAGATTGCAGACGTCAAGTTTTTATTCGCTACTTCCCTTGACCAAATTTGGATGTGAATATTAACCTATTTTTGTAATCTAAAGATGCTTTCACATACAGTCTAATCTAGATTAAGTTCACATTTCACACCTTCTAAACTACATTTAGAATATAGAGGGAATAACGATGAAAAAGAATAAAAAAAATGATTTGGTTGTAGTACTCTTGTATACACAAGCATAACTTTTACAATTTTCTTAACTTTAATTATTAAATAAAATTATAATGAATTACATTAAACTTTATTAAAATTTTAAAATAACATTAATAATATTCAATAATTTTAAATTATAATAACAATTTATTTAAAACTCTCATTAGATAAATATTTTGTATATATATATTTATCTTCAAACACAATATTTTCATTTCCTAGGATTCAAAAACATAAAGTGCTGTCCCGTAGAAATAAAAAATAAAAATCAATACAACTCATCCAACTAAAACTGAAAAAATATAAATTAGATTGATTCTAATTTGATATATTCTTAAATCAATATAAATTGAATCGCATCAATTTTATGTTCAGATAAAATATTTTTTGCCATACAAATATACTGAACTATAACCACTTCCACATTAACACTAAACCCAAACAATTATATTTGTACATTATTTTTTATCCTTTTTTTTTCTATCTGGGTTGTTCAGTAATGATTGTCGTATAACTTATTTTGGGTGTACAAAAGTGAAAGGAATATATATATATATATATATATAAATGACATATGCGATGGGAGAAGAAGAGAAAAAATATAAAATATGATAAAAAAAATGAAATAAAAAAAACAGTAGATATATAAATAAATTATTAATTTTTGTTATATCACCTAATTTATTACATCTCTTACCTTATATTTTTTCTTCTACCACCTACCCCAACAAAAGTAAATCAACAATTTTTTCAAACTTGAATTCTAAGTTTTTCAGTTTATTCCAATTATTACAAAAAAAAATTATAGGTTTTTTAGGTTATTTTTAAATCATAATTAATAAACAATAAATCAATTTTATTTAATTTTGAAAATGTATTAAATATATAATAAAATTTGAGTAATTACCTTATAATAAAAAAATATAAAATAATTTAAATCATACGATATTTTTTGTAATATTTTAACCATAATTACTTAAAAATTATACTTATCATAATTAATAGGGGAAAATTTTAATTTAATAAAACATAAAAATTAAATTCATAAAATTTATATACAGGCATTTTATCAGAAACGTTATCAATGACGTAAATGGTAACCTTGAGAAGGGAAGGATGAGAAGCATCTTGGTGACACTTGCTTCTCACGTGTACACGTGTGGAGGCTCCGCGAGTGGATTTTTTTTACGTGGAGGGTGGACGCTATAAAAAATGGGTTGGGCACATTAACTCCATCTTCTTGGCCTGTTCATTTTTCTGCCTTTGAAGCCACCAATTCTTGTCTTCTCTGTTTCATTATCTAGCTTGTGTTACCATTAAGATAAGCGCTCTCAATTTCAATTTCAAATTCAAGCACAAGCCCAAATCCTTTTTTCATTCACTCTGAGAATGGCTAGCCAATCAAACACTAAATCAATTCATGATTTCACAGTTAAGGTATGTTGCTTACACATTAATTTCCACTTATCTATCTCTTTTTTTTTTATATAAATCCCTTGGACTAAGTTCACATTAAATGTTTACGTTTGGTTGTTTGCAGGATGCCAGGGGAAATGATGTTAACCTCCGCGATTACAAAGGAAAGGTCCTCCTTATTGTCAATGTTGCCTCACAATGGTACTATATATCTCTAACTAAATACTTCAAATGAATTTATAAGGTTATACACGCCATACATGCATGCTATGCTTATGCAAAATAAATCTTTTGCCCTTTACTTTTTCTTCCCATAGTAATGGACATATTCCGATGTTCAATATTTGATGCAGCGGCTTGACTAATTCAAACTACACAGAGCTGAATCAATTGTATGAGAAATACAAACAGAAAGGTATCCCTTTGTGGTCAGGTGTTTCATTTATATATGTCTTTGTTTTTGTCCCCTATTATAGTTTGTTTTATCCTACTACTACTTTATGTTACTATTATCTTCCACTCCTTCACCATGAATAGTTTTAAGACCAAAAGGGTCTTTCTCTCTAAAATAAGCTGTCCTATAAATAATTCTTTATATGTGTAGGACTTGAAATTCTGGCATTCCCGTGCAATCAGTTTGGGGCTCAGGAGCCAGGAACTAATGAAGAGATAGTGGAGTTTGCTTGCACTCGCTTCAAAGCTGAGTTTCCAATTTTCGACAAGGTAGGTGCTGACCTTGTTTTCACTGATTTCATTCTTAGAATCTGTTTGATAAAATTCGGGAAGAGGTCCCTATTTATGGAAACATACCAAACAGAGGATGTTCAATCCATCAAATAATAGAAAAAGTTAATTTACCCAAGTCATGTTTACATGCTTTTAATATAGGTGGATGTGAATGGTAACAGCGCTGCTCCACTGTACAAGTTTCTGAAATCAAGCAAAGGTGGACTGTTTGGGGATAGTATCAAATGGAACTTCTCCAAATTCCTTGTTGATAAGGATGGGAATGTCGTGGACCGTTATGCACCCACAACTTCTCCTCTCAGCATTGAGGTAAGTTGATTTGTAATATTGCATGGCACCAATAATCTTCCTCTTTACACTTACAAAATATTTCTTGTGTTGATGTCTGCAGAAGGACATAAAGAAGCTGCTAGATGCATGAATGACTGGAGTGGATGGCCAGTACTAAATGAATAATGATTAGAATTTCATCATGAATAAGAAATATTGCAGATATCAGTGGAATTTCATCCGTATTTGTACTGAAACATTTGCTCAAGTACCTCTCAGTTACTTGTTCATCTTTATAAAATTGTGTATTAATTTATAATAAGAGTGAAATTTATTGAATAATGTTCCTTTCCACGAATAAATTGGTATGCTTATTTCATTCCTAATTCTCAGTTGTTAGTTTTACCTCGTTATAAATGTCCATGAAAAACAATCAAGTTGGATCGGACTGTTTTCTTCTTTATCATGGGCGAAATGCGTGTGTAGACTTGTGATTTCAGAGAACGTGCCAATGGCTAGTGTGCTACTGGAGCAATATACATATGAAGGGTTTTTTTTTTTTTTTTTCAACATAAAAAATATGTATATAGGTGCTTGCACTTGCAACTTTTGAATTGCGCTGTGCCTGGTGAATGCCTCGTCGAGAAGTGATTATGGAATTGAAAGATAGAAAAAAAAATAATGTAATTTATATTCGATTATCACATTTCGAATAACATAAAATGGTGAGGGAAATTAATATTAAAATTTAATTTGATCTTTAATATTATAAAAATAAAAAATTTAGTTTGTAGCTTTAAGAACCATCAAATTATTTGATTCCTTTAATCTCTGAAATTAAAATTTTAGTTGATTTGGTTCTTAAATTTAATATATTAATCAATTTAATTTTTAAATTTGACTATTATTGATTGGTATTAGAGTCATAATACGAATTATTCTGTGTTATAGTAAGGTAGACTAAAAAATTCAGATTAAATTAAGGTTTCTAAATTAAAGATCGATGTTATAGAAATTATATTTTTTTTTCAAACCAACCCAATAATTTTTTTATTTTTATTTTTTTATAAAAATCAAAGACTAATAATTACTGCAATAATAATTTTTATTGATATATTTATTTTAGTCTAATAATTAAAATAAGATAATTACGTTATTCTATTAATATATTTAGAAAATAATTGAAAAGATAATTAATTAATTAATTTTAATATAAAATATATTATTAGATTTTTTTTTTTTTTACATTCTTTGTTTATATTTTTTTTTCATATCAACACTAATTTTAACAAAATAATTTTACATATCAATGTTTTCTTATATACATTAATAACACTAGTATGGATATTTGACAGTGTAGTTTCGAATATTTAATGATTAATATCATTAACATCCGTTATAAAATTAAAAATATTTATATTTTCTTAAATTACATTTAGGGTTTCAAGTTCCAACAATTCGCGTGCGTGTATATTTAAAGGAGGAGACATATTTGTACATTACAGGTTCCAAGTTAACTTTTTTTAATCTCTTAAACTTTCGTTTCAAATTTTAATAAAATTTAAAAAACAAAAAAATGGTAACTCAAATTCATTAAGATTAGTTTTATTTGAGCTTGATTATGATACAAATTTTATCAAGCTAAAAAAAATCTATTTAATTTAAATTTAAAATGTAAAATTTAAATCCTTAACTTTATAACAAGTTCATGTTAGTATTATCCCGTCTATGTTACCGACTCTAATAATCACATACTAAAGTTATGGACTATATAATTAATAACTGTAAAAAAAATTAAATTGATGAGTTTATCAAGAATTAAATTAATTAATAATTATCAAAAATAAGATATCGTATTGATGAGTCTTAATGTTAAGAGTAAATAATTAATATTTTCAGTTAAACGTTTTTAACAGTGGTGAACACTAGGAGAAGTTCAGTCTGCCTTCCATTACTTTTTATGTATTTTTAAAAATAGACATAAACATTTAACTAAAACAATTTTAATTGTAAAAAAATTATAAATCCTGTTCTTAAGCCGAATAATAATTCTATTTATTTTTCTTTCAGATTGCATATGATAATTTCTAAATAGAATACAATATGCACACTAATGATTTACAGACACAGATCGAATAAGTCAACGATCATATTTTAATTGGATAGCTCGTATTAACTCCCGCTAGTGCATAAAAAAGCCGAGAAATTGTATTTGTACGGAGATTTTTATATAATAAAGGGAGAAATAAATAAAAAAGGTTAAAATAAAATAATTGATATAAAAGATAAAAAGTCATATTATAAAAATGGTTCGTTGCACATCTGACAAAATCCTACCACGTGTGAAATTATTACTGGTCACACATTTCAACGTTGAACTCTCAAAATTGAGGATCCGATGTGTTTGTGTTCCATTTTAATGTATATGTTCAGTTCCTGTTCTCATCTTGTGCTGTAGTAGCTACCATGACCACCGAATCCACCAAGGATCCAAAATCGGTGTATGACTTTGCTGTCAAGGTTGGTCTTTTTATTTCATTTGTTGTTTCTTCTCATCTGATTTTCCCTCATCTCTGTTTGTGTGTTGGGTTTATTTGGATAAACTAGAACAGTTACCTATTTTGAAGTGGAAATAATTTCTTTTTTAGTTTCCTTTCTTAATCAAGATTCTAGACTAAACATGCAATGAATAAATGGTAGGCACTTTAAGCTTTTTACAATATCATGTTTCTGAACAAAAGAAACAACCAATCATTTCTCTAAAAATAAGTTTAACCAACATGCATGAAGTAGTCTATGTGCCTGAATATTTGCAAAATTAATTTTAAAATAAAATAATTATGATGGAATGTTTTTATCTCTTTATGGATTGAATTTTTTTTTAAAGCAAGTTAGAATAAAAAAAATTATCTAATGCAAAAATTACCTGTATTTACTTCAATTTAACAATAATTTTGAATTTAAAATTAATTTCTCATGAGAATATTTATTTAAAATTACATTAACTTATTATAAATCTAAACATGCACGAAGGTGTTTATGTATGCTGTAAGACCACAAATATCATCTACATGTAATAACTAAAATTTCTGTTGCAAAATCCTTCCATTCACTTGCAGGATGCTAAGGGGGATTTTGTAGATCTCTCCACTTACAAGGGAAAAGTCCTGCTGATTGTCAATGTTGCTTCTAAATGGTATTCTTAATTTGTGCTTACTGCTTCTTTTTTGTTCCTTGAATGTGTCTTCTATTAATTTAAAGCCTTGATATTTTCATCTTCCTCTAGTTAATAATTTTTCAGCAGATTGTTCCCGTTCTTGTCAATTACTGTTCTCACCGCTAATCTTATAGATGTTGAGAATATTTACAATTCTAGTTTGTTGTTTGTGATTGAGACAGCGGCTTGACCAACTCCAATTATACAGAGCTGAATCAATTATATGACAAGTATAAAGATGAAGGTTTGTATTAGACCCTTTTTACTGTTTCTTTTTGTTATTTTCAAATGTAACTATCCTAAGTCATAACCTTAGAGGAAGAAATATTATTGGACTCGCTGTCAACAATTGTAATTAATGCTTTATTAAACAGTGGAAATTGACCTAATTCTTTTGACATTGATATTGTGATCCATTACTCTGATTATCTTTATGTTTTATAAATATATTTATTTAATACAAATTGACTGGGTTGCTTGATGAACTTAATTAGGCCTGGAGATTCTGGCATTTCCATGTAACCAATTTGCTGAGCAAGAACCCGAAAGCAATGATAAAATTGTGGATTTTGTCTGCACTCGCTTCAAATCTGAATTCCCCATCTTTGATAAGGTAGATCCACTGTCTTGGTTTTCTTTACATTTCCTGCTTCCATCCCAAATGCCTCGTTATGGAAAAGATTCTCTGAATGATTTTCAATTGCTTTAGGCTATAGATCTAGGAATGTAAATGTTGATTGATAGTTAATTGTACAAAGTATATGATTAATTCTATTCTGCTAGTTTTGTTTGAAGAACCGTGACATGCATTAGTATTACATATATCTCTTATTCGTTCTTGTGATAGATCGAAGTGAACGGGGACAATTCTGCTCCTCTGTATAAATTCTTGAAGTCAGGCAAATGGGGTATTTTTGGGGATAATATTCAGTGGAACTTTGCTAAGTTTGTGGTTGATAAGAATGGACAAGTAGTGGGTCGCTATTATCCCACCACTTCTCCTCTCAGCCTTGAGGTAAAAAGCTAAATATTATCCTTGAAATTAATTCATATATTTTATCTTGTAATTCTTTTTACATCTTTTTTATTGTATTGCAGCGAGACATCCGTCAGCTTCTGAGTATTTCATGAAGCCACAACTCGCCATGTCTTCCTCATTTTTTATGTTCCCTTGTCTGATCTTGTCTCAATGTTGTGCACAAACTTATATTAGTAAATTTTTTCATAAATATTTACAGAAGAAGAAAATAAAAAAAAATGAAGTAGATTTTTTCATAAGTCAAAATTAATTTATGTATAAATTAATTTTAACTTATAAAAAAAATTATTTTATTTTTTTTATTATTCTCCTCTAGAGTATTTATTGATAAATTTATTCAAGAGTACCATTATCCTAAAATAATACTTGCTTATGCTTAAGGACATGACAGATACCATGTCTTGTAATTTCATTTCTTTCCTTTGCGTTCTTCGTTTCCTTTAATTTCATTTCTTTTTTTCTCCCGGCCATTATCCATATTCCTGGTTAATATTCCTTGTTATATTACTTTATCTGTCTCACTTTATGCCACTCTTGGAATATTTCTTTTCAAATTATTTGTTATTTTAAAACTTTAACAAAGATGAATGCTATATGTAAAGTGCTACACGTAGTATTAAGAAAGTATAAATGAAACCTATTAAAGTTTCAATTTTAATTATGACTTTTATAATGATGTCTTTCACAATTGCTAGATGAATAAATGTACATGTTGAGTTTTACACACTACACTCCCAGAAAAATGATTCATAGAGAAGCTTAAAGTACAAAATTAACTATCATTATAGATCATTACCCTCTTAAACAAAACAGTGTATTACGACTTACAAGCATTGTACAATAAAATCTAAAGTGACAAAAAATAAAAAATAAATACAAAAATAGACAAACGACCTTCAAGGTATGTTTTAGTGTTTTGCTCCTTAAAATCATACAAATGACTAGAAAACCACTGTACAACTAATTAGCCGCATCTATTTCCGATTATACGTACATTTTAGTATTAAATAAAAACGACCTTCAAGGTATGGGAAATTTTTGAATGAACACAAATTTTCCATTATCCTCTATTCTTTTTTTTTATAAATATCTTATTATTGTCTTAGCTTGAAAAATAACTAACCTATAATTTTAACTGCCTCAAAATCCTCTATTATGAAACATTATCAATGATAGTGAATCATTATATTGTGTGCATAAAATAATAGTGCTTTGATACATAAAGTAATATAGTATTTTAATCAAACACAAATTAAAGTTGCCTCACTAACTAGAAGCAACCCCACTACCTCCAACTGAAGCTTTCCCACGAATCTTATAAGCCGCTCAATCATTTTCCTATGGATTGCATGGAGATAAACCAGATTCATATTTCTTCTGCCATGCTAGATTCGTAAAGGCACAAGCCAAACTTTATTAAATAAATAATCTACCCCGAAAGTGAGCTTAATAGTGTGCCAAGTGGCAAATTAATGTATTAAAAACAGAATTAAAAAAATGTGAGAACTTGGTGGCAAAGAGGAAAGAGGCTGGAATTTTCATAATAAACCATGTAAATATAGGCAAATATTTGTGCTGGAAAGACGCCTTTAAAAGTGAAAACTTGAAAATGTTAGCTGCAGACATCAAAATGAGATCCTAGATGTTAAATTTGGGCACAACATATTTGCCACTTAATCTTGACTTTTTGCCTTCCATTTCACCAAACACTGTAAGTCAAGAATGTTGCTTAACCCTGAAATCCATCTGTTATAGCATAGGTTAGGGCAAACTTGTCACCCATCAACGGGGATAGCAAGAGTCACAATGCTCACAAATTCAGTTCATTTACAACAAGAGATATCTATACAAAACTGCATCATCTCTTATAAAATAAGTGTTCAGCCACGTGTCAAGTCAATACCAGTGTGTGGATGTGCACTTTTCACGTCCCCTGGCCAAATGCCTGTGGCAGGTGAAGAAGAGGTGTAGTTTTGATTAGGCGGAGCACTGCCTGGAGAAGCTAACTTATCACTACTCTGAGGCTCTGAACTGCTATCTTTTGTAGTGGTCTCTTCTTTAGCCTTTGGCTTGGAGCCCCCATATACAAAACTGCATACTACTACCTGCACCAACCAAAGTCTCAAACTCTAAATTTTTGGGGGGAAGGTTTGAATCTAAACCATGCTAAGATGCACAAGAACATGCCTACTTGCAGTTGCTCAACTTATTGTTCTAGCATATCATCAATGAGCATGTAAGAATAAGAATAATTTAGTTCAAGGAACCTACATTTTAGGGCAATTATGAATATACCTGCACTGGGCTTGCAGCAATAAGCCTAGCAACACCACCACCAATAATATGACCATCAGGACTAGAGAGGGAAACACTCATGCCACCTGTTCTATTGCGAGGAGGTCCACCTTCTTCAGCAACCAAGTAAGAACCAGACAAGCATAATATTTGAAATCGGCCCTGCAAAAGGTTGTGTTTATTATAGCATCATAAGAACCAACAACCTAAAGCACTTTAAAGAGTACTCATTATCCATTGCATAAAGCTGCACTTTTACACATTACAATACTTGAATTGCTGAAATGAACAACATCATTAACCTCTTTTCTTGAACAGCAAAGATCTATAGACAAATCAATTAATTTGCAACACTAATAACTTATCACTAAGCAGGAACCATGGAAAGGATAGAGATGATAAAGCAGAGGATACTTGTGATGTTAAAATTTCTAGTAGTGGAGGTATGTAGTGTTCAGTTCTTTAACCTCGTAAGTAACGCTAACACTAGTAGAAGCTGGCTGGCGCAGAGTGACTGAAGAAACTGTCCCAGTTCCAGTTAAGATGCAAACAGCCCTTGGTCTCTGCTGTGAGAATGACAATAACTTTGCCACAATGTCCTGAAACAAAGAAGGTCTATCATTCAAGCCTTCGAGGAACTTCTAAACTAATGTGCAATGAAAAATAACAATCTTGAAGGTTTACATGATGAATAAAGTAACTACGTTTTTTATTTTAAGGATGAAAATAAAATTAGATGCTTCCATTAAGTATCATCAGTATTGCATGAAATCAGCAACCACATTTATGTGTGATGTAATCTTCAGTTTATATGCCACTGACAATCCCAGACTGCGTGACTATTCAATCCTTGTGTGCATTTGGTGATTGACAATTATATAAACCATCCACGAGGCTTGCATGTCATGAATGGTAAAATAAAATAATATCAATATTATGAACAATAGTAGAGAAGCACCCTATAATTTAAAAATAAAATCTATCCATTGTTACTTTTGATGATCTTTGGTGTGTATGAAGTACAGACAACTTCTCGTGGTTGGGCAAATCACTTTTTCCTTGTCTTGATGTCAACAATGATTTTAGAGTCACAAAAATTTAAAAATATCCCACACAAGCCTAAACATTTATATATTTAGGATTTAAAAAAAAAAAAAAAAAGTAAGTGTTAAACAAACAATCAAAACCTATAGCTCATGGGAAATAATGGAAGAATATAACCACCTCCCCAGATCCAATAGTGATAACATGAGGTGAAAAGGCCAGTCCTGCAGAATTGTTCATCCATTCACCTAGGAAGAGAAAAACAAAAACACTGTCAAATGTTCGCACACTTCATAGAAAAATAGATAAAGATGGCCTTTTCTATTACTACTGTGAGTTGCCATTAAAATAATAAAAAGAAACAATTGCATCAGAAGGGGAAGGGTAAAATGCAAAGCTAAGTGTCTAGGATTTTGTGGTTTCTAAATTCTTTTGGGATGCGAGGGGTAAAACTGTACATAAGATCAACATTGGAATCATGATGTTGCTTCTGTTGTGCACATGTTTGAGAAGCCACAATTAGTATTTCAATCTGTACATAAAATCAAAATTAGAGAACACAATAATGGATACTTGCTTCTGTTTAAGCACATGTTTGAGAACCTGCTTGTTTTCTTCTTTTAAAAAACTATCTCAGGAACCAAACATGCACTAATTGCCTCAGTTTAAGCAGTGTATAAATGTCCAGGAGATCTATGCATTACAATCATGATCAATTCAGGGATTTCTGAAGCAGGATTTGTGACTAGGAAGTAATGAGATAGCAATAACCTGGAGTGCAGGACCATGAACATAAAGCACAATAATGGCAAAAAATAGAAAAAAAATTTAAACAGATAAAAGCAAAAGAAAGAAATTGTCACTTAAAACAATAGTGTAGAAATGGGAAAATAACAGTATGAAATGAAAGGGTCCACAAACCGAAAACTCAAAGTCAGGGTGTTAATCAGAAATTTAATTGGTCATCAATTTTGTAATCACCAAATAACCATAAAATCAAATTTTGACAACCCCAGTTTGTTATGCATGCACATGTATTTTATCATAATCTCAGCCATTAATTTTCTCAGACTAAATACACACAATTTAATCCCCCAAAGTTTTTTCATTCACACCCCAAAAGGATGAACTTAAAAAGCAAGTTGACAATTTCAACAGGAAAAACTTGTGAGCAAGCTGTCAACTTCAGGACCAAAGAAACAAAGTAAAATTTCTTGGGGACCTTATCAACAATTATTAGCACCTCACTTTCCTTTTTCATATGATAGTTTCACTTTTGGAAGCTAAATCCCAATATGACAGCAGATCAAGTAATCAACAGAAAATGATAATTTCAAATTCTCAGAAAATTATAAATGTACCTAGAGAGGCTAGCTGTTGCTTCCTTCCACTTCCAGGTGGGCGCCCCCTGGGCCGCTTCTCTGAAGGAGAGGCTGATCCTGGGGTGGAATTAGCAGTGGCAGACATGGGAGAGAGTCCCAAGGAAACAGCTCCATCAGGACCATACTTACGAGGCCTCCCTCTTTTCTTTTTCACAGGCTCACCAGAAGAAGGTACTCCACCTCCACCTCCACCATCAGGAGATGAACCTATGTTAATGCCATGGCTAAAACTACCGCGAGGCTGAGGCTGAGGCTGGGGCTGAGCCTGGGCTTGTGCCTGGGCCTGAGGATGAGGATGAGGCTGAGGCTGAGGCTGAGGCTGAGGCTGAGCATGAGGATGAGGATGAGGATGAGGCTCTAATGAAAATGTAGAACCCGAAGAGACATTTGACAAGGCTCTGAAGCCAGAGGGTGGTTGGAACCCTCCACTCTGTGTTCCAGTTACAGGACCAGACACACTAATCCCTCTATGCTGCATGTAATAAGGAGCAGAGCTACCAGGAAATGCCATGCCTTCTCTCCCATCCATGCATTTACTAACAGGTTTGTCAATTGTGATAAATTTTCTTAACTCTTCCTCCTCGACCCCCAAATCCTTTCACTGGTGGTGCTAACTTCTTAAACTAAGAAACTGGGTGGAGGTACAAAAACAGGGGTTTCGCCAGGTACCCTTCCACTGGTCAAAAGCTAAAAGCTTTGACAATGATGGAAAGATTAGATTTTTAACCCTAAAGGAAAGAAGAAAGAAGGGGATCTAGAGGGTCTAAGTTCTAGAGATTCAAGTAACAAGCTCGGAGATTTTGTTAAGCGAATGCAAGAAGAAGGGTTTCGCAAGGGCTTTGTTTACCTAGAAACAAGAGAGAGAAGAAGATGAGACGTGAATGCCAAAGTTGAGGGAATTAAGAAAGGAAGTGGTTTTAGAGGTGGAACAGAATCACCATGGAAAATCCATGAGAGAGGTTAGGAAGGAAAAATGTAGAAAAACCAGAGGCTTAGATTGAAGAGAGAAAACTCAAACTGGCAAGTTCACTTGGGGAATCATATCCGTAACAGGTTAAGAAAACAAAACCCTAGATTTGAAAATCTAGGGTTTTGACAGAGGAATGCAGTGTGGAGGGTCGAAAGGGGAAAAGGGGGGGAGAAAAGACAAAGAATGGGACTGCACTTGGGACTTGAGACGAGAAGGGAAAATTAAATTTAAATTTAAATAAATAAACAAATAATAAGAAAGAGCATTTGAATTAAAGTGCGGTAAGGTAAGCGCGTGTGTGAAAAGAAAAGGATAGCTGTATATGCATTGAATAGTGGAGAGTGGTGGAAGTATGTGACCAAAAATAGCTAAAAAAAAATTAATAAAAAATGAAGTATAACAGCAAAGGAAGACTAATGGGAAGGGAGAATAGTGGTGTCAATTTGGAGGGACAGTGTGGGCCCTACCAAAGTACCAAAGGCAGACCAAATGTCCTTTTTCGTATAACCAATGGTCAGGGCACTGGCCCCCTTCTACCTCCGGAATCAAGTCTTATAATAATATCATCCTTTGTTTATTTTTACTTTTATAAAAGTTCATTTTTTAAGATATCAAAAACTCTTGAATTATAAATATACAAGCTAAGTACCAAACCCATACCAAATGTCCTTTTTTAACTCCTTTAAATTATTTTTAATATCTTTTTAAATATATATTTCAAACATTATTTTTTTAATTAGATATAAAAATTAATTATTTTAAACTAAATTTTTAATTTATCTTTTCTGAAATTAAATTTTAATAATTTTTAAATAAATTATCAATAATTAAAGATAATTCTATATTAAAATTTAAATCAGTCTTTACAATAAATAAGATAAATATTTATTTTAATAACTACAGATTATTATAATATAACTAGATTTTATAATAAATAAATTTATCACACATTTAAAAAAAATCATACCTAACAATATTTTTTAGTGATTGTAAATTATATTATAAACGATTTATGTCGAGATATAAGATTGTTTTAACGATTAATATTTAAAAAAATTAATTTAAAAATAAATATAAAAATATAAATTGAAAAGGAAAAAAAATTAAAAGTTAAAAAATATTTTAATTGAAGAATAATTCTTAAAAATATTATTCAAGATAGTTATTTAAATTTTAGTTTATATATACAGTGGATTGTTGATAAAATTTTAAAATATAATTTATGTATTTAAAATATTTATTAATTATAATTTTTTAAATTAGATATTTCCGTTAAATATCATCAATAAGATTGGAAATTAGCCAAGTCAAATCAAACTTTACATAAGTTAGGTCAAACCAAGCTTTGTATAAGTTCGGCCTAACCTACTTCATAATTTTATGATCTAAGTTTAGACTAGTTTCTTGTCATAATTTTAAAAAAAAAAACTTATTTATATAATTTTGGTCGAATTTATTAACCCACTTAAATATTTATTTCATGTTATGATCTTGAATAAGCCAACAACTTATAGTTAAATAGAAAGTATGATTTTAAAGAAAATATTTTATAATAACAATATATGAACATATATCACTCATTCATTGGAATCAAAGATACTTGCCACAACCATTGGCATATTATATCCTATTTAACACCCCAAAACCTACTATAAGGAATAATTAAATTCTTAAAAATTAAGATACAATTTTGAAGTTTATGGATGATTAGATGTATTTAGACTAATTTATGATAAGTAAAATAATCTACCATGAACTTAGTTTTTTATCCCCTTAAATTGTAAATATGGTTAATATAATATTTATATTTTAATATGAGCATAATATTATATATATAAAGCTTAAATAAAATATTTATTATATTAAAATTTATAGTTTATTGTTTTTGTTCATATAATTATACATATGCAACTTATGATTTACTGCTTAAATAATTCTAATTTAGATGATGTATATATGACATAATATTTATATGATGATGCAATAAATGTGTTAATGACATGATACTTTTGTTATTGTGCATACCTATATACATTGTTCATGTTATATATAGATGCAAATGATATTTTTTAATATTTAAGTGAGTAAATACAATTCAATATAATAAAAAATATTTTTAAAAGAAAAATTAAGATAACTTCTTTGGATAATATTTGACACATGACTCTTATTTAAAGCAATATGACGGTGGTATAGCGTGTGGTTAGATATAAAAAAAAATACTATTACAATTAGAAAACTTAACTCATGTTTGGGAGAGAGAGTGCCAGAAAAATTAAAGATATGTCACCGCATTGGAAAACAACCTCTTAGCATTCACTTGATGTGAGTATAACATCTTTTTCTAAACTTTCAAGATACAAAATTTAGAATGTGAATCTTTTAGGGTTTTTTTATAAGAAAAAGTGTGAGAATTTTGTGTGACTTGGATATTATGTTTGATTTGCTGGTTTTTTGGATAATGCAATTTCTTTCAGGGGTTTTGATAATAAAATTGAGAACTATAGAAAAATTTAATTGTTTGTTGAAATTCAATTGAATGTTGTTTATCTTATTGGAAATTTTATCGTGACAAGGTCTAAGAACCCAATTATTGGTCATCAAATGTGACAAAGTTATTGTTGTTGAAGTCATTCGTTATCCTATTGAAAGAAATGATGGTAAATATTGTATTATGGGAATGACATAAGACATATCACCATCTAGGATCAGATGTCTAGTTTTTTTTTTTTTTTACATATTTACATTTGAGATGCGATATGAGATGTGAAATACCTTCATTTATAATGGAAAAGGCAACGAGACACCATTATATGAGCATGGGCTCACAAACCTTAATGAATTTGGTATTCATAGCAAGTTTAAGACTCACATTGGTTATAAGAACAAAAAATTAAATAAATTTGGAATTCACACCAGTTATAGAAACCAATGAGTCAAGTAGGGTGATCACAAGAATTATCAAGTAGTGAATGTCTTACACTTGATTTCAACACAATATTTTTTTTGAGAAATGACATACCTTCATATGAGATTGAGAAGACAATAATAATTATGGGATGAGATACATTTCTCTATCACATATATGCATTTGAAACGAGTGATGTGATATCTTTGTGTGAGATGAAGAAGGTAAATATGAGATTCACATTGATTATAAGAATAAAGAAGTTGAATTAAGTGATTCAAATTAAATGTTCAGAGTTAAGATTGGTTGGTTATAAAATCATTTATTTTTCGTACATATGTGAGATGATGTTTATAATTGATTTGTAAATAATTCCTCTATAAGTTTAATTTGCAGGTACCATGTATGAGTTTTTGTAGGTACTAAGAATGAGTTTTTTGGTTGTCACACCAACAAAAAATAAACATTATTTGTGAACTTTTTTGAACTTGTTTCTATTCATTGAGATTATATCTCATTAAAAATGTTATTTTTAAAATATGACAAAGACAACTGTTAAAACTAAAGAGATTTGAAAGATTTAATATTTATTTATTTAATTTTTCTTTAGATTAATCATTGGTTAGTTAAACGAAGGTTTGTACGTGACTAAATAAGTTTGTTAGTAGATGCTTTGTATACCTTAACATGACTTGTAGAAGAAATTATTAAATTTGAGTATAATATTTTAATTTCATGGGAGATATTTATTATTATTGGTTATTTTTATTATGGTTAAAATAATACTTAATACTTTTCTAACTTTTAAATTTTAAAGTTCGATAATATTCTTTATATTTTTATTATGAGTTATTATTGTAATGAAAGACGATATACCTAATATTTGTCAAACTTATTTTTTATTAAAATAATCATTTATCTTGTAAATAAGTATTTATCTTCTATTGTATTATTATTAATTATATGTTTCATCTGACAAATTTTAATAAAATACAAATTACTCGTAAATATAAAAGTAATATTATTGATAAATTGATTTGTCAAACTTAATAAATTTTTTTAAAAAATATATCACATAACCTATTTAACTAAAAAGATTTTATAAAAAATATAAACTAAACCTTTTTGTTAAACGGATAAGCAAAAACCAAGCCTTAAACAAACTAGGATGTAGGCTCCAAACGTGCGCCTAATCTACTTTCACCCATAATCATCAGCTTTGCATGCAATGAACAACCGCATTTACATGTGATGTAATCTTCATTTATATGTCATTGGCAATCATAAAATTTCAATTATTATTATATCTCACAACTTCATTCTTCCTTTGTACTGTGAGTTCATTACTGTAAGTCTTATTCTATTGTTATAATACATGCGAGATTGAAAGTTTTTCGAAACTTAGAAAAAAAATATATAGTAGAACGTATAATATGCAGAGTTTTTAACAACTTTGTATAAAAGTTCTTTCCGCAGTCTTAAAACTGTTATGCACTTCTTTCCTTTGGTTTACTTAATAAAATAAAAAAAAATAATGAATAAAATGAGAAGTAGATAGAATTTCCATATAGTCTTGCTCAACACTCTAGTTGGTCTATACTAAATAAAAAATTATTTTAAATTTTACTATTAACTTTTACCCGAAAATTATTTTTACAAAATTAATTACATTCGAAATCAATTATTTAAAACTGTCAGTTTTTTTTATTTAATTATCAAACTTTGATAATCAATTATCTTGCAATGTAATCGCATAAATACCGATGATCGTCTTATAAAATTTAAAATTTATTGATTATTAAGATTATTTATCTCGTAATATTTTTAAAATAATAAATAAATCATAAAAATTAATTATTTTCATTTAATTAATATATTATAAAATTAATTTTTTTAATTAAATATCTCAATTTTGAATTTTAAAAATTAATTATTAAAATTAAATAAATGATATTTTTCTTATTTTAAACCAAACATTCTTATATTTACTCTGTTAGTCAATTAAAATGTAGTTTTATTATAATTTTTCATATTTTTTTCAATTTCTTTTCCACTAAACATATATTTTTATTTTTACTTTATTTTCACATATTTCTATCTATTTTATTCTCATTTATTTCCTTCTCATTTACAAAAGCACAGTTGACTAAGCGATTGGATGACTTCTCTCTCGTACAATGATACAAATGTCTGACTGTCTATTTCAATGAATAAATTAAAATTAGGAGTATTTTCTGCCTCCTTTTCTATTTTCTACAAAATCATACATATCGTGAGAATTTACCACATGCCTCTTAATAGTTTAACCAAAATCTTCTCAATCTACTATGGAATTAAATGAATCTAGCTAGCACTTTTGATCTCCTGTTGAGTGAGATGAAAGTCTAGAAAATATGAATGTAATGTTGATGTTCCCAATTTGATCTCCCCGAGTCAACTTTTCCCTTCCCTTGCTCTGGTGCTACTCCGTTGCTGTCAGCTTCATTTTCCTGTTGACAAAATCCAGGTACCCCTAGAAAATACCAACATTTAAGTACATGTAACTAAACCTAATTATTTATATCAACATAAAACCTAAAATGTAAAAAATTTAAACAATATGTTTATAAACTTCGGATTAAATTTCCGAGTTCCTTACAAATAAAAGAGGGTCTATTCGATCAATTGTGTCCTTCGAAATATTTTACTTTTCAATTGAATCTAATACCTAACAACCAGACAGAGAATACTGGTGTAGTAGTACATAAATAGTCAGATGACCACCTGGTAGAGAATGTGGCCCAATAACTGTAGAGATGGAAGTCACTTATTCTGCATCAAGGTTCTATATCCCTTACAATGAATTGAAAAAAACAAAACAAAACCAACTAAACCATTTCCTACTTCAGAAAAAAAATATACACACATAAATTTGAGGCCTCACTATACGTACACACATAAATTTGAGGATTCACTGGTTTAATATGCATTGTTATTATGCTTTCAGTACAATTGCAAAGAGAGCATATTGCCTTTACCAAAATGAGTAATATGAGAAGAGCAGAACAGAATAGTAGATGTTGTCAAGAAGCAGGCCAAAGAACTCACCTGAAGTATTCCCACGGCGGCAAACTTGTCTAGAATAGTCTTGGAGAGAACTGGATGATTCAAGTTTAAAGGCTTCAACAGCAATTCCACGTTCTGCAAACAAAATTTAACTTCAGATTTTGTCTCATTTTTTGAGTTTGTTTAGCTGGATGAAATAGGTTATCTTTTAATATACACAGGAATTACTGCATGATAAGAAAAGAAAACTTTACAAACAATGTGCGTGTGATTTCAATCCAGTTTCTCAATTTTCTTTTATTCATTAACTTAATCTTTCTCCACTTATGTAACCACATTATTTTGTACAGATGTAAATCTTTGTCCCATATAGCAATGTTCAACTTCAATATACAATATTTGTATCATACTTCATAGACATTTAATTCTTTCAACAGTGGTAGTCACCAATCAAGGGAAAGGTTGTAGTCATGTTGGAAAATCAGACTTGAGATGGATTTAAATTCATTTTCATAATAGCAATCATGTTAATCCACCTTTGAGGTGAAGCATTCATTCCAATATGTATACTTTACACCTTCAAGCATTTTTGTTCTACAGAGGTGATCAATGAAGACCTTCACTTGCACAGCCTTACAAAAAGTAGAAAAAACATGAGTACAGGAAAAACAGCAATACATGGTACATGGATGGTCAAAGAAATGAAACTCACATCAGAAGACACCCGATGTTTGTCAAAAGGGATGCCAATAACAAAGCCCTTCAAGGAATATTTAGAGATCTGCATAAAAACAGCTGAAGCCATCATAAAATGCTTGGGAGTATTATAGTTCAAATCACTACAAGTTTGTACCTTTAAATGATAAAAATAAATATATCATATACATACACATGCATATTAAACCAAGGGTTGGGCTAACTAACATAAAAGTAAAACATGGCACAACTGCACAAGTAAGAACACTAATGATCCACATAACATAATTTTGTGCGACTACTAACTAGACTTGAAGAAACAAACATACATCATCATTTATCAGCAGGAAAATCTAAGATGGAAGAGACATCTCACAAAATAAAACAAATAATTTCTAAACAGATAAAATGATCATTGTGAAATTGACATGCAGGACCCGTGAAGGAACTTATGTGCCTCAAGTATGTAGAGCATATATTTTCTCAAGACACGGATGAAAGGGGAAAGAGTCCTGACACAAGAAAAGCCTGAAATTATGATGACGTCACTGTTCTGAAGAAATCTGCAAGAGTTAATTATTGTTTTCAACATGAAAGCCAGAGACATTTTCCCAACTTCAATCTAATCAGATGCAAATGAGCACTAGTATGACTATGCAACACCCCTAACATAACAGCATAAATTGAATTGTAAATCATCACTTAGTCTTGACTGTGAAGTTAAAAGGGAATGGATAATCATCCAAAGATGAAACAAAGTTAAAATGCCTTAGTATCATACTTATCAATTGGAAACCTTCTGTTCTCCCACAGTGCCATGACATACACAAGATATACCAGAAACCCTAGAGAGTTAGCAGATTCACACAATTCACAGCAATAGCAGGGAGGCAGAGAATAAATATAAAACTGGATGTATGTATAGAGACGGACATATTATAACATTGACGAGTACAGACATGAAAAAGATAACAAATTGAAAAGTGCACAAGGTTTAACTTTACAAAACATGTAGTAATAGTGTAATACACACTGCGACTAGTGGTGGTGATAGTTTTAATTTCTGGTAACATTAAATTAAAGGCAGGAGCCTGAACTCAAGTAACATACTTAACAAATATAAGCTTAATTTGAATAGAAAGGACAGAAGAAGCTCACCAGACTCTCAAAATCAGAAGCCATTAAAGTAATATTTGTCTTCTTCCTGACGAGAACGCTGTGGCATTAAAGGTAGCAAGTTATATACAGAAAATATTGTAAAGCATTATTTATGAGTATGATGAGGTGGTACCTGAAAGGTGAAGCAATATTGTTATCAAAGTCAGAAAGAGCAAGTCCAACATATTTATCCCCGACAT
Organism: Mucuna pruriens; assembly: GCA_025330945.1. NCBI lineage: Eukaryota > Viridiplantae > Streptophyta > Magnoliopsida > Fabales > Fabaceae > Mucuna > Mucuna pruriens. Next base: position 2,674,696 of record JAENHJ010000531.1, on the reverse strand, counting down.
CCAAACCAAGCAACCTTCCGCGTTGCTTTTGGGTTGTATTAATCAAATCATGAAACAATTCCAAGGGCTTCAAGTACCTCATTTCATCTACCCATAAATTGGAATTACCATTAGCAATCGGATAAATAAATAAATAAAACCTGAGTTAATGAAAACTGAGTCTAGGGCTTTCTATGATAATCGTTCAGTTGTATAAGTATTTTTATTTTTAATTCAAAAGTGGTGGTAATATGAATCAGAGAAAAAAAGTTACTTAAAAAGAAAAAGAGAGGAAAGAAACCTGTTGAAGATATCTATAGTCCAGTTGTCGCACCTCTTCACTGCGCCGTCGTGGGTCGCACTAAATGGATTATGTTCTACTTCTACACTCCCACCATATAATCTTCTTTAATTGCACTTTGCACTTATTTTAAAATTACTATAAGGTGTATTTGTAATATTATTTTATAAATAAATCTACTTTTCTTTAACAATATTTTAGAGATATTCCTAATATATTAATATAAATATATTTTATTAAATATTTTTAATTACATACAAATCAGTATTAAATAAATTTTATATTTTTAAATTTAATTTTCATATACTTTTGGTGCAAAAATTTATACACTATCAATTAATTAAAAGTTAGTATAAAATAATAATTATAAATATAAACAGTTTTATCATATTTTAATATAGCATGTAATTGAATAATAATATAATTTTTTTATTGGTAATGTACTTTAATTAAATTCATATTTTAATATAATAATATTTAAAAAAAATATTTTTAATTTCTTACAATATATATATCAACATATAATAGAGAATACATAATACAAACATTACTTTAACTTAAAAAAATAATAATTTTAATTATTTACTTTCATTCTTTATTATAAGTCATTTTCTTACTAACTCGCATGAATTAAGAATGTTTGTTAAAATCAGTCAATAGTCTTAAATTTATAAAAAAAAAAATCTGATTTTTTTTTCTAAATTACCTTCATTAAAAATCTATCAATTCTATTTTTTTTTCTCTCCTATTAATTTCATTGATACAATTTACTGTTATTAGAAAAGAGAATATATATAGGAAAGTGTAGAGTAATTAAACATGATGTAATTATAAATTACAGTTATACGTGAAAAAATATTTAATACTTTATAAATTTAAAAAACTAACTTGTATTAAAAACAACAAAAGTTTTTAAAATATGACTTATGAAAAGGAATGAAGAGAGCAAAGTTAAGATTTTAAATATATTTTTATATTTAAATTTTAAAACTTGGCAAGCAGAGTATTACCATTTATAATAATCATGACTCAAATTAATTAAACATATGTATAATGTATTGTCTTGAAGACAAAAAAGTCAATTTTTATATTTGAAAAAATATATTTAATATTATATTAAATAAAATGATATGTTTTTATTATTAAAGAAACTATTGGGATGGAATCGGAAATTGCTTTGAAGTTGCTTTCAAATCATTGCCCAATAAGTAGTAACGGACCCTTGTCTCAACTTAGTTAGAGAGATCAAAGCACTCTCTAATCAATGTGTAAACCTTCTTACTAATTTGGGTCATGCAAATCCTCTACTAGACCAATTGGATCATCCCTCTCAACCTTTTATTCTGTTTCTAATAAGTCGGGTTTTACTTCCTTATAGTTTTGACTAAGTTTGTTATTTTTTTCACCTTTGGCCCTGTCATTAACAAAACAATAATTTTACTCCTACATAATATTTTTACAACTTAAAAGAAAGTTAAAGAAAAATAAAGATAAAATTATAGAAAAACATAAAAAATGTAACGAATAAATAAATAAATAAAATATAAAGAAGCATTATCAAACAAATTTAAATATATTTTTAATTCATACAAGTATGTCATTATTCAATCTTAATCTCTCAGAAATAATTTATCTTCTTTTAATTCGTTTATAAAAATGTGTCAAATAGCATCTGTCCTTTCCATAAAGTCCTTTTAATCTTTCATATATAAAAATAAGATTATATGACATATTTTTATAAATAAAGGCCCAAAAAGGAATCAACGTCTTTTTAAAAAACTAAAAATGAACATTATCCTATTTACACAATAAAAATATATTTAATACAAGAAACAGTTTATTACTAACTCAAAAGCATTTTTAATGTTAAACTCGATCAAAACAGCTGGATCAATTTTAGGGGATGAAATTACGAATTATCCAACATCTATTTTTTGAACATGAAACATTACTTCGTTTATAAATCTTTCTCTAACACCTAAACTTTTGAGTATTATTTTAACCAAATTATATTAACCTCCTTCAATTATCGCATATTATATTAACTTCCATCTTGAAGGAGGTTAACGCTGTCATCTTAGGCTAACTATTCTTGTCAATTAGAAACCATTTTTATAGAAGTCCAATATTTTCATTACAAATGATATTTCTTATTAGGACCTTTATACAAAAAATAATTATTATACATGACAATTTATTTAAATGTTAGTAAAAAAATTTTACACGGTAAGTACATATACTTTAATTGTACATGCTTTATAACTAACATGGATGAATGATTGTTATTGCTTGTTTTTTTAATCTAATTTCCACAATAAAACTAACTGAATTCTATCAAAACCCTGCCTACTTTTGTCAGTTGTATAAAACTAATGCTCCCTACGTTAATTCACGTCATCTTTATCCTAATAAGTTCAAATGGTGACATACAAAAGACAAGAAATTAAAAATGAAAATTTCACATTAAGATGGAATAAAAATGACTGAGAAGACACCACAAAAACCAATTGAATCAATTTAATGACCAATGACTGTCTACTATTTTTAGTTATCGTTGTATGCATAGAAATGGAGAAAGACTTCGAAGTTCAACACGTTTCTTAGCTGCTCTTCTGAAAGGCTTTCGATTTTGCCACCTTAGACATTCTATCCCACTCGAATACCTAAACTCATTATCTTGATTCGTAGTTGCGAACACGTTGCAAGTGAGACTGGGCACGTCTCTCTTCTGTTTCTTTCTAGGGTTTGAATGCCTGGGAGATGGGGTTTTAGGCTCCTCAAATTTACCACTAGTTAATCTGCAAAGCATATCAGTTAATCACTAAAAAAATACCAAAAAGAATACATAAATAAGTGAAATTGACAGCCTCAGGCAGAAATACAAGATAGAATCATTCTTTCAGCCAGCTGAAACCAAACAAATTTTCTTAAGAAAATGTTCCTAAATTCTATAATGATGCAACAGAATCTGTTTTTCTGCAGGTAATCTAGACTTGAAAACTAATAATCCTTTGAAAATGCTGGCTAAAAGGTAATATTTTATAAATCTAAGGAAAACGCATCCCAATGCCAATATAAGAAGCTACTCTGAAACTAATTAGAGGTGCATACAATAAACTGACCTGTCATGGTTTGAAGGCAATCCTTCTGCACACGGGTTACATGCGGGACAAATGTAGACCTCTCTTGTGCATGGCAATTTCATGCAATCAAAGTGATACCACTCATTACAATGACAACATGCAATCATCCTTTGTGGATCAAAGGGCTTTCGACAAATGCAATAAAGCATGCATCTTGCCCTTAATATCTGTTGTGAACAAAATACTTGATTAGAATCATACCAAAATCATGATGCAAATAACAATATCTTGATATTAATAATACAGAAATGATAATCTCTTACCCTTAGTTCCTCGTTCACATCAACAGGCAAGTTTTCACCTTCCACTATAAGTTCAAAAACTTTATCCAGGCTGAGTGCCCCAGAATCAGTTGCCACCTGTTCCTGATATTTAAATATTAAAAGCCAGTATGAGCAAGAAAGGACATGGAGGAATCACCAAAAAAATAAATCAGAACCTTTTTGGCAAGTTCTGTCCACTGCAAACCCAAGCAGTTCACATTTGTAAGTTTCAACATATAGTGATCTTCAGGTGATATGTCCATAGCCAGTCCCTGTTACATGCACCACATTTCAGTAGGTACAAAGTTGTTTTTTATCCACAATAAATATTATAAGAAAAAATAAATTATGCACTGACAGTATAAAACAGTTTTACATTGTCATTAAATCACAAATTACCATATATGATGAGTTTGTTAACTTTTTACAATAAATATCTTAAAAGTCACACCAACAGTATTTTTTGATTGGTTGATATTGTAAAAAAAATTTATTCTGAACAGTGTAAAATTTTTACACAGAAAGTACATAGTCATTAAACTCATTATAAAAGTAGAAAAGTGAATAAGTACTAGAAATAAATAAGGGGATAGGCTTATCTTGTTTTTGCAATGCACACACAGAAACATATAAACCTAGCCAAGGGCACATACCTCCTTCAGATGCTTCTGAATTTGCTGGATAGTGGGCTTTGGTACACCATTTAACAATCTATTGACTTGAATTTTCCAAAAGTTTTTTGCTAAAGCCAGCTCGAGGTTACAAGTATCATACTGATCATAGACAACAGCCACTTTGCTAGCCTATATCAATAAGCAAAATTAGCTCAGTTGTAACAACCGTGTGTTCCACTTTAGTGAAACAATACAACTAGTAGATTGATAAAATTAAATAAATACATGCCTTTACAGCAGTGGACAATTTTTCAGAGACAACGCTAATATCTTTGTCAACATAAGCTGATGCAACGTTCACAATTTCTCTCAGGCAAGATTTGCATGAAAGGGCTTTCTCAATAAGTTGGCGCAAAACATCTCTTTCATCAATCCTGCGCATACAAGATACACAAAATAGATGAATTACAATTTTTACCAATAATCATAAACCTAAAGTGAAGATTGTAAAGGTAGAGAAAACAAGAGGCACATGATGGAATCCATGTGTCCAAACTGCACAGCACAGCTGAATTATAGAGTAGACAAAAAAAATAAACACACAGATTACACTTACCCTAATTACTGTAGTTACACGATTTTGTTAGCCTATACAATGAACTTAGACACTATTTACGTATTTTCCAACAAAGATGAAGCCCATGACTCTTATAGAACACCACCCCCGGAACAATATAGAAAATAAGAGAAAACTATGAAAGAAACTGCAGAAATATATGTAATTTTGTGAGTGGCAGTTTGCTCATTCTAATATAATCCAAAATGAACTTTGTAATGTGACAAGTTTCTGCCTTCTTTAGAAAGAATTTATAAACAAAAAATTATTAAAATTGTCCTTGGACATCCCACATATGTCTGAAATCTGCTCACGCCACATAGGCACATACAACTTGGCCAATAAATATTCCAATTTTGCTAGGATACCAGTCCAAATTTTTTTCCAGAATCTGCACACAAACTACAGAACCCACCTTTTCTTCCTTCCCTCAAAGATATGATCTACCTCACACCAATAGATCCCTCAACAAAAAACATCTAATTATACACTCAAATATTCATAATACCTTCTCCCCACAATACACTTTAAAAGATGAAGGTATGAAATGAATCTAGTTACAAATTGTGGTACTTAAAAAGTAATAATAATATATATAAAGACAGTACATAAATGACATTAGAGGATGATTATTGGTGCCAAAGCTTAAGGAAAATGATGCATAACTTACAGGTACTTTTGCTTCTGACCTAAAACGGAAATTAAACTAATGTTTTTGCCAGTCTTAGCATGTTACATTTAAATTAAGGGATGGTAAGAAAAATTAAAAAAAAAGAAGCTGAAAACATCTAAAGCAAATGTTGAGCAAAAATGTTCTAGGGAATTGAGTAGAAAGCATGTTTTCCCAAAATATAGTTTGGAAATGTGGCTTTTGATGCTGTTACTTTTTGAGAGGAAGAGCTACAAAATTTGTTTGATGAAATGTTTTCAAGGGAGCTTCTTTGAGTGCTGCAAGTGATTTGACAAGCAAGCTAGGAGATGCTTTACAAACAACTTGTGACTAAAAATATCTTTAAATTCTTTTACATTTTGCCAATTATCCTTTTTCTATTTTAAAATTGTATCCATTTAACTTATAATATCTATTTTGTAACTAAATACAGCATATCATCTTTTGAAAATCCAGTATTTCCAAATTGGGGCTTTAGTCTCTGTTGAGTAGAACAATAAATCTTATTGAAGAAAATTAAGGTCATTTATACATGCTGTACATAAAGATGTAATATGAATTACATTACCATAAACAGAAAAGTTCAGCATCAGACATGAGCTCAGTAAGAACTTTCAATTCAACACGCTTCTTCCCAAACCTCTGCATAAAGCAAAAGAATAGGTAGACAAGTGAGTTTCTAAAAGAGAGAGACACACACACACACACAAGCACACACTAGTTGACTATTGCAAAAATGACATAATATCCCTACCAGGAGGGCACCTCCATTCTGATCATGAAATTCACCCCTCAAAATTTCACAATAAGGGCACTTGTAGTTCTCAATGCCTGCGTCTTTTTCTGTAAGTCCAACACACCGCAAATGATAGCTGTCCATATGAAAGATATTGATGCACCAAACAAATAAATCAATGTAAATTCTTAATAATGAAACAGAAATACAGAAGCAACAATGGAACTTTTTCACACCAAATGAAAAGTAGTTCCTTAATCAGAAAACTAAAATTGTAAATAGTAGAATTCAATCTTATTTATACTAATCGTAATCCTAGCTAATTAGGAAAACAATTTGTGATAAGATAAGGAAATATGGTACTAATTCTAAGAGATATAGAGGAAATAGGAAAACTAATCCAAATGATAATTTGTGATATTTTATGATATGATATGATATCTTCATATATTCTAAGTTTCTCAAGCTAAAACTTGGTAAGCTGTAAGCCTGTTACAATACAAATAAACCTTTTTTTCCAATAAAATATGGACTACACCAAAAAGAGACTGTTAAGGAAATTTTGAGACATTTAAGGCATTGGAGAGATTGGGATCGAACCACGATTGGGACAAAAGTTGGGGCCAAACTGCATCTAGGACTAAAACTTGGACAAAAGTTGGGGTCAGATCAACTAGGATAAAGATTGACAGGGCCAGGGTGATTCTTTCGATTTGTTGTTGGGATAACCATGGGGCCAAGGATGATTCCTTAGGACCAATAGGTGTCTAGGACAAAAGATAGGGCTGGACAACTTCCACCTTTCTCCCCCTCAAAAGTAGCATCTCATATCATAGAAGACAAACCAGGTACCAAAGGAAGCTAAAGAATCATTGGACACATAAAATATGGGAAAGAAGAGAGTGAATAAGTGTACAAATCAAGAGATTGATTAGAATCCCTTCTTTGAAGCTGAGCTTGATGCATTAATTGCGATTGTTGTTGCTGATGCAAAATGAACCTCACTTAGATGCAAAATTCAATGATACTTGTTGACATCTCACGTCAACTAAAGATATGACTATTGCATTCCTTATAAAGCTTGGGTGGTCTTCACTTTCAAGTCAATATTGTAAGGTTTAAGTCACAAGTCAAAAATTTCATGATATCAAAGTCTATCCTAGATCCGTTGTTGGGTCGCCCAAATTTGTTTACGCTCTAGATTTTTATTCCTAGGCATGTGAGGGTGTGTTGAGATCCCATGCTGACCAGAAATATAACCACTGTACTCCTTATAAAGCTTGGACAATCCTCACCTTCCATGTCGATTTTGTAGGATTGAGTTAGGTCTTAAATCCAAATTATAAGAATACTCACCAGCCACAAAACAGTGGTGACCACCAGAGAGAGGAAACTTAGCAATAACAATAACATGATTCTGTGCATATGGAAGGTCCATTGGACCTGAAAACACTTGCGTTAAGCCAGCAGGAATAGGCAATCCACATATGAGGGATTTCCAGCTGCAAACTTACTGAATAGAAGTAGATGGTGGCTGAAGAACCATTTCAGATTGCTGAAAAAAAAGCACTTGGTGGCAACAGCAGCAGCATTAATGAAAAGAAAGGAAGATCTTGACAGAATGACAATAGGGCAGGTTAGACGACTACTTTGAGTCAAATTGTAACCCATGGGTGATGGAGGATGGAAACTTTCTGATACCATGTTGAAATTCTGTGGTTTTGGTAAAGAGGGAGGAAGAGAGATGAATGAGAATGAAACAATATTTGATATGAATTTAGATGCAACACAATGTGCTGATGTGTTTGATATGTACTACATAAAACCTATAGCACTAACACTTATTTATACTAATCATAATTCTAGCTAATTAGAGAAACAAATCCTAGAGGTTTATCTAAGATATAATAATATATTTTCATATATTCTAACATTTACAAAGTGACTGGAATAATAAAAGCAACCACTCACATGAAGATTATAAGCTTTTGCCTGATTTTTTTTTCAGAGCTATGGAACAGCTATTTTTAGAAACAAGGCAATAAGTACTTTACCAGTGCATACAAGTGGAACAAGTAAGAAATTCCTGATCTTCAGACTCAACAAAGCAGCAGATACATAGATTTTGTTCCTTCAGATCTTGCAATTTGTTGTATATAAACAACGATCTATCTAGATTCTGTTTTATCTGAAAATATCAAGCAAGGTCCTAAGTATATGTAATATGCAAATGGGTCATACAAAAGAAAATATATTAAAATCAAAACCTTCTCCAGTGCATCAAGTAGCGAATTTCCATTTTGGATTAAAGTTCCTAGTTTATCCATGCATCTTTTCTTCCAATTTTCCACCTTCTCAACTTCAGATAAAATCAAATCCAGTTCGGAGCAACTAAAGGCAATGGCATCTCCATGTTCCTGAATGTAAGCAAATAATGTCAGTGATATGTCAAGTCTAAAACAAACTGGTAAAGGCTTCACAACAATTGTGAAAGCTTTTACTTTTTCAATCATAAAATTCACAACTGATGAATGAAATCTGAACAAGCTTGATACTCCAGGGATCCTAAGAATATACACAATTAAAAACAATTGAAGGAAAATTCTTAAACAAAAAGGTGCTGTAAAATATAAGGGACAAGTTATGAAGGAAATAAAAACAAACCTTAAGGCTTAAAGTAATTCTACAATGAGAGAAAATGAAGAAAGTAAACCACCCTACTAAAAATTCACATAAATTACAAGGAAAATCCTGACTAGTAACCAGTGCTTTTTTACAAATGACACAGTAACATATCCACGCAGAAAAGAGAATCATAGTTTCATAATACAGACTAAGTCAATCAGTTTATCAATAATCACACACATTAAGGCTACCTACTATACACCCAGAAAATTTACCTTGAGCTGCAATATTGAAGACCAAGATCGTTCTCTGGAACTTAGACCAAAAAATTGATGCACTTGCTCTTGCCATAACCTAAAGCAGAAATAAAATACAATCAAGTAGGCATATCAAATATTTAAACACAAATAATTGTAAAAACAAAAGTCTTCAAGCATTCAGTCAACAGTGTTCTACATGATTATGCAATATATTCTTGACCAAGATGATGCATACAGGGACATAGATGTAGTTCAGAAAGCAATATTAGAAGGCATAGAATCAAATTGAAATGGCAATTCCTTCAATGAAAGCTTATAAAAAAAATTAAAAGTGTAAAACCTAAATATCTAGAAAATTTAATTGAAATGTTAATGAAGAGGGAAGAGCTCACAAGTTACAAGATACCAACATAAAAAGAACAGCAAAAGAAGGGTAAATTGCCATTCAGAAGACTAGAAACGAATCAAACTAACATATAATATAATCTTAATTCTACAACCAACAAATAAGACTTACTTATGTTTTCCAATGGCATCTTCAAGTTGACAATATACTGCTGTAAATTTCATATTAACAGTCTGCAGAAAAAAGTTGTAGATGTAAGCTGTATGTGCCAAAACAATTTTCTCAACCACTATAATTAAGAAAATGCTAGATACTTTTCTCCCCAACTTTTTTTTCTATCCTAAGTTCCTTAAACATCCTTAATCAATCAGCAAATTTGTTAATGAATTGATAAAAGATGAGGTAGTAAATTTAATTAAATAACAACCATACACAAAAAATTAGCTGAGATAACAACCACTATATCTTTTATGGGAAAAAGCATTTTATAACAAGACGAGAATATAGCATGGGGGAAGGATAAAATAGAACACATGAAACAAAAAGTAAAAAATATCAAGAATACAACAAAGTCGTTCTGTCTCTATGTATCAGTAATAGGAATTTCTTTGAAGCAGTCATGCCTATAACAGCATACCTTAACACAATCAATTTCCACAGCATGTCAGAGGAAACATTTTAGCCTTAGATGTGACTGTGAGAGCATTGTGCTCCAACCAAATACACCAAAGAACTACCTAACCGCACACTAATGTTAAATTTTGGCCTTTAATTTTAAAAATATTAGAGAAAAGAAGTTAAGTAGACAAGATATTCCCAGAACAGAAGAAATTGAAAAAAAAAAAAGGAAAAGAAAAGTGCAGGAAAACACCAAATGCTGCCCAGTCTGTGTATCAGAAATGGAAATTCCCTTGAACCAACCATGAGCAAGATGCCATAAACACAATTATATCCTAAAGCAAATCTAAACATCTCTACTCTAACCAAAACCTTCAAAACAGACCACCAGAAATTGTACCAAAGTAAAAGAGCAAATGTAGTGCTTACGAAGAATCCCAAACTGTTTGGTTCCGTAAGGTAGCACCATATCAGTTTCCTTACAATACAAAAATAAGTGACTACACTTCTGGACTAGATCCACATATAGGAATCTATTAACTATATATAGTAGACTGAGCTTTTCTGGTTTGTTTGATTTCCGAAAGGAAGATAGAGGAATGAAAGTGAAAGAAAAGAAAGTGAGAAGAGAAAAAGAGTAGAAAGTGAGATGATTGTTTAATTGTTTGGTAGGAGAGAAAAGAGAAAGAAAGAAGGAAAGAAAAGAAATATATATATATATATATATATATATAATGACACAAATACCTCTAAATAAAAGAGATATAATAAATGGAATAAAAATATAAAAAATAAACATTACATCAAAATTTAAGATAAATTTAAAAATATTTATTTTATTCTTTAAAATAAAAATAATAATTTTATTTATATTTATTATCATAAAGAGTGTAGTAGTAATTTGATTAATTTTAAGCTTTTTTCATTCTTTTCTTCCCAAATTGGAAAGAAAGAATTTTGGTGAGGGTCCCACACTATTTTTCTTTCCTCTCATGTTTCCCTTTGTTCCAAAATGGAGAAAATTTTTCGATAAACATGTATTCCGTTCCCTCCTTTTTTCCCCCTTCTTTTCTTCTCTTCCAAACAGTGTTTACTCTTCAGTTATTCTGTTGCATTCTCATAAATGTTTACCCTTCCGTTTCTACTCATGTGCTACTTGTCAAGGGTGTGGGATAACCCTCTATGCTTTGAGAAAATTTTTCATGCTTCTGGAACATAATTAATACAAGCTTCAAGAAAAATCTCTGCTATTGATTTTAAAAATAACAGACTTCTCTATCACCAAAAGCTTCCAATGGCTGGTCAAGATTAAACCTAGTGAGAGGACATTTTATGTTAGAGTGAAAGGATTAAATCTTAACCATATATGGATGGTCAAGATTACAATTTATTTGAAGTTACAAGACTTCTTTAAAAAATTACACAACTTTTTGTGTATTAATCTTGGCTATTCGCGGTACTATCTAAATTCTAATATTGATTCTAATAGTCAATATTACTCCTTTCACTCTCACATATAAAAGATCCTCTCATTTGATATGATCCCCCCCCTCTCTCTGTACATATATATATATGCATTCATTTAAAGTCTTCTAAACTCTAATAGCCTGTGCACCAGTGTTATCAATGGCAGATGGCCAAAATTCCACCATATAAACACGCCATTGTGGCCTATGGCACCACTATAGCAAGCCTCCCATCACAAATTGCCTATGGTGGTTGGTAAAAGATCTACCACACCATTTAACAACACTATCATGCACTGCACTGATACACAAACACTATGATCTTTTCGCCTAAATTTTAGTGTTACAATTTGTGTCATCTTGCTATTATTCATAAATTTTCTACTTGGTGTCCATTTAGCCAACTTCACCTGTGTGGGATAAGGCTTTGTTGTTATTTTTTACCCAAAGATATAATATTGCATTATTTCATAATTTCTTAACAAAAGAATTGAAGAATATCTTCAAATAAATCACAATATACTGATTTATTTTAATAATATAATTTCTCCAAAGTAGTACAGTGCTTTGCACAGGTACACATGCCAGTTAGGTACAAAAGCACTAGTAGTAACCATTGGAATTTGGCAAATAAAAAAAAAAAAAGAGATGATAAAGGGGGCTAGTAGACAAATAAATCTATATAAGATAAACCTAATTATCAAGGAGTAGCGCATAGATACATTACAAATCACACGAACTCAAAGAATTAAGCCAAGGAAAAATCGGAGTTGAAGTTGATAGCCAGAAATACACCTTCTCCATCTTGCACTGCATTTCTTTCCATCAAGAACTTAATCTAAGAAACCCCAACACACCCAATCTGATTGTAAGCTTTATCCAAAACCAACTTAAAAACTAAAACCATATTTTCTCCTTTTGACATATTTCACAACCTCATTCATTATACTGTTTCTTTCTCTTCTAAAATAAGGGTTAAATACCTATGAAGGATACTCTCAGTTTTACTCTTACATTCTTTCCCTTTTCATTTATTTATAATTTTTTAATACTAACAAACAAGCATGTGCCCACTTTATTTAATAAATCAAACAAAACAATAAGGGTAATCGATAGTTAAAATAACAAAATCCACAAAAGCAGAAAATTACATAACCTAGTACCTGATAATCGGTAAGGATATCTTGTACATCAGTCAACTTGCATCTTCTAGATTTGTGAGGTCCAGAAAGCCCCTCTAATGCTTTCCTAAGCCATTCAAACCCATCAATCAATATTTTCAACAGAGCACCAGAAACAGAGGAATGAGAAAGACCTTCTGCAACCTCCAAAACATCCTACATGATTAGCAAGCATCCCTCATCAATAAGTACTAAGGAGAACCTTTATCTATTATTTTGATAAAAAAAAGAAAATCAATAAGATAAAGAGAAAAAAGTACAAGGATAACTACAAGAAAATACAGAAATTAAATGGAACAAAGATGCTCAATTCCGCAACATATCTTTAGTGAAACCCCATTAAAAAGGCCATGAGCTTTACCAGAAACAGTTGTCAAACACCTGATCTTATCCCAGATCAAGTTTTATGACCCATGTAAAGAAAAGGGAGAAAAAAATAGAATTGAAGAAAAAAATTTAAGGTGAAAAAAATTATTAAGCAATGATCCATGTAAAGAAAAATTGATATCGTAGCAACACACTACAATTATTCATTTGTAATTGAATGGCAACAAGAAAGTAATATCAAAACCAGGTATACTATAAGGCATCCAGATGAATGACACTATATAACCAATGTCAAGAGATCAAGTTAACACCATGCTCTTAATAACTTGTCAAAATAAACAAAATTAGCTGGACACTGAAAATTGAGTTGTGGTATGTGATAAAGGCAGCAGTCAAACACTGAAAGGGTGGGTGGAGCAAGAAAGCATACAGTTATGTCAAATGCAGTCCAGAAAAGACATCTGCAAAAATGCATGACTCAAACAGAAATCATGACTAGATAGAGATAGTAACCTCTAAAGAAGGAGAGCAATTGCAGAAAGACAGGGCTCTTTTGCACCATTGCAGTGTAGAACAACATGCTTGGAGTTTTGAAATCTCATTTAAGTCAAAACCAAGTGATACACCAGATGTTATGGCAGATTGGATTCTTGCAATCAAATCTTCCACTTTACACATCAAATCACTGTTTATTTCATGTAGAGAGTTATCCACTTCAAATAAGCACTGAGCATCATCTAGTAGAGAACATGCTTCATACTCCCACATTCTGCAGTTCTTCAAAACTAATTCAAGCATCCCTCTTTCTTCCAAAGATACTTTAAGATGCTTCGATTGAGAAACCAACATCTAAAAGTAGATAATCAAATTGTCATATTTATTGTGATCATGTTTTCAGCAAAGGTAAAACTGCAAAACAAACATAACAAAACATGAACCTGCAAGTCCTCAATTTTCTGCACAGAATTTGAAGCACATGTAGAAGAGACTAAATATGGCTTTGAATTCCTTAACCAGGAATTAGCTTCTGATACTGCATCATTGACATCATTAAGTGAAGGAAGAATAACAAATATGTTTTCTGAAGCTCTGTAAAAAGACCAAAAGCAAAAGTTATCATCAGCCAAAATAATCTTGTTTCAGTTATAAACATAAAATAAACTATCTCAAGCATCGTTGAACCTGATCATGTCCTCAAAGTCTGAAATAGGAGCCTCATGTGAAAGCATCTTTCTGGCCCTTTCCTCCCAAGGCATGGCGATAGCAAGCACACAAGATAAATTGACAAATTGTTTCTCTCCCTCAATTTGAAGCCTGAAGAATCAATAACAAAAGCAAATGGTTAAAATAAATAAAAAACCTAATGATATTCCAGTTCAGACAAGAAAAGGGAGTTAAAAATTACACAGTGGCCTCCTTCAACAGTTGCTGAATGAATTCCAGAGGCATCTTCAAATCATGTGCCTGCACCAATTTCACATAATTTCAATCAGTTTTCATTGTTACAAGAACTGCCTGAGCATGTAATATAACAAAGTTGATTATCCCCTGCATACTAAGAAACCTTTTATTTTTTAATATTAAAGGAAGGCAGAGAGAGAGATGAAAGAACAGCTTTAGTATGAATAAATATAATAAATTACCTTCACAGCCTTTTCCCGGCAATTAGCCTTCTTCAGCTCAATCTCAACTAATGGCAACTCATCAACTGAAGAATATAAATCAAACGTTAGGGCAGTATAAATTAATAAGAAAATAAACAAATGCATGGGTCTTGAAAAAAAATTCTTAACTATCATTAAGATAACACTCCTCAATACCTTGAATTTTCAAAGATAAACCTTCTTTATAAATGCTCTTCAATTCATCAACTGCATTCTGTTGATCTTCCTGCATGTGAACTCTCCCTAAGACATCATTAAAGTGGGAAACCCATGAAACAGCATCCGAATGGTATTGCCTTAGAAGCTTGAGCTCTGGTACATCAACTGTGAAATTGTCCCATTCCTTAAGCAGCAAACCAACATTCTGCAAGGTTTCATAGTTGATAAAGTTATGGCTTTTAACCATCAAAGAAAACTAAAAGAGGTGAAAAAGATCCAAAACACAAACCTTGAGATTCATAGGACCTTCTAACACATCGTGACATTGAGCACTACAAGATTCTGCGTGACTTAATAGATTCTGAAGCACATCTATCTCTGGGAGTTGAACTTGAAGATCTACAAACTATTGAAAGCATGAATTTCATATTATAATCTCTATGTAACTCATGAAATGCACAATGTGTGCCATATCTGTGCATGACATATGATACTCACATAAATGCAAAACACATGAAATAATTTAACAATGCATGACTTATCACACATTAACTTTTAAAGCCTTTGCCTTTAGCATTATACACAAATAGAGAACTTTATAGGAGCAGGGCTTGAGAAATTAACAAAGCCAGAGTAGTTTCCAGAGTTCTTTATTACCTCTGCTTTTAACTTGTGAATAACATCAACATGTAGTGCAGCAGGTTGTTTTGCTGAGATGCACTTTCTGACACTATCCAGCCATGCCTGATGGGTCTCAAAGAAATCATGTTAGAAACATGAAAAATAAGAAGTGCATAAATTTAGACCCTGGACTAGGGTACAGCACAACTGCTCGAGCACAAAAAATGGGACAGTTAAGAACATGAGCCAAAACTCTAGATTGTACAGGGAATAGAGATGAACTCTTACAAATAAAGCAAGATGGATAAAAATCAGGTGAACTCTTTCCACATCAATTATTAGTTCCTCTTCCTCATATTTTGAAAATAAAAATTCTATTTTTATTTTTGTGCTCAGTACATAGTATTTTTTTCTAGGGTTTATTCATTTATAGAGATTAAAAGATAATGTTGATTTTTATTGCTTTCTTTTTGTTTTTACATTTTGCATGTTCTGTTGTTTATGGAGGTGATTTCTTGTCCTCCAACATATAAGTCTTCCCAACATGTACTTAAGGCCATCTGATCTAGAATATTCCCAAAATAACTTAGTCAAAACTGTAAAAAGTTGAATGACTGATTTACAATTCTACATGCTCTTAAAACAAACAGGTGAGGCCTACTATAACTTGGCAAGATTGTGTAGAATTAAAGGGAAATTATATGAAGCAAGGCAATGCAAGATCTTCAGCACAAAATTCATATCCTTAAACATTTCCTGAGGTGCTTGGGAACAAAAATATGTCCAGTCTTCAGGAAACATCAAGCTCCCTCAAGTTTATATTTGACAGCAACCAAAACTGAAACTGAGTAAGTGATGATAGTTGAGTTTAATGACACCCTAGCATCCCAACCCACTCATCACTATACTAGGGAAATCACTCCTGGATATTGAATCTCAAGCCCCACAGGCTTCTAACCAAAATCCTACTGATTTTCCACCAACTTGTTCCATTCACTGGATTCCCTACACTTCTGATATTCCAACTCGTGATCATATTTAGCTAATTCCTCCTACCTTTTGGGACACCATAATTCACTGAAGTTTCAAATCACTGGAGTTCTTTCTTGAAGCTGTTTTCTCTCTCCTGTTAACATGAGAATTTGGAGATTGATAGGAACCTGGTGTCTTAATTAAAAAGAGTGGGGAAAAACTCCACAATTTACAGAATAGAACACATGGTAGAACTTGAGGGTCTGAACCTCCAAATGCCCAAAGGCCTCAATCACCTCACAGATGACAAGATATCCCTCCCCGTCGGTCCCTTTTTCTTATTTATAGGCAACATGCCTTATTTCTTCTGATTATCCTTGCCTCACTAACAAATTCAGGCTAACTAATTGATAATTGTAACTAACTACTAATGGGTAACTAACATATTGAAACTGTTGATATCCCACATTGACAAGTGATATGGCCAATGTAATCCTTTTAAGGCTAGGACAGTCTTCACCTTTCAATTCAGTTTTGCAAGATTGAGTTAGGTCTTAAGCCAAAAATTTTAAGATGGTTTCAGAGTATATCCTAAATTTATTATTGGACCATCCTCTAGATGTCTATTCCTAGGCGTGAAGGGGTGTTGTTATTGGGCCACCTGCATTTGTCCACACTCCATAAGTTCCAGTCTGAGGCGTGAGGAAGTGTGTTAAGATCTCACATCGACTAGAGATGTGACCAATGTAGTTCTTATAAGACTTGGACAGTCCTCCTTTCCAAATGTCTAGATTTGGGCATCAGGGGGCATTGAAATCCCATATCGACCACAAATATGGCCAATGTAGCCCTTATAAGACTTGGGTGGTCCTTACCTTACAAGTCAGTTTGTGAGGTTGAGTTAAACTCTAAGCCTAAATTTTGAGTAACTACTATTCATAGGAGTTACCTAAGACTCAATCACCGTCATCTTCATACCATCACGATGAACAATATCAACCAACATAGACTGAATCAGGGGATGACAATCTTGGTAGTTTCTCATTACCAGTAAAGAGCTATGGTAATTCCAGATTATTTTCATCATGAGCAAAAACTAAACCAGCTGCAGTAACTTTCCAGATCAGATTTACTTTCATTCCTAAGAAATCATATCCCTCATGTTCAGGAAAATATACTTCCATCCTCTTTTCAATCTCACAGAAATTTATAACAGAAACAGGAAACACCAAATGCAATCTCTTTCCTAAAACCCAATACAGATCATTATATTTGTTTTCCTTTTTTGGGTTGAAAGTTAAGTGCGAATGTGTCAAATACTGAACG
This sequence comes from Mucuna pruriens, assembly GCA_025330945.1. Classification (NCBI taxonomy): domain Eukaryota; kingdom Viridiplantae; phylum Streptophyta; class Magnoliopsida; order Fabales; family Fabaceae; genus Mucuna; species Mucuna pruriens. The sequence goes on along the minus strand of JAENHJ010000531.1, from coordinate 2,656,809 downwards.
AGAAAGATGGTTTCCCATCTATTTTAAGTTGTGACAAACACATTCTGATTAAAATGTATCTACAGATCCCTACCTTGCAAATGAAAAAATGCCATTTTTGAGAGAAAAAGATAGTTTCAAAATATAAATATAAAATTAAGCACAGAACATACAAAGTAAAAAAAATGTGCTGAACTATCATTGGCAACATCTACCTTGGTTAAAGAAATTTTCCCTTCTAATTTCTTACTTTCTTTCACGTAGATGGGTAAACCACAAGCTTTGGAGTATAAAAGTTCCAACTCAGACATCTGGAATAAACAATTTTAGTTAAATTTAATGGACTGGAAAGAAGAATCAAAATGTTACCAGATGTCATTAAAATTAGCAAGAACATAAATTGTTACCGGATATATGTAGTATCAATAAAAAGTTATTAAGAAAAGACATGATGAGTCTACAAGAAAGTACATTTGAACATATTGACAAAGCAGTATCAATCTCCTGAATTATAGATCTTGCTTCCTCTGCGTATTCCTGCATCAACATAAATTAACAAAAAAAAGGCAGAAAATTGCAACTACCAAAGGTACTATTAACAGTTTGTTAAGAAAAACACCTTCAATTTATGATAACGAGGCTCATTGCATGGTGCAGGACTAAATCTCAGCAACTCATCAACGAATTCTAAATGAACTTTCTTGACACTCGAGTCCCGATGACACAACCATAACTCAATTTTTGTTATGCAGTCTCTTATCCCTTCTGCCCATTTCTGAGCTTCAATCAAATTCTTTACCATGTCTCGAACCTACATTCCAAAAAAGAAACAGAACTTAGTTAAGTACATTAACATGTTTATACAGGAGTATATTAAAAAGTAACAAATAGAACTTACAGAATCCATCTCAGAACCAGCCCAAAGAAATTGTTCAGCTTTCCTTAGTGCAGTAACAAATGCATCGTGCAAAAAAACGTTCTGAAGAATAGTACTTGATTGCAGAAGCCATTCTGTAGCAAGTTGAGCAAAAGTAATGGAGCCACCTTTCACCTACACACATCCAGGAGTCTCAGAAGACAATAGTAAATTTTTTTATAAACACAAATGTATGCACAAGTAACAACAATACAAGCATTATCTTAGATAATTTCATGAAACAAAAAACACAATACGACTTACAGGAGAGCAGTACAGTCAAAGATATAAAGCATGGGAACATCATATCTTTTGTTTGCAGAAAGATAAGTAAATGTAACTATTGGAAACAATATTAAAATTATAATTGGAAATTTTGGAAGGTCAAAAAGAAATGTCTATATGTATATATGACCTTTTTGGCCAAAGCACTAAGACATGAAGACTGCCTTTTCACACTTCTACACTCAGCTTTGTCCTCAGAAGTATATTTGTCCATAGAAAATGCCAGGTCATACAATTCTGCAAGTGAATGACGATAGAGAAGACGTAGTTTTACAGATTTGCATTCACAAAGATGTTCCCAGTGCTGCACAAGAGAAAAATAAATTCAGTCAATCCATAAAAACACCACCCATGAGGGAACAAACCAATAAAATCCTAGAAATCCGAATCTGTCCAAGTGACTTAAAACCACAATAATATCAACATTACAAATATTTTCTGTTGACTATAATGCCTAGTCCTACATGATATATAAATTGATTGGGAATTTTAAGCATGTGTGTGTGTGTTTATAAAGTCCAGTTAACTTTGAAAGAACAAACAATCACCAGGTACAAAGACAGTGCTAACTTCAGTTAGAAACCAACCAAGAGAAAGACACAGGAAAACAAGGGGGAAACTAAACCATGAGGAAAAAGCCAGATGCATAATATCATAAATCCATAATCAACTAACAGGCTTATGCAAATCCAAACAATAATAGTGATCCTTATATCTGTCATGTCATGCAACGATACAATTCCTTTCCCTTCATCCCTTATCAGCACAATTACAATTTTGTAAGGACACAAACAGAAGTGTATAATACACTTTACTTATTTTCACTTACATAAGACATAAATAGACAACCCATATCCTCTTTTCCAGGGACAAGCTGATTTTCTGATATGTTCACACAGCACATAGGGCAGAATATTGAAGAGAGCCCACTTAAATTGAGTGGCCATCTTAAGAAACTTAAAAATCTATTGGGTACCTCTAATCTTAAATTGAAACTAACAAGTTGAACAATTCAACTGTGAAAAAGGATATACATAAATTCTCAGTGCAGGTTATTAGGTTAACACTTTCTTCAGCTTTGACATTGATGCAATGGTGGAAGATGAATTATTAATGGCATTTACATATTTACGTTATTGATTACTAATACCTCAATGGCTCAATCACATTCATTTACCTCCAGACAAACAAAAGTCGATGGCCTGCAACCACATACAACAGCAGAGAGATAGAGATATTGCTGGCAGATAATGCATGCTGGATCCTACAAAAGACACCAGTAAACACAATCAGAAAAATGGAAACAATGAATTATCATTTTATATTACCATAGGTTAAAAAATCATACTTCTTCAGTTCCCACATATTGGGGACATTTTCGAGGAGCCATGCGAGAAGATTTAATAATACCATTTTTCCAAAGTTTCTCTCTCCAAGACTTTTCTTTATCTGATAATCTCAACAATTCCTTCTTCAAATAAGCAGACACTCTGCCGTCAACATCACCATACTGAAAACGATGAAATCAACATGTAAGAGCATAAGCAAGACTACTCAGCGAACAAACTTTAATAATATGAAAAGTATTAGTGCACTTTATGGAGTAAAAATAGAATAATAAAAAAAACTCTTAAATAAGAAAGTCTAGAAACAACTTAACAAGACTTTACATGAAATACAGGTTCAGATTTTTCTGTTTTCATTATGGCTCGAGCAAAGTAGGTGACCATCTTGGGCACCATCACAGTTTACAAATGCATATCCCCCCCCAAAAAAAAAGAAAAATACAATAATTTTTTCTGTAATCAGTAATATGGCATTTGTTAATTTAAGTAGCTAAACCCACATGGCAGGAAGAGGCTTGGTTCTTATTGTTATATAATAATTTTTTTAAAAAAAAAAAGTCAGGATTAGTTTATTTAGCTAACATGGTAGTCAAAATTGTGATCTTACTCATAAGATTGCACAATTTAATGACTTTTGCATGCCTCATCAATCTCGATCACACTCTCCAACTCACTTTGCTGTGATTAGTAGGATCAAACGATTTTTTAAAAACCTGACAAACCCAATTTTGTATTTTAGTATGAGGATCCATGTTATGCTTACACAATGTACATATTTGAGTCCCAATTAACGTACCACTGGGCTTTTCCATCCACCACATGTGGTTAAGAATAAATGAACGTAATTTTATGCAATTATTGATATGTGATTAATAGTGTCATGAGGTTATTGAAATGTGGGATGGTAGTTAATTTTGTCTCACAAGTGGTTAATAGTGTCATCACGTGATTCACTACATGTGTAAATATGGTTAACTCTCACAAATGGCTAAGAGCAAATGAACGTGATTACATACAACTACCAATGACAGCATCATGAGTTTATTGAAATTCTAATAGTGGTTAACTTTGCCTCATAAGTGGCTAATATTAACCACATCGATAATTGTATACAATCATATGATCATTTCCTCTTAACCGCGTTGTGAAACAAAATTAACCACATTTACACACGTTAATCCCACGGGTGAACATAACATAACCCAGCAGGACGTTCAACTTTTTCCTACGTGTTTCCCTAATCTCTCTAATCTTAGGTAGGGTCTCAATTTTTACTACTTCATCTGCTAGATTTGAAACACAAATTGCATATCTCAAATATTAGGGGCTGTTTGGTTTGTTTTCTTGTTTCCAGTTTTAGTTTATACTTTTCCTTGTGATTATAGAAATTGCTACCATGTTTTCACTCTATTCCTTGTTTCAAAATTTTATGAAGGAAAGGGTGAAAACTAACAGTTCCTTCACAAATTTTTGAAGAGAAATAGAATGAAAAACAAGGTTGCATTTTAGGGGCCGTTTGGTTTGAGAAAAACATTTTCTATTTTCGCTATTAATTACAAAACTGTCACCTTGATTTCACTTTGTTTCCTTTTTTAAAAGTTTGTATAGCAAATAGTGAAAACAACTGTTTATTATGTTTCATTATTTACTGTTTACAAAAGTTTGTACAAGAAACAACTTTCTATTGATTGTACAGGTTTCAGAAAACTTTTTATTGTTTTCACTGTTTTCTAAACAAAAATGTGAAAATAGAAAACGAAGTGAAAACAAGGTCACATTTTTCTAATGAAAAATGAAAACAAGAAATGATTCTCAAACCAAATGACCCCTTAGTAATTATAGTGAAAACATATAAACTGAAAATGTAAACAAGAACATAAACCAAACACCCTCTTAGCTTTTTATCTCATCAACAAATTATTACTTGAACAAAGGTAACAAAGTCAGAACAATGTGCAAACCTGGGCTACTACACAAAGAAGCTCCTCATGAGACAAGACAGCCATTTTGTGATACCGCTGATAGAGATCAGCTCCAAATGCACCATATGGTAGCCAGTCAGCAGGAGCAAAATTGACTGCCTCCGCACAATTTAATCCTGAGAACAGAAATAAATCATACAAAACATGACATACTTCAGAATGTATTTAAGCTGTAATTTTGGATGGAGACAGAAATAAACTGCATACCAAGATTGAAACCTCCATGATAAGATTTGGGGAAGGTAATAACAAAATTCCCAGGCTCCTGGCAAACATCAAAATGAAAAGTAACATGTCAAAGATTAAATTTAAATATATAAAAAAAGTTGCAAATGACAAGCAGAAGTAGTAGCACTGCAGTATAGATTTCCTGGAAAACTTGCATCATAAAAAGGACTTATCATATGTTTGGACCACAAATGAACTTGAATGAGTTTTAGAGGCTTTCAGTGTAAAAGAACTTCAACTGCAACCCACAATATTCCACCAAATTAAATTATAAGTGTCCACTTTCTGTGGAGTGTTTATTTATCTTGGATATCATATCATTTGCAAAATATTAACACATTTGTCTTCTGAATTACAATTTCAATGAAATCATGCATTTACAGTAGCAAACTATTAAAGAAAATTCACCAATGATAAGCCAGCAAAATGAAACCTGAAGTATGCTGTAGACAGGAACTCCATTTTCTTGCAAGACAGATGGGTTTAGCATAGTAACAAGCTGAAAAAGCAGATCAGGTTGTGCATCAAAAAGATCAGGAAGACTGCTTCTCATCACCTACAAGGAAGTAGATCCATCATTTTACTAACATTGTCAACAAATATTTGTCCACTCACATAGTTAAGAACTTTGATTAATAATGAATTCTTAAAATTAACAATTCATGAAATGTTTGGATTGTGGGGTTTGGGGGAAAGGGAAGGGAGGGTTAATGTCTCAACTTTAAATTTTCAATTGAGTGATAAAATGCTTTTGAAAAAGAATAATGGATGATTGGAAGGTTACATAGTAATATTTCATTTTGAAAAACGTTCAAAATTTCAAATAATAAAATATTAATTTAAATTGAAAGATTAACCATCCCTTTTCATTTCCATAAATGCCTCCATCTAAACATACCTTTAGAAAACCACTCATTTAAGTGAACTATACATATATACAAATATATATAGTCCCAAAGATAAATAATTTTTTTCAGATTTTGGACTTCAATATGGAAGATTTAATACATAACATGTAATCAATAAAAATCACAATGACCTACCTCATAGTTTCTAGCAATGATAATCAACAGATTTATCTAATTGAAATTTTCATTTTCTGACAACACCTAAATGTTTAACAGTTTACACTTAGCATAACTATATTTTATTTCACAGGAGACCACTAGATAAAATTTTGATAATATAGCTGCCCAAATTTAATAATCTCATTTCATGAGTATTAGCTTGTTTATACAATTGAAACTTCAATAACATAGTCAAAATTATGCAAAACAAAACAATAACATGATTATTTAGAAACTCTATTTACAATTTTACATGTATTCAATATTTAGAAAAAGGTGGCAAAAAATTTTATGGTTATCTTAGTATTCCACCTATTCTCTTGTTTTTTCAATTTTCATTTTAGATTAAAAATAACATGATTTTAATGAATGAGTAGAATCCATTTGAAACTATTCCCTTTTCAGAAATTCTTTGTTTATAAAAAAAATGTTCTTCTTTGACATGATCACACAAAATGTGCACCCACAATTATAGTGTGCATGCAAGTATTTATGTGCAAAGACACTAGAAAATTTACACATGTAAATAAACGGGCTCTAATAGCAAGTGTAACAAAATAAATTTGGTTGGTTCCACTGGAAATCTTTGATCCTACAAGTGAAAGGTTGGAAGAAGCAACAGAATAAAAAGGCAATTAAATAATTTTTTTAAAAAAGGTAGAAGAAGTAATAGTAGATAGATATAACAAGAACCTGAGACCTACCTTCTCAAAAGCACTGGCGTGACTACCAGGCACACTGTACCAGCACTTTGCTTCTCCCCTAAAACAAAATAGAAATCAGAACCACAGTTGCAGGGGAGAAAAAATAAAGTGAGACACGAAGCCTCATGGATCCAAATATATATTTTGAAAAGATCCAAGATCATAAAACACATTACAAATGCTAGCAGTTGAGGTTCCACACTGTGGCCCAAGGATAAGCCAATAAGCAAAACCAAAGAAATGCAGAGAGAATAAAATGCCAAATTCATGAATTCTTTGATCCGCAAATAAATGTTGTGAACCACAGAGCCAGATTTAAGTATTGGGCAAACTAAGGCCCTGGATTGAGGGTACCAGAAATTTCGTAGCTTTTCAAAAGAAAAGAAAAAAAGTGGCATAGCTAAAAGTGATTAAAATTTCACATTTGAAGGTAGAAGCCATACAAAAACAAGAATCATCTATTTCTGCAGGAGGAGAAATTTTGAAACTAAAATGGATATGAGGATTATTTGTTCTTTCTTCGTTTTTAGACTAAACAATAAACATCAACATTAATTGAATGAGGGTAAAAGTTGGTGATTAAGATGATTTACTTTCTTGCTATAAAATTTGGTAGATTGTATTTCCTGTATGTAACAAGTCATGCTTGTAAAAAATATGGGATAGTCTAAATATTTAGAATTTCATATTGAAATATAGAAGCAATACAAAATTAAACAAGAATCATATATTTCTGCAGGAGGAAAAACTGTCCAAGAGAAAATTTGAAACTAAAACAGATATGAGGACGATATAGAAAAACCATTTGTTCTTTCTTCTTTTTTTCAAACAAAAATTAACATTGATTGAATGAAGGAAACAGTTGATGATTTACTTTCCTGTTGCTATAAAATTTTAGCAGATTGCATTTTCTGTATGTAATAAGTCATGTTCAGAAAAAATGAGGCACAGTCTAATATATTTCTGCTGGAGGAGAAAACTGTCCAAGAGAAAAATTGAAACTAAAACACAAACAACATTATAGAAAAACCTTGTTTTTTCTTCTTTTTTGAACTAAACAACAATGTTAATTGAATGAAGATAGTAGTTGATGATTAAGATGATTTACTATCCTGTTGCTACAAAATTATGGCAGATTGTATTTTCTGTATGTAATAAGCCATGCTCAGAAAAGTAAAAATTAAGGAATTGCACCAATACCAAGCAAATGATGGGTTCGGATAGAATATTTGGAGGATAGTTACTGGTTTTTTGTACAAGACTCTCTGGCTGGAACTAACATAGAATGCAAAGAGCACTTCTGTAGTTCTGCTGATCTCATTTTTTGCTAGGAAAGCTTGTGTTCTCAAATAGAGGATATTATAAAGCCACAAGGATTGAGCTAGTGGGGGGGGCTGATAATTTGCCTGAGGTCATAGGTTCAAACCTCATTATCACTATTGCATCGCAAAAAATGGAAGATATTGTAGACTTTTTTGGACTCTTCATGATTCCTTTCATAATATTTTTGCTATTGAATCAACAAGTTCAAGTGGAACATCAAAAGTAGACATGAAGTTTGATACAGTTAAATCTTCCCTAATACAACCAAATCTTGCTCCTGTGACCATGTTATTATTCATTAAATATGTTAGCTTCATAAACTCCTGAGATTCCAATTCTACACAGCCATAAATTATCCTATTAACATACAAAAAAAATACACATAATTCCTGAATGAAAGGGTTTTATTTTATTTTATTTGAAAAACAAAAGAGAGTTGATAACTAGATGGTGTTCATAATTAATTAATATATATTACAGAAAGGAGGATAAGTGTACAAGGCCAGCACAAATAAAGAAAAGTAAGGCTTACCAGTGTAAATAATTCATTGAGTAAAAGCAGTGATCCTCAAAGTGCCAGCAAAAGGATGAGAATAGCATCCCAATATATAGCCAGGGTACCATGACACCAGTGATATTGTGATGAACAGCTCGAAGCATTGAGCCTTTCAACTTAGGCAAGTTATTAAGATTCCATGGGTTAGTTGAGTATTCTTGCCATAATTTGTCATCAATAAATTGTGGTTTCTGATCAGTTACACGTGGGAAACCACTCCCACAGACAGACGTATCCAAGTCATTTCCATACATAACCTCAACCTCACCAACCAATCCTTCCACAATATCCCAAAATTTTTTCTCTATTTGCACCCTTGAGACAGGTCCTGATCCAAACCATCTCCTCCTTGACCGATCTGCTATGCGTCTAAAGGCTTCCAACGTATAGTGCTTCCCAGGCACAAAACCAAAGCTGTCCCTGTCAGAATTCAAGCAGTTGAAACAATACCAATTACCCGGGGGAATTTGCTTCAATGGTGGGCAAAGACAATAAGTATGCCAGCCCTTATCACACCTGTCACACAAAAGCATGCGTTCCCCATGCAAACCACTTTTACATTGCTCACAAATCTGATCATGTTCTTCTTGCACTTTACTATCCTTACGTTTTGAACAATCTACACTCTTGTTATTCTTCTTCAACGCCAAAGGTTGCACCCCATGATCACTCTTGTGGTCCTCATGCACACTTTTCTTACAACTCTGAGCTGACCCTTGATTCATCAGGCTATAGAAATTCTCGTAATCATACAAATGCTCCCGATACAGCTGACACAAAACATGCTTAGCACAATCCGAAATCTTCCCGCCAGACCTCACAAACCGAGCAACATCACCCCATTTCTTTCCATCGACAACCTTATCGTATCCACCAAACCGCTTCACAGCATTGAATAGCTTACACAAGTCCAGCTCCTGGCCCTCGAACACAACCCTTTTCCTGGACTTCTTAGAAGAGTGATCCTGCAAAAACCTAGAGTAGTCCAAGTCAAAGGTCTTGGAGTCAGAGGCAGCAGGGCGTGCCTGGAGCTTGTGAATGGCCTGAGTCTTGGTGGGGAAAGTGAAAGAGTCAAGATCCAAAGCAAAAGGGGGTTTCCAAGTCTTGGGAGGCACAATCTTACAAATTCCATAAGGCTCAGCCTCGGGTCTAATCTTGTAGATATACTCCAAAGGATCCTTGAATTCGTCCTCAGTAGGGTAATACACAGGCCCCGAAGGTACAGTCAAGGATGTAACACTCGGACTAGGTCCTACCACACCTTTCTCCACAGACCTAGGTTTACCCTTCCCCATCTATGAGCACAGCCAATTCATGAATGTGCACACTTCAAATATAACTAACCAACTAACTAAGCACGAAGCAGTAGCGAATAGACGAGAGAGGGGTCGCAGTTTATTTTACCTTTTTCGGGAGGTACAGTTCAGTGCAGTGCAGCGCTGTGTAGTGAAGTCAGGAAGAAGAACGAGTGTAGTCTTGTCTGGTGTACAGTGGTCTCGTCTGTTATTAAATAGCGTCCTTCTTCTGCCGTATCGCACGGGAAAACTTCTTTAGAAAGATAACTGATCATCTACATAGTTTCGTTAGGTTAGGTTCACTTTAGTTATCCACTCAGGCCCAAACTTGTTTTCAACTTCTTTCTCGGCCCAACCTTGTGGACTCAACTTCTAGAGCCCGCCAACTGAGGATGTCATGTGTTGTGTCTATGAATCCATTGGACATTTTTATAAATTGTTTTTAAAATATACATTTTTATTTTAATTTCAATAATAATTCCTGTCTTTTCATCAACATTGATAAAAATCAAAAGCACTGGATAGTCTAGATAATATAATTTTCTAGTTAATAAAATACTTATTAACTATAAAAAAAACTTTGACTAGTGTCTATAAATAAATAAAAAAGCATATATAGCATTTCACGTTGTTAATAAGGAACTTCAACTCTACAAACGAAAATAAGAATGCATTTAAACTAGTACTGTTTATTATTTCGGTGACGGTGACCAATAGCCTAGTCATGCAAGAGGAATATCACACTTGTCAAGGTAAGGTGACAATAATATATAGATAACAAAACAAGAGTCATTCAATTGACGTGTCCTTAGGATGCCACGTGTAGCTTAACCGATCCTCTACCATCCTTACGTTTTATATACATTGCTTGAATCAGACCTTGGAATCAAATTCGATTCAAACATCCGTAATAATTATCCCTTCACTTTTTCCATCGCGGGCAATATATTTGGCTTGTGGTAACCAATTGCAATTCAAAATATTTGTTTGTAATTAATTAACTCGAACAGTAACTAGCTCACTCCTTTAACAAACATATATTTCATGTAGTAGCTTCCCACGCATAACAGTTGTTCAAATTAAGTGTTTGGATTAATTGGACATGCTATTTAATTTATATATAGACTTAACAAAATTATTTGTTTTTTATGTTATAGAAAAAAAAAATTTAAATCTTCTCCCTATTGAGTTTTTTTAATCTCGTTCTCTAAAATTCCCTCTGTATTTTATTTTTCCTATAAATAGTCAAATTTTAAAACTGAAATTTTATTTACTGAAAAAATTATATTTTTCACTAATTAAAACTCATCTTAAAAAGTAGAATATTATATAATGATCTGGGTTAGTAAAGTATTTTTTTAATATATACTTTATAATTGATTAAAATTTATTAAAAATATAAATTTAAGAGAGAAAGTCTTTTAATAAAAACTGAAACTCACACAATATCATTGATATATTTAAATTAAAACCAAATTTTAATATTTATATTTATATTTTATATCGTTTCTCTTTATTTTCTTTTCATTTATTTTTACTATTTTAAATGAAAGGTTATTAGTATTTTAGACTATGTATCACTCAAAATAAATATTTATTTTATATAACTAAGATTTATAATAAATGTATATTTTAATATATAACTTATATTGTAATTATAATTTATCATAAATAAATATCTTGAACATAAAAAATATATTTTAAATTTATAATAAATAATTTATATTGGAATATAATACAATTTGTAATTATTACTAATTTCTATTAAAAAATTAGAATTAAATACATTAAAAATATACATTAAAAGAGATAAAAAATAAATAATTATAAAAATATATAACTATTATTTATATAGAGAAATAGGATTGATATCCTTTGTATATTAATTAATCTTAAATAAAAATATTTGTAGAAGTTATTGTTCAATGATAACATTTTCAATGTTCTTCAACAAGTGGGATTTTAGTTTTTTTTTTTTCTTTATATCTTTTGATTTATCTTTTTATATTTATTTTTAAATTGATTTTTGTATATCTTTAAAATCCTCAATAATTAAAACTAATTCTATATCACAATAAATTTTTTATTATAAATTTAAAATATAATTTATATCTACAAATATTTATGTATTTTATTTTTATATAAGATAAACAGTTATTATGTATATTGCACATGTTAAAAAATTAATAAAAATTATTATTAGAAATCTTGATAGAAGTGTACTGTTAACCTACTATACAATTTTATAAAAGAAAATCATTTTTAATTCCTTAATTATTACATTTTAGACGGTTGTTAACGTTCTCCATTGTTAATATATATTTATTAACTAAAAAATTAAATCTTCTCCATATATAAATTAAAATAAATATTTTGAATGAAAATATTTATAAAAATTATTTTAAATGAAAATATATATAAAGTGTTTTTAGGAAGTTCTTGTAAACGAAAATATTCTTAAAAAATGTCTTAATTTTTGTGTCTTTTAATCTATATCTTATCTTTATTTTGAAATTAAATTTTAATATTTTAAAAATAATTATCAATATTTATTTATTAAATATTAATTATATAAAATAAATACTTATTTTGTAAATTATATAAGCTAAAATATTAATTATCTACACCTTAATGTTCAATTTGTTTGATTTTTATCAACGAGGATGAAAAGAACGGGAACTGTGAATTGTTTAGATACTGAAATTATTATTGAATTTTAAAATTGAATTAAATAATAATAGATATTTTTATAAATGTAAATAAATGTATTATTATTTTGTATAAACTACTTTGTACATTTTTATTTACGTGTAACAAAGTTCTTTCTAAACCGAATATTTAACACAAGAATAAATGTATTATTAGTTTTTGTATTTTCATCTACGCTTAATTTTAACCCCTATATTTTTAATCAAAAAATTATTTTTTAAATTTATGAAATTATTTTTATCTTTAACACTTATTTTTATAAATTGGATAATTAATTTTATTGATTTAAAAATATAAAGATTAAAATTAAATTTGATTAAAAATACGAAGATTAATGACATATTTATTTCCTTAATATAAAAGAACATATTTTTGGTCCATTTAAAAAAGAAAAAGTCGAACTTGGGCCTCGCAGGATGAGTAGTGTGAACCTAACCTAATCAATTAAGCATCGAGTTGATGGGTTATCTTTCCCAAATAAGCTTTGCAATGCAATGCGGGGCATAGGGCATAGGGTATAGGAAGCTAGTGTATAGAAGACGAGTGAGTAATCCTTGTGTTGTTGAAGGTGATGGGCAAGAAAGGAGGGGCCAAAGTGGCTCATGCTCCAATATCATTGAGGGAAGAAGCCACCGGAAAAATACAACAAACCAAGGCAGCCTCTAATGCCAAATCCAAATTCAGATTTGATCACTTGAAAAACCTAGCAGTCTGGGCCACCACCAATCACCCTCCCGTACCGTCTTTGGCCGCCTTCTACGGTCACCAATTCGCCGCCTTTGGAGAGGCCACCGGAGCACCACCTGATCCTTCTTTAATAACTTGCCAAAGGTTTGTTTGTTGTGCTCTTCTTTTCCTGTTTCGCTTTCGCTTACGGATTTTGTTCTCACTTAATTATCTATCCTTCTGCTTCAATGCCTTTTTTATGTTTCATTTTAAGATTTTGGGGAAAACTAAATTTATATAATTACGCTTGCTGCAACCTTTTGAATGATCATGCGAAGCAATACGATCCATATATTATTGGAATTATTACCCGATCAAAATTAGTTGAGGGCTGCATTTCATCTTTGTAATTCATATTGGCTTTTTTGTTAACCACTATAATGTTTTATGTGGTCAATTTTAATTACGGAATAGTAGCACCAGTTTTATGGTATATTATCCAAGTTTTGTTCTGTATTATTTGCGATATGCTTCAAGTTTCAGATTAACAATACAATTTGTGAAGCTACGTGATGGTTGTTGCAGCAGTGTTTTCTTGTGCTTCTCTTTGCTATTTTGTTCTTCACTAGTTTCAATATGCTTTAGCTTATAAAATTTTCTGCCTACTTGCCATATCCGAATGTTATGTTGTTGAAGAATTTGCTGATCTTTTGTTAATAATAGTGTAATTTGATAGAATCGAAGAACATGAGATTGCTCCAACAGCTAAAGATTTTGAAGTTGCATTTATTTGACTTTCCAAGTTATCTTTAAATAGTTGATACTTGGAAATTTCATAAGATTTCAGTATGAAATATGTTTATCAACCCTGATCATTATTTGACTGCTCTACAGATGTGAAACTGTTCTTCGACCTGGCTTTAATTCAACTGTACGAATTGAGAAGAATAAATCGAAGGTCAGGCATAAGCACAAGAAATCTGGTAACATCACTCAAAACAAGGTAGTGTACAAGTGTCATTTTTGTTTGCATCAGAATCTGAAGAGAGGGACCCCTAAGGGACACATTAAAGGAATCTGTCCATCAAAAGATAAATCATCGTTAGAGTCAACACCTCCGTCAAAATCCATCACGGGTGAGTCTTCTAAATTAGAGAAAGGCATTGTAAGTAAAGATGAAGCCAATGAAACAAATGTGTTTCCTTCACGAGTTGTAGCTAAGGATGTCATCCTTATGGATGGTCTAGCTACCCCGTCAAGTACAAATACGACAACTTTGTTAGAAGGAAAGAAGAGAAGGAGAGATAGTTCCTTGTCCAAGAACGCTATTAAAACTACAAACGAAGTAGCAAAATCTGCGAGTACATCCTGCAAAAGACGAAGAAAATCTTGGACTAGTTTAAAGGAAATTGCTCAGAGCAACGAGCATAAGAACAGTCAAATTGCTAATTTAACAATCCCATTATTTTTATAAGTAGGGAGATTTCCTGTATAGGTTAAACTGAATTGTATTTTTTTTTTTATGATGCCTGCAGGCTTTATGTTTTCGCTGTTACATTTTCAAGCAAATTTGTTTTTACTGTGTTTCATGCTCTGTTGAAGGAGTTTTGTTCTCCTGTATGGATGGATATCAATATATTTTTCTTTTTTATTTTTGCAATTTTAGTTTGTCTCTGTGAGCAGCAGTAGTTTGACTGTCTCATTGATTTTTATTTTTTCCTTTTGATCACTCACAATCGAACCTTAATGGAACGGAATGGTAAGATTTCGTTCGAGACTCGCTGAGATGCAATCGGAATATTCAATTACCATTTGAATGTATTGAGCTGTGGAATTCAAATTTCTAAACATTAATTCAAGTTAGTGATTTCTATCCCTGATAAATTGACAGGAAAAAAGATAATGACTATTGGTGCATGTAATGACAAATTTTAAAGGTGATAGACGGAGATGTAAGAAATAATTAATAATTAATGGGTGTTTATCTAAGAATTCATCTATCACGGGGAATTAGGGTCTTGGGAAGAGAAGAGATATCACCTCAATTTGAAGGAGGGTTGTGTGAAGAAAAGAGAATTCTAAATAGAAGAAAATAAAAAAGAATGCGAGTGTGTCTTGGAATGAAGAATTTTAAGAAGGAAAAAGAAATACGAGAGTGTTCAGATGAAGAATTTTAAGAGGAAACAGTAGTATAAGAAGAGATTGAAAATTCTGTAATAAAATTCATTATTAGAATATTTTATTATAAATAATTGAAAATTAAAATTTAAAGAATTTTAATGAAAATTTTGAGTTAACTAATAACAAAGGATTTTGATTTCTAGCTAAAAAAGAAAGAATTTTGATTTGTTAAAGCATTTTAACTAAAGTATTATAGACTGGACTAATATCTTTAACTCAACTTTCATCAAAGTATTTTTAACTTGCATGAAATATTTTTGTCTTTACCTAGACCAAAGCACTTTTAGCTTAACCTTGACTAAAACATCTTTGATACAACCTTAGTCGGAGTATCTTCTGCTTGGGCTTATTCGAAACATTTTTTTGTTTATTTTCAATTCTAACTTCACATCTTCGACTTAGGCTTAGTTAGATCATTTTTTACTCGACTTCGATTAAAACATCTTTGACTCGATTTTGATCAAAGCATATTCAACTTACCCTCAACTATGACATCTTTAACTCATCCTTAATTAGAGTATTTTTGACTCAACCTATTCTTGTAATCCAATGAATTTTTAAAAAATGATAAATCATTAACCATTCATATAACTAAATGGATGAATTGAATTGATTTCATTTTTTTTTGGATAGACCAAATGGATTTAATCATGGATGAATGATAGATAAATGAATTATTTTATCACATTTAACCATCATTATTGTTATGGTCATCACTATCATGACCTCTATTACTATTGTTGTAGTCTTCATCACTACTATTTACTATGGTGGAGACAACAAGGATAATAACAATGGTAATAATAGTGGCATCCTCGCATCAACAATGATAATGGTAACAGCAATAACGACGACAATGATGATGACCATAACAGTAATTTCATAAGAAATATTTATAATTGAATTTTAATTTTAGTCACAATTTTGTTTTAATTGTTATTCAAAAATTATTATTAAAAGAATTCATTTTTGTTTATACATTTTTTTATTTAAAACACTTTTTATTCATCTATATATTTATCATTATGTTTATTATATCTTTTAATTTTTTCCTCAATATTTCAAATTATATTATTTTTGTTGAGTTATTTTTGGGCTCCAAATCATGTGGACAAAAGTCCAATCGTTAGGTCTCTCTTTATAACAAGAGAAGGGGTTAGATCGAGACACAAATAAACACATAGAAATAGAGAGAGATAAAAGAGATTAATAGCTTTTGTATTCTTAATTAATTATAGTGGATTGATTTCTTTGGTCTGGATTACCCTACCCGTGGTTTTTACTTCTCACATTGAGGGGTTTTTCCACGTTAAAAATATTTGTCTCTTTTGTATGATTCTTCTCATTATTACTTTCATTCTCATTTGTGGTTAATCCTTATAAATTATTGCAAGTTAGGGGAATTTATATCCCCTGCGTTGTCACCACATTGGTGGTGCCTTATT
This sequence comes from Mucuna pruriens, assembly GCA_025330945.1. Lineage (NCBI taxonomy): Eukaryota > Viridiplantae > Streptophyta > Magnoliopsida > Fabales > Fabaceae > Mucuna > Mucuna pruriens. The sequence goes on along the minus strand of JAENHJ010000531.1, from coordinate 2,640,127 downwards.
GTTTTTTTTTTTTTTTTGTATCTTATTACCTTCCCATCACCAGAGTGACTTTTCCCCATCAATTTCTTCCTTTTAATATGTTTTTTTACCATGATAACATTTTTTATCTTATCAATGTGAGAACTTTGTTGATAGGTTATAACAACACGTTGTTGGTACATAACACTAAGTCAAACAACTATTTCGAAAATAGATCAATTACTTAGTTTAATTTAAAGTTTATTTAAATATTTTCATTAAGATAATATATGTGAATTTTACTTTTCAAATACGATATTGAAAATCTACATATATGTAAATATTTTCTTTATTATAAGAATAATCTAATGCTAGTCAAACGTCTTATTACAACATAAAATATCATACATGTAAATAAACAAATACTACAATTGATTACACTTTTACAAAGGTGAGATAGGATAACAAGTCATCATATCCCACAATGTCGTCTTCAAGCTTCTCGTTTGTAAGCCAAGATTGTCTAACAACTTGCTCCGGTGAACGCAACTTCACAATCACAATAGTCACATACATACAACACACGCAAACAATGGTAGGCTTACTTAAATGAAATTTAACCACAAATTCTTGAACAAATATAAGTAATAAAGCATGTAAGGGGTGAGGGGCATCAACATTCAAATAACACTTTATATATATATATTATTTATACTTCGAAAACGTATTAATAGTATCACTTCATAATAATAAAGATGTCACAACTCTAGATATTTACTATCACAATCATTTCAACTACGTTTATACGATAATAATAATCATTTCAACATCATTATAGTTCAACAACCAATCATCATCATGCAACAATGATGTTAGTCATATAATGCTATGCCGACACAATTTCATGGAGACTTTCACCAACTTAGTAATAAGTACTAATGCATTCCTTAGCATAATCATGGACGTTCGTAGTGGATCCTCTTGGTCTTTACTACCCGTTATTAGGGAAGCTTAGTCTCGATCAATAGATGAGAAAAGTGGTTTGTTAAAATAGGTATACATGAGCAATGACTCACCACGACACAAAGTTTGCAATGACTTTAGATCCTTGTGAAATTGTCTGTCTTCCTATCCCCAATACCTAATTGTCACATGCCCTCGTATCTGGCACTGGTATGGAAGGTATAGTCTAGATAACCAACCAAGTTTATGTACATGCTCACAACATAACTATTGCTTCCAAACTTATGCACAATATATATATGTCATGTCATCATCAACAACAACTTCAACTCATGCAAGGAATATAAACACTCAGTTCCCTTTGCAACTACTACCTATTATGCTCAACCTCAAAGTGCTAAGCATCAATAACGCAACAAATAGATGTTTAATAACCAACTATATAAAGTAGGGTTCACAAGCACACCCTACTTCAAACATCATGCATCATCCGCTATTATATAGATAAAAGGCATTTTCAAGTCTTACGTAATCCATCTTGATTAGTATTTCACTTTAGTCTTTTATACTCATCCTACTCACAATTAATCTTTTACAACATCTCAATCAAGCCTTCAATACATAGATTAAATCAAATATTATATTTTTCCAACCTAACAAGTTTTCTCACTATTGGTGGATTCACCCAGTGAGAGGGATCATTCGCTAAGTGAATTCTACCCCCAATGGAGTACTTCACTCAAATATACACATTCACTTAGTGATAGTTTATCCTCACTCAACAAATTGAGGCACAAAGAGCTCTTACTATGTTTAGTCACCCAACGAGTGTGCCATGCACCCAACAAGGCAAGCTATGGTGGCTAAAATTCTAAAATCCCAACATCTTCGCTCAACAAAAATACATCCTTGCTTGCTCAGCCATAGGAGCAAAAGAGAACATCCTCTAAAAACTCTCACTTATTTGCTCAATGAGTGAAACTCCCCACTCGGTAAATGGAGTTACACAAACTTCACATTACCACTGTATCTATCTAACTGAAAGAAGGTGTCTGTTTGCTCAAAGAGAAGAGTCACATAGACCTCCTCAACATCTCACTTCTTATTCACTTAGTGAGTGGAAGGTCTTGCTTAGCAAATGAAATCACATTGACTTCATATTTTAACTATGTTTAGTTCTCTTAGTTAGACTCTAGATTTGCCAACTAGAAGTTGGATTCACTCAACCAAACATTAGACTCGTCTAGCCAAACATTAGATTTGTTTAACCAAACATTGAGTTCACCTAGCTAGAGACTAGACTCGCCTAGCCAAATGTTGGACTCGCCTAACCAAAAGTCAGACTCGTCCAATGGATGTTCATCGTATTATATAATCTTGAGCTTTCTCCTGTCAAAAACTCATGTTTTATAGAATCTACCAAAAAATGCAAGGTCTCTTAGCAAACTTTCAGTAGAAATCCATAAAATGGGCATTCGCTCAGCTAGATATAAGGCTTGCCCGATTAGAGTCCTTGGATAACAACATCTAAACTCATAAAAAACCTCAAAACTCAACCAAATTTACATATAACTTCATCAACAACTCCATATTAACTTATAAACATTATCCAAACCTGATTTTAACAACACAAACATCATACATGGACAAATCATCACCATTCTCACCAATTTGCATAAAACTCAAAAACTCATAACAATGGCTATTAAGCTACGAGAGTTTATTACATATACATTCCTAAGTATATAACAAATAACCATGTGCAAGCACATAAAACACCAAGACAAACTTCCCTTACTTTATATAAAAGGAATAGAAAACTCTAAGAAGGAAAGTGAGAAAACTTGATCAACAATGGAGACTTTGTCTCGATATTAGACCATTTAAGTCTCATTCGAGAATTTATAAAAAAACACGCACAATTCAACATAATTTTTTATTAAAACTAAATTTAATTACTCTTAAACACTTAATTAATCATACTAAAAAAAATTGGGTTACAAGAATAGTAATATATAAGTACCTCAGTAACAAGTCTAGAAATTTGTCTTGGTCTTGATAAGTTTTTAAATCCAACTCACTTAAACTTTTATCAATAAAAAAAAATAAAGTATTTTTTACCCTTTATATTTGGTATAATATATATATATATATATATATATTTTTTTGTTTAAAACTAAATTTCGTATATCACGGCTTTACGGACTAGTTTAATATTAACCATATAATATCTTATTTACAAGAATTATATAAAATCATAATAAAATTTATTATTTATTTTACAAAATAATAATATGAGGTAAAGTTAGTATTTTACCCGTGGGTTGGGTTAGGCGAGTGACGTGGGTTATATACGTGTATATGTATATGACTCGCCTTGTAGTGCGAATTCCGCATTGCATTGCATTGCCATTGTGGAGGTGAGGAAGTGATTGGGACGACTGAAATTGAAAATGGTGAATCGACGACGCTTGACTCGGGTGGCGACCAGCGACGACGAAGATGAAGCACCGCGTCCACAACGCACACGGAAGAGGATGAGGCTTCTCGAGGAAGACAACGATATCGAGAATGAAGAAGCAAAACCTGAAAAGGTACCGGAACCGCCTCAGCCTGTGGAGGACGCTAAGCCCATTGGCGAGCCTGTTAGGTTTTCAGGAAAAGGAAGAGGCAGGAAGAAGCACTATGACTCCTTCGAGTTCGATGGCCTCCAATATACCCTCGTAAGTTCGTTTTTCTCACCAATTATTCAGAATTTAGGGTTTTTAAGACACCAACACGTTCCCATTCTAATTTTGTTTCTGCAGGAGGACCCTGTTCTTCTTGTACCCGAGGAGAAAGGCCAAAAGCCATATGTCGCAATTATTAAGGCACTCTTATCTATTTCCCTTCTCAATTGCCTTTGATTGTGATTTTAGGTTAAAAAAATTAATCAATTCGATTGATTCGTGGCTGATAGATAATTATTATTCCCCTTATAATATTTGTTTGTGCTGCATTGATGATATGAAGGGTTTGCTACCCCTTTCTCTTTTACCCTCTTTCGATTCATACAAGGGACTTGGTTTTGTTCTGCTGTCAGGATATAATACAGGCTAATAATGGCAACGTGATAGTGACGGGGCAGTGGTTTTATCGTCCCGAAGAAGCTGAGAAAAAAGGTGGTGGAAACTGGCAATCGTGTGATACGAGGGAGCTGTTTTATAGCTTCCACCGTGATGATGTTCCTGCTGAGTCTGTTATGCATAAGTGTGTGGTGCATTTTGTTCCCAAAGACAAACAGCTTCCAAAACGTAAGGATCACCCTGGCTTTATTGTACAGAAGGTGTATGACACTGTGGAAAGAAAGCTCTGGAAGTTGACTGATAAGGACTATGAGGATATTAAGCAGCGGGAGATTGATGTGCTTGTTCAAAAGACTCTGCAACATATCGGTGAATTACTTGACATTGAGCCTGAGGAAGGCCCTGATAACGAGGAGGACCAAAAGAGAAGTAAAAGAAGCTTAAGGAGAAAGAGTGTTTCACCTCTTGATGTTTCCAAAGAGGAGGAAGACTCTCCTAAGAGTGAACAGCATCCAAAGTCTGAAACACCAATGAGCTGTGTAACCAATGCCTCAGAGTATTATCGCATATTGGTACATTTCAATGCACTAACTGGAGATAGCCATCGTGACAAATGGTTGGAGAGGTTGCTTCAACGCATTCAGTACATGTGTGATTCTAATGATAGCAAAGAAAGGGACAAAGGACTAGGAAATGTCAATTCTAATGAAATCAACAGTGGAAGCAAGAATAGAAGTTCAGAATCAGCAAATGACTGTCAAGACAAGGATCAGAAGGTGTGACTAATCTGTGTTATTAGGCCATTAGCAACTAATTTTCTCTTTTTGTTCTCACCCTTTTCCTTGACGAGTATATGAATTTGGTCTCTCTCCCTCATCTCCCCCCTACAGAGTTCCAAGTCTTTTATCTGGCCAGATTCTGCTGTTTCAGCCATGGTTGCTCTCGAAAAAGCTTCACATGATGCTTTGTCATCGGATTCTATGAAGTACAACCAAAAGTTGCGGCAATTAGCTTTTAATCTCCAGGTCAGGAGCTGGCTTCTGCATATATAAGTTATATGCTTGAGATATTTTTAACTACTACATTTGAGTCATTAGAAAAACTAAATATTGCTGCTAAATTCTAAGGTGGGAGTTTTAAACTTGTATTGAATATTTGAATTATTGATCTTTGCTCATATTATCTATTAAAATCAATATCTAAGAGGTTAAAAGTAAGAAACAAATGTATTATCTTTCTATTCAAATTAAGAAATGATAAATTGCTAGATTGGATGATCATCCTATGTATATCTATATGTGCAATTATCACTTTTATGATGGGAAAAAAAGGGAAAAACCAGTTAGCTATAACAATAATTATTTATTCTGCCTTAAAATTTGGATTTAAGACTTAACTCAACCTCATAAAATCGGCTTGTATGGTGAGAATTGTTCAAACTTTATAAGCATTATTTAGGCCTTATCTCTAGTCAATGTGGGATCTCAACTCTCTAAGAGCCGTTGTCCTAATGGCTGCACACTACGATGCTTCACTCAACCTTTCTGGTCACCCCATTTGTAGGTAGCCCTTTTGGAGACATTGACAACCAACTTTGATAGATTGCATTTAAAGCAAGCTAGGGCTGATAACCATTAAGGCCTCTTTCCAACACACCCCTTCACATCTATGGCTATGGGCTTGGAGCATGGCAATGCAAACGTCCTAACAATAGATCTAAAATAGACTTTGATAGCATATTAAATTTTGGGCTTAAGACCTAACACAATCGCACAAAATCGACTTGTATAGTGAGGGTTGTCCAAGTTTTATAAGCATTACTTAGGCCTTATCTCTAATCGATGTGGGATCTCAACCCCCTAAAGAGTCAATGGCTACACACTATGACATTGGCACTTCACTCAGCCTTTCTGTTCTGCTCCTTCATTGGTAGCCTTTTCTGAGACATTGGCAAACAACTTTGATAGGTCACGATTAAAGCAGGCTATGGGTGACCACATTAAGGCGGTTTTTCAACATCTATGTATATGCTCCTCTCCTGCAATAATAATGAATTGATTATATTGTTTATTTTTGTTCTTTGCAGAAAAATGCAGTGTTAGCACATCATCTATTAAGTGGAGAGTTGGAACCTTCAAAAATATTAAATATGTCCCCCAATGAATTAAAGGTATGATATCTCTCATGCTTTAATCTTTTACAAAAATTCAATTGAACTATTAAGTTCTCTTCTTGTGATGAAATGATGAACTTGTTTCTAGATTTTCTACCACTACTTTATGATTCAGCCAGGAAGCATCTTTTCTTTTTTCTCCATCTGTCAAATACTATCAGCTCAACCTTCTAAAGTATACTCCAGCATATTATGCCCATCTAACTTATATATTTATCTTAATAAAAGAAAAGAGCATTGTTAGAAAATCTGAGAAATATTTGGTGATTATATCTTAAAATATTTTAGAGTATCCTAAATCATCTCTTAAGATTCAATTTTCTTTTTATATTCTATATTTGTTTCCTTATTTAATTTGGATCTTTGTAATTATAGGCATATCATGTAAATAGGAATATTATTTCCTATATTTATTTGTACTTATTGCATTAAGTCTATATAAAACAAATTCCGGTATGTGTTAAACACAGTTTCAACATTTCTTGCAACTATTTTTCGCTCTTTCAACAAACATAATTTTGGCTAGATTTTTGTCAAATTTAACATGGTACAATCTTTGTTTTTCATAATATACATTTTCTTGTCAAATAAGAATATTATTTCCTATATTTATTTGTACTTATTGCATTAAGTCTATATAAAACAAATTCCGGTATGTGTTAAACACAGTTTCAGCATTTCTTGCAACTATTTTTCGCTCTTTCAACAAACATAATTTTGGCTAGATTTTTGTCAAATTTAACATGGTACAATCTTTGTTTTTCATAATATACATTTTCTTGTCCAAGACTTTTAATTGAGAAAAAATTGCTTAACTCAACCCTTCAAAGTTGTCTAGTTTTGTGAGAATTGTCCAAACTTTATAAGAGTACTACTTAGGTCTTATCTCTACTCGATGTGGGATCTCAACTCCCTAAGAGTTGATGTCTCAACAGGCGACAGCTACACATTATGATGTTTCACTTAGCCTTTTTGGTCAGCCCCTTCGTAAGAAGTCCTTTCTGGGGACATTTGCAACTAACTCTGATAAGCCACAATTAAGATGGGCCAAGGATGATTGCATTTAAGACGACTTCTCAACATGTATTACAATCAATCGTAGATGAACATTCAGCCTTTGAGACCACTGATATAGGAACTTTAGTCCTCATTTTAGTGCTTGCTTTGTTTGGAAATGCTCTGTAGGAATCGAGTCTACTTCATAAAATTTCTGAGATTTTACTTCTAAAAATGGCTCATGCTTTTCACGGGTGATCTAAAATAATGTTTGTTGTTTAAAAAAGCTATTTGCACTGTCTTTTTTTGAAACAGCAAAAAATACATCGACACATCATAAAGAAACTATGAATTGAAGTATTGGAAACTTTTGCCATCAATTTCTGAAAGCTGCTTTTGAAAAGACTAAATTGCTTGTTGATGCATAGTTTCTTATGGTCAAATACTAAAAATATGAACTTCAGGAGGGTTTGGTTGCCGAGGGAAGAACCAAGGATGAGCCTGGAGAGACCCAGCACTTGCAAGTAAATTTCTCCATTACAATTTTATTATATCATTATCTGTTAAGTTGTGTGAAGATATCTGCTGACTTCAGCTTTCCTTCCCCTGAAACAGATGACAGATTCTCGCTGCTCAAAATGCATGGATTGTAAGGTGGGCTTGAGAGAGATTATCCAAGCTGGAAATAATGAACGTTATCAGGTATGCATCTTTTTTACTTTAGTCCAGAGTTCCAAAACTGTTCTGCACTTTTATGGCTTGGTTTGATTACTTGCTGCTTTGCCTTTGCAGCTGGAATGTGTTTCCTGTGGTCATTCCTGGTATGCTTCCCGGGATGAGGTGTCTATGCGGACCATAGGTGCATCGGATTCAAAGGGAAACATAGCCACAGCGCCATAGGCCACTGCAAAATTTAAAGATGTTCAGATAACGCTGGTGTGCTCCTGTGAATCCGAAAAGTCAGCCAATAGCATCGTTTAAAAAAAAAAACAAGTTAATTGTATATCCCCAGAAATGATTTGGCAAGTTGCGGAAGGATGACGAAAATTGAGGCTACGAGACATGTATCCTCTCTAGTATTTAGTCATAGCAAAAGATTGTTTGTTTATGTATAGAATAGAAATAGATATAGAGTTCTCTTCCTGTTTTATTCTCCGCATAGCATACAACCGGTTGGTTGGTGTAATACTTCACATAAACTAACTGATGATACCTCATACATCACAACGGTAATGTTAGTCACAGCAGTACATTTCTGAGTTTAACTTCGATTATCTGGGTGATAACTTATTTAAATCATTAATAAGCAAAATAACAAATAACATAACTTATACCGTTTTTATATATTCTTTGTTCTATTTCCATCCCCAAATAAGTCATTAAGTCAATTATTTTAGTCTTTGAAAAATAAAAATTGCTTTTAGGTCTTTGAATTCCGTTGGTTAAGTTTCTATGTTAACAAGGCGTAATAGTCGTTCCACTGGTAAAATATACAAATATATTTGTAATAATTTTTAACACATTACATTTTATTTAGATTACTATATTGGTAAAATATACAAATATATATGTAATTCTTATAAAATAATAAATTTTAATATGGTCTTTGTAATTTTTTTTATCATTATAAAATTTAAAATTATTATTCTTTTTCTGTAAAATAAGTGAATTATTTTGGTTAGTCTCTATTTTTTTTTATTTTCATCCCTCTAAAAGTTAAGGTTACTATTTTTTTTGTCACTAATATTTATTTTAATATATTTAAATAACATTCATTTTAATGATTTACATTTTAAAAAATTATCAAATTATCATTTGGAATGATTTTTTTAAAATTCATAAACATAATAAGTGTTACATAGCAATAAAAAACAAAAAATAATAATTTCATATTTTTAAGGAATAAAAACTATTTTTTACAAGAATTAAAATAAAACTTTATTTATTTTATAAGGATTTTTTATTAATATATACAAGTATATTATTATATTGTATTTTTATATGTTGATATATCATTTAATTTATTTATATATAAAAAATATTTAGTTACAAGGAACAATCTGACGTGACTACGTGAAATTCTTACTTATATAAATCAATATTTTCATTGTGAATTTCTTTTCTATTTCAACATTTTTATTTTTAAGTTATACTACTCCAAGAAATACACTATTTACGTAAAATTCATATGTAGGGGAATTTGGACGTATGTTCTCCTGATATGGATTAGCTTCCTTTAGTTTTCCCGTCAAACAACAATATGTGCAAACATAATCGTGACATTTCAGTCTTGAATTTCGTTGATGAATAATTTAATTTTTCTTACAATATTTTTTTTATTAATCTCTTATTAAATATATTTTTTATGTGTTTTAACCTCTTAAATATATTCACCTTTTTATTTAATATTAAGAATATTATAAAATGACGTAACATTTATGATGATAAAGTGATAAACCAAAACAGAATGTGACCAACCGACCGACAGTGATTGAATTTTGTTTGGCGTGCAACCAAGCACATGCAACCAAACTATATTTAATTTCTTACCATATTGTCCTTCTCTTTCGGCCTTTCTACTTCTAGGCCATTACACCTTTTTGACCAAAGGAAATAGCGAAGAAGGGGTATCACTGTCAAAGACCATCATTCATTATCACACCACCTATCTTATCTTATAATCAAAATGCCTCTTATTATCTTATCATCATATGCACAGTGATTAATTATTAATTTCATGGGATTGCGGTCTTCGTTTGTCAATCACTCTTTAAGATGAATAAGACATCTTTGTCCTTTATTCACACAGTGGAAGAGGTTGTCCCTTTGTGGGGTTATTCGTCTTTTAACTTCTCTCTGGGTCCTGTGTCAACGGTCCCACATGCTGATTGGTGAGTGAGACACAAATAATAATAAAGAAGAATAAAGTGAAGAAGCAGCATATGATAATGATGGTGCTTGATCGAAGGACATAGCTTTATTTTTAGTAGAGACATGTACAGAAGATCATCTGCTTGCTGTCTCTTCTTTTCCCTCCTTTTCGTGCGTGAGAGAGTGTTCACTGCTTCTCTATGTTCTCTGCTTTCCGTTAACTTCACTTTTTCCCACCATTTATCATGCTTCCTCCTCTTTCTTCTTCTCCTTCTTCTTCTTCTTCACCTTGGAGACAATGAGTGTGTGTTGACGCTCTTCCTTCGCTTCTTCTTTTCTTCATTTCCCTTCTCCAACATCTACTTCAGTATGGCCCTTTTCCTTTTACTGATTTTCTTTTCCCTTCAATTTTCTACTCTTTTGGTTATGGTTTGGTGTTAAAGTGAGCTTTATTATTATTTTTATAATATATACTTATATTAGCGCAGCAATTACCATCCTTGTAATCACTTTACTCAAATTCTGGCTGTTATGCAGATCTTTACCTTTTCCTTTTGCAATTTTTTGGGCTACATATCATGTAGCATTTATTATTTATTTTTTTTGTGGTGGGGGTTGGGAATCAAAATTGTTACTTTCAATTTTTTCTGCGATCCGATTTCTAACTTTTGAGATCACTGGTGGGACGCTTGCTTCCTTTCCAATAATATCTGTTTGCAATTGCAAGCTTGTAATTGGCATTGCAAAATTTGATGTTTAAGAAAATTGTAGGTGTCTTTTGTACAGTGTAGGTGCCGTTTCTTGCCTGCTATTAGCAATTTGTTTTGTGAAATATGATCACTTTCTGCATCAATAGTGATTTTCACCTGTTTATCTCAAAAATTAGGAGCTGAACCATTATTGAATATAGTGTGACCTTGAATATCACTGCAATATTATTGCTGATTGGGAAGCTGAGCTAAATATACGTAAATTAGTTGTAAACTCTCTCTTGCAAAGTAATTTATTTCTGTATTTTTTTTTTAATTTTCCTTTTAATAGTATTGCAGGGCTCTAGTTTGTGGATGGGGCAAGAATTGGAGTTGGATCTGAGTGACAAGTCTTTAGTGGGTTTCAGTCCTGATTCTGTTCTTCCATTGCATCAATATTGTTTGAATGTGAAGAAAAGATATAAAAATGGGATACCCACTGGGAAAGATGAATTTTTGAAACTCAGAGAGAACTTTGCTGATATCAAATTTGTTCGCTTCAGCAGTTCTTCACAGAAGAGCCTTCCCTGTGGATCTCATGGACTGAAAGGTATAGAAATGAGACAAGGTTCCATGTATCAGAGTTCAGAGCAAGTAATAAATATAAAGAAAGTGGGCACCATGAGGGGAAGGAAAAAAATAGAAATTTCATCTAGGAGTAGTGACGCATCTTTTTCAGGTAGTGTTGTTGATTCTCTGTGTGGTTCAGATGATGAAAGTCTGGATGAGAGACCTTCAGTAATATCTGAGGACTCAAATTTTGGTTCACCATCTCCATCTGTTTCTGGTTCCTGGATTTGTATGGAGCACAACACCTCAAATGGATTTATTGAATTTTGCATAGATTCCGATGTTTGGGATAAAAAATATGATGCAGTAGAAGGGATTGGTTCTATAAATACAGAGATCAAAAGTGACAAGGTTGCTGGTTCACTAATGGATGGAATTTTTCCTCTTCTAAAAGACACAGTTCATGGATTGCAAAAGTCACTCTCTGCTATGGTTGAAATCTCTCACCTGCAATCTCCATCAGAGAGTGTCTGCTCTCCAAGATCAAGTCCAAAAGTCTCACTCACCTCTATCAGGAAAAGGCTAAATCCATTCCCAAAGTCAAAATATTTGACAAGCCCAGTGAGTTGTGTGCTGGAAACTACCGAGGTCAAATTGGCTGGGACTAGAAATGATACAAGAAACAGGACTTACCAGAGATCTTTGATGAATGACTTCTCTAACACAGCAAAGCATTCTGACATTATTTCTGAGTTTATCAATAGAGATATCCAGTTTTCAGGTCTAACATGTTCACCTGTTCATCTTCATGGCAATCTCAAGTTGAAAAATAAACAAGGACTGCCATATTTTGAGTTTAAGGTGAAGTCTCCTGAAGATGTCTTTGTGTCAAAGACATGGAAATCAGGCAATGCTTTCAACCGGGTGTATACCTTTCATTCAATGGATAATAATAGAAAGAGAAGTACTGTCACTGACTTGGGATCCCATTATTGTGACAAAGACTCATCAATGATAGCACAGATGCAAGTTTCCTATAATTTATGTTCCAAATTCAAAGGTGGAGTGTTTGACGACTCTATGGTGACAGAATTTGTGTTATATGATCTTACACACTCAAGAAAAAGTGTTTCTCCAGAAAAAAAGTCTTATAGCGAGCAACATTGTTCTAAAACTACAAAAGCATCCCCTGTAGGAATGAAGCCAGAAGCTTTCAGATCAGATAAAGAGGCTTCCACAACTAAAAACAAGCTTCTATCAGTCAATGGAGATTTTGATAATTCAAATTCTTATCCTTTGTCATCCACAGAATTGCATTCAAGCCCTGAAATGGCTGCCATTGTTTTGCAAATTCCATTTTGCAAGAGGGAAAGCTTGAAATACAAAGGAAGGAAAAGAATAAATGCTGAAGCACATTCCAAACTTCGTGATCTCTCTTCAGCAGTAGAGCAAAGTAGAAAAGGCCTTCATGAAGGAAAAGTCCTGGAACAGGTGAAGGTGGTACTACCAACTGGCAACCATGGTTTGCCAAGTGCTGAAAGCCAAGGTCCCTCGTCATTACTTGATCGATGGAAACATGGTGGAGGTTGTGATTGTGGTGGCTGGGACATGGCCTGTCCCCTTATTCTTTTAGACAATCCTAGTATTCGATTTACTCAAGACTGCCCTCTTATGGAGCAATATCAAACACTGGAACTTTTCACTCAGGTATAAACTCTTTCGCGAAAGGACTTTAAATAGATGTATTTAGGAAAATACTCACACCTTTAGTTTTCTTTTCATTTTTTTTTCTTGGTGATTTAAATATTCTGGATTTAATTTTTGTATTTTTTCTTTCCAAATTAAGATATATTGCGCTGAGTTATGATGCCACGTTCATTAAAACATTTCACAATGAGATAAAAAGCAAAACGATACTGACTCTCTATATTGCACAGTGAACTAATTCCATGAGACATGCATCTCCATAAGATGTCAAATATTGTTCTGACTTGTGATTCCAATTGGTGCCTTTTCTATTTCATTCAGTGCTGCAGTTTTAACATGCTTCATTTATGAGATTTTGATTTTTTTATGGTACTCATCTCACTTTCTGGTGCATAGGGAGCCAAAGAGAGAACTCCTACCCTAGGCATGACGATGGTTGAAGAGGGGCAATATGCAGTTGATTTCCATGCACAATTATCCCCATTACAAGCTTTCTCCATTTGTGTTGCTTTTTTGCATGGCACCTCGACCTTCAGTGATGCGGAGCAGGAGAAAAACCAACAGATATCTCGATGCAATTCATTGAAAATGCTTCTTGAGGAGGAGGTAGAGTTATTTATCAACTCAGTCACAAAAGAAGAGAATAAGAACGAATCCAAGATTCAGAAGGGAATTACTCGACCCTATGTGCTAAACCCACCTTTTTCTCCTATTGCACGAGTATAAAAGTGTAGTGTCCATGATTTAAGCCATCGCTGATTTGACCTTAAACTTGGCAGCAAGTGAATAGAGGACCTTATTGGGATTTACATGAATATAAGTAGGAAGTGCTACATGCTCTGCTTCTGCTTATTCTAACTGGGAGTGGACTATTACTCATGATGTTAAAAGAATATATATTGCCACACGGAATGCCCTGCTTTAATGAAGAAAATGTGGAGGTCTTGCTGCTAATGTTAGAATCATACTTTGTAACACCAAATAGAACAGAATATTGTAATGCGATATAATTTTAGGGAAAGGGATAAAAGGTTATAGGAAATTATTTGTAAAATACTCGGTTACACTGTCCACTACACTACAAAAATATGCATTTTATTTCAAAGTAAATATTGTAATCTAGAATAAAGATGTAGAACAATAACCTAATTAAGAGTAAAATATTACGTACATACATAATCCTAGACAACCTTATAAGTTTCCGTAGACAAATGAAAAACACTTATCTAATCGGCCCCTCATAGCAGATAAGCTGGTCTTGATTTGCATGTGTAGTTCAAGCCTTGGAAACCAGGAAATGGTGCCAGAGAACCTAAAGAAACAACTTGCTTTATATGTGAAAAGCATTCACTGGAGCTGCTCAATCTTCTGGTCTGGCTCAGCTACTCACTCATGGTAGCTGTATTGTGATTTTGTGCTTTGCCTTTTTTCCTATCATATGAACGTACATAGAGAACATCTTTTGCATTGCATGTATAGTTTAGGGTGGACATATCGCATATATTTGCTACTCCCTTGCATTTGCATAATCATTTTCTAAAATGTGTAATTCCATTATCGCTTGAATAACCTATTGCCATTTTATCCTAACCTGAGTATCCTTTAATGTGCAGTTCAGAGGGCCAAATGCCAAATATTGCATCAGCAAAAAGCATCAAACACACTCCAAAAAGCGTCTTTCAGATGTTGAATCTTGTATTTCCCTCAAAAACCATGGATGTTCAATTCAGTTCCAGCCACTGTCATGTTCAAAAACCATGGGAATCTTGAACCTTCCACAACTTTGTTCAACCATTCATCATATTCCAAAAAGGTGATTCACATAATCAGGAAATGCACTCAAGAGAGTAGAAACTTGACCAAGATGTTACTGGATCGAACGCTTTGCCAAGAATATCTCTAATGCCTTATTTTCAACATGCATTATGTTCTTTGGGCAAATATCACCATGCTGGATTTAGTCATGGCTATGTTACCTTAGGAGATAATAAACCCTCATTAGCAATTACAAATTCTACAAATGATAGTGGCTCCCGTACTAAAATAGATTCAAATGTCAAAAATGGAGTTCAATCTCAAGAGTTTGAAGTCTTACCTATAAACAACGGTCAGATTAAACAAACATTCATTAAATTGAGGCAAACAAATGGGAATCAAATTGAGATGAAATACAGTTACCTTATCTATTATACTACTGTTATGATCATTATATCTAAATGCTAGAGAAAAGGAAAACAAAATCCACGGATAAAAAACATAGAAACAAAGACAAGGATTTGCCTTCTCTAAGATTGCGACATGTGCTTTATCTTAACCGTCGTTAAAAAATTAATTATTGAAATTGTAAATTTTTTTTAATTTGTTATATATGCATTTAATTTTATTACAATTTTAACCATAAATTTTTAATCCATAGTTATTGTTACATTTTATTCCAAAGTGCATCTTCTTTGGAGGACTCAAATCCCAAAAATAATCACCCACTAAATGCTGCCCCAACCGAATACAATCCAAGATTTCATCTTAATATTGTTCCCCAGATTCACTCCATGAATGGTGGAGTTTGAGATAAAAATTTGAAAGAGCAAAAATAGTTAAAATTATAATATATATATATTGAATATAATAATTTTAATAATATAATTTTTTACTGATGGTTTTAAGTATTTAATAACATTATTTAAGAATGTATTTAATAAGTCACTATAATAATTTATAAATTACTTTGACTTGTCTAGTATACAAACTTATTTTAATAATTTTTAGTTTATTTTTGTAAATTATTCCAACTAATTTATGAAAATAAGCCGATTTATAAGTTATTATTTTTTATCTTCATTATTTTTTTAAATATCTTTTTTTATCTTTTTAATTTTAAATTAAATATTTTTTCTTTTGTGATAATTTATATTTATTGACTAATTTATTAATTAATTTTAATAAATATTTTTTAATTCAATAAACTAACTTATAAATTTTTAGTTTTTTACTCTTAGCTTATAAGTTAATTTTACCAAATGCACCATATTATCTTGCTTTTATCTTTTATAATAAATAAATATTTTTTTTTATTAATAACTCTACGAGAGTTCATTTTGTTACAACTTTTATACTCTCGTACATGCTATTAAATAAATAATAATAAAAAATTTATTCGTAAAGTTTTTGAGAAAAAATTGCAACATAACATAGTTTTCTAATACAAAACAATATTTGTACGAGAATGAGTAAACAAATATTTTTTTATAGTTTTTTCAATAAATTTAAGAAAATGTAATATTTTGGGCAAACTTACAACAATTCGCAGAAAATTTTTGTAAAAATATCGCAAGAAAATAAAAAATACATATAAAAATCTATATCAAAATAAAAAATTACAAAAAAAAAAAACAGATTTAAATCATATTGTATAAGTTTTCGCAAAACGAGGTTATAGATGTTATAGAAAATACAAAAAAATATTATAAAAGTAATTAATTAATATATAATTTTTATTATTAAATCAGTCATAAGGGCTGAAACTATAAAAAATAACCACTTAAAGTTCAATATTAATATAAAATTATCTATAATAATAATAAAAAAAGTGATTACAAATTATCGTCTTTATGCACTTTCAATATCTACTAACTTGTGAATCAAAATTTTCTACCCTCATTCCATAATTTAAAATAATTAATAATTAAAAATAAATAACTTTACGCTATGTTAGATTCTCTCAATTCAATATAAGACTCTTTATCGTTGTCTTTCTTGTTTTTTAAATTTGAGTTATCTAACAAGACTAGTAGACTTTACAATAATGATACATAAATATTTTAATATATTAAATATTTTATTAAAATTTAGTATTTTTATTTCTCTATTTTTATTATATCGTATCATATATTAAATTTATAGTTTTTATTGGCTTTGTTATCACTAATATTTGTTTTAAAAAACTGGATTAATTACCTCTAATAAAATCTCACATCTAATAAAAAGCTCGAGAACATACTTAGATTTAAGTATAGATTCACACCAATGACATGTTAGTTCTCTCTAGTATCATTTAACTCCTAAATTAATATTATAAATTACCTATTGGGTCTATTATAGAGGTCATAAATCACAACCGTTTATAAAATTAATATCATATCCAACGATGTATATTCATTTGTGTTTGATACTCCGTGTTTTAGCTCGTGTACCTTGTAGGTTGCCTAATAGCAGTCACGATTTGCTTAAACAATAAAAACAGTGTCCTGTGCACACAAAATCATGTGACTTACCCTCCTTGCCTATTCTAATTCAGTTCACTTGACTAATAACTTCAGATTAATTTAAACGTAAATCTCAATAGTATTTAACAATTTAAAATTAAAATATCAAAATCGACGCATGATAAGGTGGGAGAAGTAAGACATGTGGTTTAGGATGAAAAGTATTTTATAAACGTTAAATGTATTAACGAAATATTCAATGGTTAAGAATATTTATCGGTAATGGTTAGTTTCAGTTTTTAGCATTTAAAATTTGTATTTTTGAAAGAATCATACTTAAATATTGCTTAAATTATAAATTGTGTCTAAAATTATAATAAAACAGCATAAATATTTATATAATTATATACTTATGTTGTGGACGGCGTGTCGTCTGAGTCCTAGAACAGGAGTCTGCGTGGCTGCCGTGACTTTACCGCATCTTCCCTAACACATTTCTTCCTTTTAAGCCATTTTTGTCTGGACTCTGCTAAATTATTAGATGAATTTAGATACAGTAATATTATTCTTTAATTAGAATTGAAATTTTATTTCGTTAAATACATAATAAAAAATTATTATGATGAAATTCTAAATTTAATTAAAAAAGTACAAACAAAATAAATAACAGTATCTAAGTTTTTTCCTAAATTATAATGCATCTATATTGACTATATCATCGGTTCCACATCTCTTTGCATATATAAGTATTTTTACAATAATAGTAATATGCTTTGATTTTTATATTTAATTGATTGGATCAAAATCGAAGGTTGATTGTTCCAAGACGCCGCAGCCAAAGCTCTTCCTCGTTTCAACTGTGAGTTGGTAATGGTTTGATAAATCTTGTTGAGGTGGGACTGCATCCATATCCATGGCTTCGGAGAAGATTTGCTCGCTTCTTTTATTTTCTGCTGTAATTCTGCTTCTCCGCCACGCTCCTTCCGTTATAGCTGGGGACATAGTTCACGACGACGATTCAACTCCCAAGAAACCCGGTTGCGAGAACCAGTTCATTCTGGTATACCCACTTTACAAAGTTCACTTCCTTTTCTCTTTTCTTTTCTGGGTTTCATGCCTTTTACTCATACTAGAAAAGCATGCTCATCAAAATCATATTGTCTTACTTGTTCAGAATTAGGCATTTGAGATCGAAGATTGGTTCTTTAGTAATTAATAAGTCTAAAGTTCAATTCAAGTGGTGATTAACTAATTGTAATTGTCAGGTAAAAGTGCAAACTTGGGTCAATGGGGTTGAGGATGCTGAATTTGTTGGTGTGGGTGCCAGATTTGGCAGAGTTATTGTGTCTAAAGAGAAAAATGCACGGCACACGCGCCTAATTCTTTCAGATCCTCGTGATTGTTGCAGTCCGCCAAAGAATAAGGTTCTTACTTCATGTTTTGTTGTACTTTGGTCACTAGTGTAGCAAAGTACTAAATGTTAGTAGTACAACTGTGTTATGTTAACTGTCAGATTGTGGGAGATGTCATCATGGTGGATCGAGGCAATTGCAGATTCACAGAAAAGGCAATTACTGCACAAAATGCTAATGCTTCAGCCATCCTCATTATAAATAACCAAAAAGGTAAAAAAAAGTTTATTTTTCCTTTTTGCTCTTTTTTTTTTGGGGGGGGGGGGGTAGTTGGAGGAGTTACTTTGCTGTTGTGTTGAGTGGGTCATGTCTAGTACGTGCACTTTTATCTCTCTTTTCATGTCAAATTTGATTTTGTTGTTTGCAGAACTTTACAAGATGGTTTGCGAACCTGATGAAAATGTTTCGAACATACACATACCTGCAGTCATGCTTCCACGAGATGCAGGTACAAGGCTGGAAAATATGCTGACGACTACTTCATCTGGTGAGGTTCCTTGTGCATGTTTTGTGGACTTGTAATAGCTTCTATTTTATGCAGTTAGCTAAGTGATGGTCACAACATCTTTAATGCTTACGAGCAGATTCTTTAATTGCAATGTAACTACTATTTTGTTTTTCCTTCCGGGGGATGCGACCTTTCTAAAACAATTTGCCCTTTTGCAGTGTCTGTGCAGCTATACTCACCACTTCGACCCGCCGTTGACATAGCAGAAGTATTTCTTTGGATGATGGCTGTTCTTACCATATTGTGTGCGTCGTATTGGTCAGCCTGGACAGCCCGAGAAGCAGCTATTGAACAGGATAAGCTACTAAAGGTCAGTTTTTCCCTGTTCTTTTTGTATTTTGTCAAGTTGGATTCTCATTTCTTTTCTTAATATGTTGTTGATCCTTCTACTTACTGCCAATTCTTTTTTTCCCCTTTTTTTTATAGGATGCTTCAGATGAAATCCCAAACACAAAATATGCTGGTGTTAGTGGAGTTGTAAATATGAATGTGAAAGCTGCAGTCCTTTTTGTTGTATTTGCTTCATGTTTCCTGTTTATGCTTTACAAACTGATGTCATCGTGGTTCATTGAGGTTTTGGTTGTTCTCTTCTGTATTGGTGGAATGGAGGTATTAACTACCACTAAATCAGTCTAAATTCTACAGTTCTATGTTTTTTGCATCTCTGTGAGGAAAAAAGTACCAACTTGCACTTTATGTCTATGCAAAAAAAGAAGGCAAAAGATTAACATCTATGATGTTGCATGAGTGCACATTATAAAAACTATTTGCTGTCATTGCCAAATTTAAATTCGGGGTCTTTCCTGCTATTTCCATGTTATTATCTGCCAAGTCATTGCTAACCATATTTTTTTCTTGTATCTGCAGGGCTTGCAAACTTGCTTGGTTGCTGTTCTGTCCAGGTATAGTGTATCATCTTTAATGAATGTTATTAAGAAGTTTTGGTCTTATTATCTGTCTATTAAGATTGCCATTTATTACTTTTTGAAACAATTCATGTTTAATTATATGATAAGCTCAAATTGGATCCTTGGAGAGTTGACATATGTTTTATGACAAAATAATAAACCATGTTGGAATTTGGATGGGTTGCCTTTTTTATTAGCTTGATGCCTTAAGCATTAAAGCAGTTATCTTGCCTTTTTCATTTAAATGCATATTTCATTAATTATTTTCAAATCTTAGACTAGAAATTCATAAAATGAGCTGTGTAGTCAGTGGTAGTCAGGTCTAATGGACTTGCACACTCACATGCGCACATGTGTGCATACCCTCTCCCACAAAGCTGGCTAAATGACTGAGAAAAGCATTTTCTAGGTGTAACCTGCATTCTTAGTATTTAAGACTTCATTGAACTCTGATCTTTCATTAATTTTGTGAGAATGTGCTATAAGTTATGTGATAAACTTAATTGTTGTATGTTTGAAGGACATGAGATGTTGACAATCTTATTTCATTTTAATGTTTACAAAAATGTTTTAAATGATATAGAATCAGGATGCTTTAATATCTCGTACTCTTGAAAATCATGTCAAAAGGTAAATGATAGGAACCAATTCAATAGAAATACAAAACAATATTATTGATTGGAAAAAATAACAAATATTACAGGAAAGACCCCTGTAAACCCAGAGCGAAGCTCCTCTGAAAAGAGGTAATTCTCTCTCTACCCAACCCATAAGGTTTCTAACAGAAAAGATACTCCCTGATGTCACAATCCTTCCCCCTCTCCTTATAATCACTTGTATATCCTGATTAACTGCCACATCAGCAGCTCTTCCTAACTCCCCTGTTCAGCTCAGTTGTTAGGCCCAAATCCAGTGTCCTAACAGTTAAATTAGTCTCTTCTTTCCTCATGTTTGAGAGAGTAATTTTCAAATTTTCAATGATTGAGGATGTTGACTACTAGAATGTTTGAGTTTCCACCCTTGCATCCTTTTATGTCCTTTTTAATCGAAGTTGCCAATATGTTCCTCATTTCCTTCACAATGTTAACTTGTAGAAGAACTTATTTTGTTTTCCTTTGCAGGTGGTTCAAGAATGCTGCAGAGTCAAACGTCAAAGTACCTTTCTTAGGAGCTATCTCATACCTGACTTTGGCTGTTTCTCCATTCTGTATAACATTTGCTGTTCTCTGGGCAGTTTATCGCAACGAATCCTTTGCCTGGATTGGCCAAGATATACTGGTAAGGACAATTTTTTCTCCAGTCTTAAATGCTTCTACACTCTTCTTCAAGCATATCTTGTAGACACTCAATTTCTAAAGGAACTTATTCTTTTTCTTTATTATTTTCAAAATAATTTAGCTGTTCTTTTATATGCATAAATTGTAAAATGTGTCCTGGCATTCATTTGCCTCTGTTACGTACTAAAAGGAAATTTAACTGCTTGTCAGGAGTCTCGAGTGGGTGCTTTTGGTTAAGACTTTTTTTAATTGTTATTTCTGAATGCAACTATTTGATAATATTGTTGTATGTGTTTTAATTCAAAAAAAAAAAAAAAGAATTGTTATATGTGTGTCATGTCTTTTATTAGATATTTAGATATATGATATGCAAATTCTGTTTAGTTTTTACACTTGTCCGGATAAGCTATAAGTCACTGTCCATTTAATCATAATTTCTTTTTCATTGGTTATTCTAACAGGGAATTACACTGATAATCACAGTTCTACAGATTGTACATGTACCAAATCTCAAGGTAATTTATTTGAGCTTACATTATGTTTGTGCTGTGCTTTATGTTTACCGTGATAAAATTATTCTTGAATTCTGTTACTTTTCAGTAGAAGCCATCGAATGGGCATTTTGATATTTACTAGTTTTTTGATATATCCCTTATTGGGAAGAAATGCACTAACAACATATTAAATTTGTTATGTGTATCTGGTGTTGCATTGCTTCTATTTTTCACTCCTGTTTGGTATATTTATGCTACATGAAATGTTTCCTTATGAAAATAAAGGGCTCGTTCTAGGGGATGGGAACTTTTCAATTTTTTTTTTCAAATGCAAATTACAAAACAAAATTTGTTCAGCTAAAATGGGGCTGAATTGATTGTTAACCAAATTTCAAAACACTTTTAACTTAATTTTTTAAAACTAAAAAAGAGTCTTTTTGGTTTTTATATGTAAAAATAATCCATTCAAATCTCCCATCTCTCCCAAAAGACATGCTACGGGCACTATCACTGTCATCACCACTGCCACCAGTCAACTGCAGCTGCCATCACCACTGACTACCACCATTGGTCATCACTGTCATCATTATCACTAGATTCACTACCACTGGTCACACTGCAATTTTCATTTCCGCTTCCATTGTCCCCCCTCACCTACCACCACCAAGAGCATTGTCACTACCTCCATGGCTAGTAGAACTTAAAACTGGCAATCATCCCAAATAGGCCCTAAGATACTCATGGTATATGATTTGATTGTTTCTTGAATTAGGTCGGTACAGTTCTTCTCGGCTGTGCCTTTATTTACGACATCTTTTGGGTGTTTGTCTCAACGAAGGTTTTCAAGGAAAGCGTCATGATTGTGGTTAGTATTATGGTCCATTCTAATTCATGACAATCAATAACACCCTATGTATTTACTAATTTTAATTTTGCTTACGTTTTAATCACCATAGGTAGCCCGAGGTGATCGAAGTGGAGAAGATGGAATTCCCATGTTACTGAAGTTCCCACGCATTTTTGATCCATGGGGTGGTTACAGCATCATCGGTTTTGGAGACATCCTTTTACCAGGAATGCTGGTGGCATTCTCGCTCAGGTTTTATCTCCTACCTCTTTTTTCTACCTTTTATCCCTTGCATAACTTATGTCAACCCAATTGAGTTCTTAAAACAATTTCTTAGTTCTTCTACGGATTATTCATTATTGTAATTCGCCATTCTAAAAACAAATGGAAGGGCAAGGCTGTTTGTTGAATAGTTGATGAAAAAGCTGTTCTGATCAAATGGTACGTTTTTTGCAGGTACGATTGGCTGGCCAATAAGACCCTTAGGAGTGGATATTTCTTGTGGGCAATGTTTGCATATGGCTTTGGTGAGAATCAACTACCAATCACCTTGTCTGTTATTGACTTGAATACCTTTTTCATTTCTTCTTTCCTTTTAAAGTAGGATACCTGATATGTCTGATTATTTTTTCATGATTTAAATTTTTGTCTAGAATAAAAATAAGAAAAAAGTTATTAAATAAAGAAAAAATAAAAGCAATTTTTTATTATTGATTTAAAAGCTACATGATTGATTGAGCGAAGTACATACAAATGACCCGACTTTTTCGTAATGTTGGTAGGTCTTTTAATTACGTACGTGGCACTAAACTTGATGGACGGGCATGGCCAACCAGCACTACTATACATCGTTCCATTTACACTTGGTACTTCTGATGGAACATATTATTTTGTTATCAAGAAAAAATAAATTGAAATAATGTATCTAGGAAATTGCTGAACTGCATAGTAGTTAGGAGCTGACGTTGTTCATGCTATTTAATGGTTCAGGGACCTTGATGACTTTGGGGCGGAAGCGAGGAGATTTGAGGGTTTTGTGGTCAAATGGAGAACCTGAAAGATCCTGCCCACATATAAGACTCCAACAACACAGTGGAGAATTAAGCCCTCAATGATACTATTGTATTGTATCATATATATATATTTTATGCAATGCAATTGGGACCAAAACCAACCTTACATAGTTTCGTGTAACCAATCCCCTTTAAACAAAACAGGGGCTCACATTTAATGTAGAGTTTGTTCAAATAGTTCTACGTAGAAATCTCTAATCGTTCACTGTCATATTGCCAGTAGTGTTGTTGTACGTGCAATTTAATTCTTCGGGGCATGCTTCCACATTAATGACACTGACGTTTTGTTTTGCACCTGCAATTTTAATTGATTGGGCATGCCCCTGGATTATATAAGATAAAAACTTAGAAACAAAGTAACTAATAGTCTTGAGTTGACATGCAGCTTTTCTTTGCCAAAGGAGGCCTCTAAAGTAAATGAATGATTATATGGTTCTCAATGCAATAATGTAAACCATATGCTTCAATTATGTGAATGCATGACCAGTTCATTTCCCAACCAAGGACTGTTGATATAAGTCTAACATACAATAAAAGTATATTAAAATCTTTAATAAGAAAATCATGATAAGAATTTATTGAAAACATTTCGATTTCTCATCAAATTGTAATGACACTTGCAAACATTATTTTGGTAATTCATTGAGATTGTCCATTTTCTTTTTATGATTGTTTGTTTGTATATTAAATTCATGATAAGAATTTATTGATAATATTTTTTTCCCATAAAATTTAACTTTTGATTTTTTATCAAATCATAAGGACGCTTGTTTTTTATATATATATTTTTCTATACAAACATTAAGTATATATAAAACACGCGGAATGTTTTATATATTTTTTCCTTTCCATTGCATTAATTATTTTATCTCACTTTTTTCTTTTCTTTTCTTTTAACACTCTTGTCTTTCTTTTTCATATAATTTTTTACAGAAGTTTTTATTACCAATTTTTCTTATGAAAAAAAAAAGTTTAGGCTTAGAATTCATCAGAAGATGAAAAGCATCAAGACTTTATAAATGCTTACAAATTACTTACTTATTATTTACTAACAATATTTTATATTAGAAATAAAACTTAAACTCCCATATAATATATGAGTTTTATATTTAACAACTAGAGATGATTTAGTAGCAATATAATTTCTCTTACTAACGATATCTCCATATAATATAGTAAATTTTTACATTAGAAATAAACTCAAACTCATGTCTTAATGAAATATGAATTTGATTTTTATCAAAGATACCTTAGTAACAATATATTTCTCGTAGTAATGATATCTGCATGCACCTAGAGGTGAGGCGTGGGGAGGGGAGTGCTCTTCGTTGCTACTCAACTTTCCTTTTCTTTTTATGGATGAAGAAATTATAAAACAAACTTGTTAAATTATTAGAAAACAATGCTAAATATGTACCAAAGAAAAAGAAGACAATGCTATATATTTTAAGAGACACTTTTGAAAGTATTAATTAAAAATAAGTTATTTAATGTTTTAGAGGAGTGATCGTATTTTTTAAAAAGTTACTCTCTAATCTCAACTCTCACTTTTTATTATTTTTAATCTAACAGTTTTAACTAGTAATTTATTTATCATAATTAGATTAAAAAAAGAAAATAAATATGAGAAATAATTCTTTTAGATAATTTATCCCTCCTTACTTTTAATAATTAGTAATATTATTAAGATTAAGACAATTTATTACAAATGTAGAGATGAATATTTTTATACTTTGAATGAAAAAATTTAAGAACTTTTCTATTACCTAAAAAATTAAGTGTTTACTATTTCAAAGATATAAATATTTTAATTTTATTATTTTAAATAATTAAAAGAATTCAAGGAGATTTGTTATGAGAATTGTTAAATTCACATCGTTACATTAACATTTTCTTATTACTAATATACTTGAATTAACTTATTTTGTTTTTTTTTTTCTTTAATCAAAGGTTTTATCAAGAAAATTTCTTTATAAATATATAAATAACCAAATCCAAATTTCTTATTAACAACCCATTTTGTTAAACATTATTTTTAAAATAAAAATATTTCATTTAATATTATTAATATATTTTGTTATAAAATTTAATTATTAATATAAGATAATGAATAAGTGTTTCATCTGTATAATATTTGCAATTGGCAGGTCAAGAAAGGTTTAGAAACTGAAATTATGAGTGAGGAGGCTTGCGGGTTCATGTGAGTCAATATTAATACTTCTTAATAGGGTATCCTATGCCCTATGGGGGTGAGCTGTAAGGCACTTGTCTTGTCACTCCTACTATCTGTTCACTGGGCCCACCCAAAGTTACAACATTATTGACGTGAGAAAAGAAGAATCACACCATCTTTATGCTTCATCATGTAAATAATTAAAATTTTAATTCGGTAAATTATATTAACATTTTTTTAAAAAATTTTATGTATGATGTTTTTTTTAACCTTACATATACATCTCATAACTTCTATATAACAATATAACTTATATCTCATTAACATATTTTTTTTCCTAATTTTTTATATTATTATATAGTGCGAGGAATTAATTTTGATACACTATTAATATAAAAATATTTATGTTGTCACTCAAATAGAAATTATCTTAAATATAACTCTTAAATTAATTATTATAGAAATTAATTATTATATTGACTATTTATAATTGAATGATAAAATAATTTTTTATAATATCAATATATTTTAATTAAATTTTTATATAGCAAAAGTTTTTAAAAATATTTCAAAATTAAATTCATAGGTGAAATGTAGTTCAAAGATAAAGATCCAAAATCATTCAAATCCATAAAAGATGCATGATGTGGTTGTACTTTCAAGAATAGTTTATGTGCATGTTTGGTTCGTGGTAGTTGCGGCATGAACCGTGTTTCATATTGGTTAGACCACTTTTAACATAAAATTGAAATGTTTAGTTGCCAAAGCAAAATCAATTTCACATAATGAGATTGAAAACCACATTAGACCACTTTTTGGTGGATGCATTTTTCTAGTTTGCGTTTGCTTCCTGCGGGATGTTGTGCTACTATTGAATACATTTTTTTTTCTGTACTTTTTATTTTTCATCTATACATTAATAATATATATGGTTTCTGAAATAGGTAATTGCCCGTCCCCTTTTCATCTTTGCACATTGCTTTGCTTGCTGAATAGGAAATTAATATGGCACATATAGACAATGAGAATTTGTAGCCTTCTTTCTGTCTTGAATATGATTATTGTGTTTGTACCTTTCTGCATTGTACATTATTACTATTGCGACTAACATTAAATACAATCTAGGATATTACTGTATTGAATTTGAATTTGTTGATTACACTTGCTTCCAATTACTTTAATTGTTTGAGAATTGCTTAAGAAGAAAGATGTTATTATCTCAATGTTAATCTTTGTAAATATTTTCTTAATTTTGTTTCGATATTTGATTTGCCAAAATTCAAATGTTAATTATGATTATGTGGTTTAGGTTAGATGGATGTTGTGGTTTTGGAAGCCTTAATTTGGAGCAGTAAGTGTTGAAAAAATAACTGCCTTTTAGTAAAGTTTCTAGCTCTTCGTGGAAGATTTCAAATTCAATTGTATAATTAATGAGATAAGTTATACAGATCTTTAGCTATGAAAATTAGATTTCAAATTCAGTTGAGAAATAACAATGCTTATGCTGAAGGTGAGAAATGGTAACTTTTAGATCATTTCAGTCTCTGTTCTTATAATTTATACTTTTGAAGCTATCAATATGAAAGACTTAATTATATTTTCCAAATAAAATTATGTTGCTTCAAACTCATTTTTTATCATAATTAATTCTACAATATCATTCTGATCTAAATTTATTTCTATTGACACACATTTACAAAAATATCATGTGCAGAAACAGAGACTATACATAACATATTTTTATAAAAACAAAATGAGAGAAAAAAAAAAGATTGTTGCTTTTAAAGGGGTTAAAAGTAAATATTATTTAACCCAAAAATTAACCTTAGTACAGCAAGGAAAATATTTTTAAATGTTAAAATAAAATAGTATTTTATAAATTTAATTAGTGTAAATATTTTTTGCATGATTATTTAATAATAGATTAGTTTGTATGGTAAGATAATTAACTTGTGTAATAATTATTTTAAAAATTATATTTACGGTAATTTTAATTATCATTAAAATTTAATTAAAAAAATAAAAATAGTTATATATGATATTATATATTATATCAATTTTTGTATTTAAATAATAAAATTATTATAACAATGTTAAATTATTTGTGAAATTTTGTAAAATTAATTTTGATATTCGTGTGAAAAAATAATAATTAGGGTGTGTTCGTTATAAGGTGTTGCAACAGTGTGGTCACATGTGTTCGGTAGTAGAGGCCGAGGCCGTCACTTTCCCAACCGTCACCAAACGGTCATCCAATTTGTTGCATGCTGCCACCTAACCTGCGCCTTTCTTTCCTACAGTTTTTATACATCAATTTTTTATAATAAATTATAAATAAGCAGTGGGAGCTTGAAAAAAAAAAATTGAAGGACTAAAATAATTACTTTTTATAATTTATAAATTGTATAAATTAAATATAATAAATATATTTGAATTAAATTCATCAAATTTATCTAAAATTAGATTTCGTTTCTCCCTATGTTAATTTACCGTTGCTTCACAGTTAAGAAATTAAGGATTTGTTTAGTCTGAATTATTTTATTTTATTTTATTTTGTAAATAATTATAATAAATATCATATTATTTATACATATTTTTTAAATGTTTGTATAAATGTAATAAAAATAATATTGTATTATTTTTCATTATTTTCTATATAACTTTTTATAATAAGAAACTAAATAAATAAAAGTAAATGAAATTTTAATAATTACTTATAAAAATAAAAAATAAAAGTATTTTGTTTAAGTGGTGGAAGCTTTCTTGATTACTCTTTTTGGAGTAACGTTATTATAACAACATATTCTCATAATACTTTAAAAATAAAAATAAAAATAAAAAATAAAAAATAAAAAAGTGAGATGAAAGAGAGATAAAAATATATTATAAAAAATATTATGAAATTTTATAGAAAAATATAAAAATTATTTCTATTTTTTTAAAATTATTTTAAAAAAATATTTAATTATATTTTTTTGTTCTTTTAGTTTGATGTACGAACAATTTTGATTATTATAGATTTAATTACTAATTTTTTTCATTTATTTAAAAATAAATAATTTTAATTCTCGTCATTTTAATTGTTTAATTTTGATTCACAAAATGAATAATTTTAATTTAATAAATAAATTATTATTTAATGGTTAACAAACAAGATGATATATCAAAGTTAAATGATTTTTTTTAAATAGACAATTTATAATATATAAAAATCTGATACAATGTTAATTATTTAATTTTTATAAATTAAATTATTTAACATATGGATTAAAATTATTTATTTATATAAATATAAAGAATAAAATCAAACAATTAAATCTAATCAATTAAAATACTGTTACCCCCGACTAAATAGATAGAAAATGCAATTAAACAAAAAAAAAATGACATCGTTCCCTTGCCAATGCCTTCCATCAAAGTTCAAATAGTGGTAGATGATATAATTTACCTAAAGAAAAAAGATTATACAGTTTATTATAGACATAATAGAAAGTATCTCTTTCTTCACACTTATTATATGGTGAAAGAACTAACAATGGTATAAAAAAAAACTGTTTCGGTTACCTAGGTTAGTGAAACACTTTGCTAAACACTTTGCTCGAGCTATTAACTTAATTTGACGCAATGAAAATTCAGCTTCCTTTGAACACGTAAGGTTTTTGTTCTTGCTACTATATTGTATACGTCTTTTTTGGTCGTTTATGTGACTTTATTGATGTAAAGAATGAAAAGGCTCGAAACAGCTAATAACAAGACATAAGAAAATGAAAAACAAAATGATTTATAACACCCTGTTTGTCTGCGGCTGAAGATAAGAACAACGGAAAGATACCAAGCAGAAGCTGTCAATATCCTCTTGCCCTCTCCAGAACAATCTTTAAATAAAAAACGCGATGTCTTGTTTTTTTAATTTTTAACAACAAACAAGCCCTATCCAAAGCAAAAAGTGACTTAACTCAAAAGAAAAAAAGGAAAAGCAAAAGTTATTCCCATGATTTGCCAGCAAAGCAAATAATAGTAGTGTTGAAGCTTTTTTCAAGCTCCACTGAGTATATTATGACAAGTAATGTTGAGGAGAGGAAGCAGAAGAAGGTTTTTGAGAGGTGAAAGTGAAAGTAATGGAGAGGGAGGAAGATGTTAAGGTTGGAGCACAGAAATTCTCAGAGAGACAAGCGTTGGGCACAGGAGTTCAGAGTGACAAAGACTATAAAGAGGCACCACCAGCACCCTTGTTTGAGCCTGGGGAGCTTAAGTCATGGTCTTTTTACAGAGCTGGGATTGCAGAGTTTGTGGCCACATTCTTGTTCCTCTACATCACAGTCTTGACTGTGATGGGTGTTAACAGGTCACCCAACAAGTGCTCCTCTGTTGGCATTCAAGGAATTGCATGGGCTTTTGGTGGCATGATCTTTGCCCTTGTCTACTGCACTGCTGGAATATCAGGTTATATTATTATTATTATTAACATAATATTCCTCCTTTTTCCTTTGGCTTTTAATCTAGTTTGGTGTTTGAGTTGTTGGAACAGGTGGACACATAAATCCGGCAGTGACGTTCGGTTTGTTTCTGGCAAGGAAGCTGTCCCTGACGAGAGCGGTGTTGTACATTGTGATGCAGTGTCTTGGAGCTATATGTGGTGCTGGTGTGGTGAAGGGGTTTGAGGGGAATGCACGGTATGAGTTGTACAAAGGTGGAGCCAATTTTGTGAGTCATGGATACACCAAAGGTGATGGCCTTGGAGCTGAGATTGTTGGCACCTTTGTTCTTGTTTACACTGTCTTCTCCGCCACTGATGCCAAGAGAAAGGCTAGAGACTCTCACGTTCCGGTACCCATTCAATTTCTCTACTCATTTCCATTTCTTATTTTTTTAACCTTTTAAAGCCAATATATGATCAAATTGTAGATTTTGGCCCCTCTTCCAATCGGGTTTGCTGTGTTTTTGGTCCACTTGGCAACCATTCCCATCACAGGAACGGGCATTAACCCAGCTAGGAGTCTTGGTGCTGCTATAATATTCAACAGACACCGTGCTTGGGATGACCATGTATTCTTTCTTTCTTTCTACTGCTTCAAAATAATATTAATATAATGACTTTTTTTTTTTTTTTTTAAGTTTAATTTTATTTGTGCCTTACAGTGGATTTTCTGGGTTGGACCTTTCGTTGGAGCTGCCCTTGCTGCTCTATATCACCAGATAGTGATCCGAGCAATTCCTTTCAAGACAAGGGGTTAATCTCCATCTCATCTGTCTTTCAATTATCTACCTGCTCTCTTTTTTTCTCTATTTGTTTAAATCTATCATGTGTGTAAATTATTACCTAAATTACTACCTTTCTTTGTGAACTCGATACATTGTGGACATTTTTTCGTGCTGTTCATTTTATTTTATCTTTGTTTCCTTTTTTTACCTTCAAAAGCACACTATTATTATTATTTATGTTGAGGACCAGAATATGTGGAAAACAAACAAACAAACTAGCCTTAAAATTATATAAATACTATTATTTATTGTTAGTTTTGGTCAAAACTAAAACCCAACACCGTATACGAAAAATCTTCTAAGAGTAATTCTATTGACTAATTCTAAACTTGTTTTTCTTCATAACCTTCATTCATATGCCTTTCTTTTTCTTTGTTCTCCATATCATTCGAGTTTAATTGAGTGAATGCATTTAAGGGAATAAATCTCTTTCAATACAAAATTCGAACATGAAATCTTTATTAAGAGTGATGTCTTCTTATGAACTGTCAATGGAGAAAGATGACCTGCCGATAGAGCAATATGAAAGTTGTTACTTTAGCAAACAACGTTCTTAAATCTTTAGTTGAAATGTGGGGCCAAATAGAGGGTGGCAAGTGAGACAGTTGTTTATGACCGTTTCATCGTAGCTATTGTTGTGTTTAGAAATTTGTGAAAACTCCAATCGTTAAAATTTTCTATATTTGTTCCTCAATTTACTGTCGGCATGTTTTTGAATTTGGACCATAGCAAAGGCTACAAATAAAGCTAATTTTTTCTCTGTTTAACGGAATTTCATGAAAAAAAAAAAAAAAACGTCTTCAACCTGTGTCGAAGCAATCTATCATCTGGCAATCATATTACTCAAACTTTCTTGTCTAATCATACATGCTCAAAATTTTATACTCAATCATATATATGCTCAAAATTTTCACTCCCTAGTTGTTTTTTCCAGATAAATTCCGATCAGTTTAATGTCAAATATTTTATAGAAAATATAATTTCAGATGTCAAATCTTAATATTACATACAAATAAAAAAAATTAATATTAAAAAAATATTTTTACATATTTTGAACAACCAAAATAAAATTTTACTCAAATGTTTAAAGAGAGTCAAAATGAAGATCAGATAAAAAAAATGAGAAGTAGTAACTCTGCAAAGTAATATCATAGACAAGAAAAACATTGGTTGACACAAATGGTAGTTGCTTGTATCCTTTAACCAAAATGTCAGAAGTTTGAATCTGACTTTAGATATGAAAAAATTATATTAAGAGATAAATACTCACCATGATTCTCCTTTTTAAAGCTAAAAACTTCACACCTACCCCATCAATATTCCAGAAAAAAAAATTTATCATCTGATAACCATTACTCAATAATTCAGTATTCTTTAAATAAATTTCTACAACTACTGTCTTTTAACTAAAATGGTAAAAATTCATCATCCAATAAATTCAGTTTCCCACATAAATTAATCGAGATTAATTACTCTTTAGAACTAGTTAAAAGAATTAAAAATAAAAAAGTCTTTGATTTAAAATTGTAGTGATACATTTTTTTAATTTTTAATACAACATAATTTTTAATAAAAAAAATTCACTTTGATTAACAGGAGGATGATAATAAAAATAAATAAGGTTGATAAAACATAACAGCAGCCAGCAGAAAAGCAAGTTGATTAGAATAATCCAAGCACATACGGGAGGAAAATATTGTTAAAATTCAACTTCAATTAGTTCCTAACCATCTATGCAATATATATTTTTGTTTCTTCTACACTTGGGCTTTTAGAGCCATCACTATTTTCAGCTAGAGTGATAAAATACAACCGCGCTAAAGTTGTTAATGTACATTTCCCTAAAATGCCAAAAAATAAACAATGTTTTCATAAGACTGAGGCTAACGTTGCATATCCTAGGGCATCCACTCTAAAATTGAGGATTTTGCACCATCTTTGTGGACCCAAGGAATATAAAATTAGTTTGATACTTGAAAATCATTAAACGAGTTCATATATAACTAAACTAACTACATTGGAGCAGTGGGGTTAAGGTCGAGGAGTGAAATTTAGTCTTCCATGATCATTTAACAGCTGTTGCGATACACGATCAGCTAAATGTGACTTGCCATCATATAATTCTCTTGGGAGTCTCCTGTTATGGTTTCCAAGAGCATCATTATTAGATGAAACTATATCAGGGCAAGCAAAAGTGCCTTGCAGAACCCCCCAAAGTTGCTCATGCTTTGGCTCCTGATAAGCAGTGCTAACATTTGAATAACGAGCATTTTGAGGCCTTGGGATAGCACTGACACCTTCATATGAGAATGTTGGCTGCTTTGTCTGATGAAAAGGGACTGCACCAATGGCGCCGCTGAGTGGTGTAGATGAGCCAGATGCAGTACGAGGACTAGATATGGGAGATGGAGACAGCCATCCACTCCCATGCGCTGACCTAGGTGGCAAAAGTGGGCTCCCGATAGGAGACACAGGACGTGACATGTTCCTTGGTGTATGGGGGTCACTGCAATCATCAGGGACGCATGAGTTAGCACAAGTATGCATATGCACGTCTATACCCACATATTTGTTTCATCAATGCACATGATTTTTCTCATGCTTGATAGAGAGAGAGACCTTGTTCCTGAACCAGTTCTCGGGCTTCTAGGCAGATATGTACCAGCTGCTTCTGAAATTAAGCCTAAATTATGTTTTGCAGGTCCAATGGCCTAAAAGAATGGTAGAACAGTAATAGTTACAAACTCGAGAAACCTGTGAAAAATCCAAACCAAATAAAAAGACAGGCAAACAAAACAAGTATCCATGTGCTTCCTGTGAATCAACCTTCTTGAGGTTCCAACAGTATCCATGCCAGATTTTTTTTTTTTTTTTTTACTTATTTCATGTACTCTCACAAATTTTGGCATATAAGAGTAAGAAACTAAGAACTTCAGTGAAACAGTATCATGAACACTTCTAATTGCTTTTACCAGAGATCTCATAGCATTTACAAAAGCAGGATTTGCTTCTGAAGGATCAGCAGACAAAATAGGTCTTTCCACTGTGGCTTTTTTAACAAATGGATGCAGCAGAAGTTGAGCTGCGGAGGGACGATATAGTGGATTCCTTTGCAAGCAAAGCCTGACAAAATCTTTTCCATCTTCTGATAGATGATCTGGCATTGCAGGAAGTTCCTTGCTGTTTCCAATCTTAAACATAGCCGCAACCTAACATGTAGTACAATAGAAGAAACAAAGATAACTGATAAGCAATAAACATTAAACATGTGCTCCAACTAAGAGATTCATATATTTTATCAGAAAATATATGAAACAGTATTCGGTCTTTTAGTTTGTTGTCAAAATTCCCTAACCCCTTCATATTGGCTCCAAGGTGGCTTTGTTGTAGCCATCTCCAAAACAGTGCAGCCAAGGCTCCATATATCAACAGCAAGATTACAACCACTTGAATTTTTTATTACCTAGACAATCAAAGCAGTGTCACAAAGAAGAATATTACGTGAAAAACATCAATAACAAAAAGCACTAGTTAACAAAGAAATCATACTGACCTCAGGTGCCATCCAGTAAGGACTTCCTTTCAAAGATAATGGACAGGACTGCCCACTAATCTGCAAATAGTTCCAATACGTAATGTTATAAGCCATGGCCCCATGTTGGGGCACAGACTGTATATTTAACTCAAGTCAGATGATCCAATGCCCAAGAGGCACTTCCTTTACCAAAATGAAAATAAAAGTTATATGGCATATACATAAAAAAATATCTTTTAAAAGATCTTACATGCTTTGCCATGCCAAAATCTGCCAATTTTACCCTCCCATGAGGATCCACCAATATGTTTGCTCCTTTAATGTCTCTGAGATAAATCCAGCAATTAGACGAGGAAAATAAGTTTAGCAACAAATTAATAGTAAAGTTGACAAGTGAAACAGAACTTGAAGATAGTCATGTGGTTATAATCATCAACAAGACTCACCTATGGATAGTGTTTTTAGCATGTAAATATGCAAGACCTAACAGAATTTGCCGGGTATAATTACGAATAGCAATTTCACCAAGCTGGCCATATTGTTGAAGCAACTTATAGATTGACCCACCAGAGACATACTCCAAGTATATATAAAGTTTGTCATCTAGCTGTTTATTATAAAGAACCATAAAGCAGTTAAAACAATCCGAAGTATCAACACCTTCTCTTAAATTTATAGTAGTGTGGTGACTTTCTACAAATAGTTGTGTAATTCTCAGAACAGAGTAGCAATTATAGTTGCTGACTTATTTATAATATAATGTAATTTGTTTGTAATGTGTATTTGATTACTTATTGTTGGCGACTTTCCAATTATTTATATGAATTTGGTAAATGAAGCACAAAATTGTTACACCATTGTTAGAATAAAGCAAAGAGTCCAATAAATATACCGTTTCAGATCCATAATATTGAACTATATTTGGATGCCGTAGGCAACTCAGCAATGCAATTTCCTGCAAGATGCAACTGGTATGAGTGACTATGCATCATTAGTGCATACCAAGGATCTGTGATTCTCTTCCTCTCCCTCCTCCCCATCCCAAGCCATCTCTCTCACCCACCCCCTCCCCCCTTCTCTCTCTATGTGTGTGGAGAGAGACTCTTATATAACTAAATGGATTATTTAATTTCTAAAATTATCCTTAGTTTTTTTTTTTATATATAGTAAAAGGGGGTTGGGAGGAGGTAAGGGCAATTGGAAATGGTAGGTCAGTTTTCCACTTTGAAAATGAGACATGTGTAATGGAGGAGTATGTTAATAGACAAAAGCAAGCTTACTTGGCCAAGTTGTTGTGCACTTTCCCTTGATTTAGCATCATCTGAACAAAGAGTTACCTCCTTCATTGCACACATCTCACCGTTTTCACTATGGATAAGAAGTTGAACTAAATCAGATGTAAAAGCAGAAACTATTCCATGCACGAAAATCATAGATAACCCACACCTTGAGACATGAACAACAGAACAATTACAAATATCAAATTAGAATCATGGCCAGCGTGACATAAATTGATTGAGGAGAAGTCAAATAATACAACAAAGTCAGCCAAGTTCAGAATTCTCATACATACAGAAAAAAAATCCTAATAGCAATAATAGTATGATCATATGCCCAACAGTAGAATATATATATAAATATGCACTTGGAATAACAATTACTAAATACCTGTTAAAACCAAGATATACATGTCCAAATGTTCCCCTTCCAAGCAGTTGCCCCTTTTTCCAGCCTGAACCAGGGCTTGTTACATTTTCTGCTATGCCAGGACTACGAGGTGCTGAAGGAGGAGTAGTTGCGGAATAGGTTGGAGAATACAGACTGGAATTAGGGATTGTTACTGGAGGAAGTGGTAATCGGTGAGTCTGCTGTTTTACATCATCAGGGCGTTTTGTGGGTGATTCTGTTGCAGCACCTCCAGCACGTGGATGAAGTGGGGTGACAGCACCACTGTGTATCCTAGAACTGAAACCAGGACTTGTCTTTCCAGGACTGGGTATTGGAGAATACTCAGGGCTACACCTGCTCTGTGGCCAAAATATCTGCCCTGTCAGATCCCCACCAACTGAAATATGCCCAGAATTATGGCCTGATCCTGGACTAGAGCAGTGCCCAGAAGCTGTATCTGGATATGGCTTTCCTGTATAGAATCCAGAGTTCAAAACTTGCTCGGCACCAAATGTTCTCAGTGGACTTCTACAAGGACTTGACGTTGAACTGTCTGGAGCACTCCATAAACCACCTAAACAAGCTAGATTTGGCCGACACAAAGAAGTCCCTTTGGCTGTGTTAGATAAAAGTTGATGGGTGCACAACTTAGAAGCTGCTTTTGAGGATACTCTTGAGTTCTTTTGGACAGTACTGGGCGACTGATCCTTGTGCACCACACTTTAGGGGCGTAGAAATAAATACAATAAGAGAAGGAACAGAAAATAAGGGAAATGTATGGAAAGGATTAAAAGAAAATAAGCATTTAAATGGAAGTAAACCCACCTGACGTTACTGTGAACGGTTGCTCGGTTTCCATTTTCACAGTCAGATGCCAGAGGACTAAGGAAATGTGAGTCACATAGGTCATCACTATCAATAGAGCTACCACTAGAAACTGATGCAGTGGCTGTATCTTCCTCAGCATCCGTAGGTTCTCCCCTGTTAGAAAGACAACCAAGTTTTGGTAGGGGGAAATATAGAGATGACTTTGAGCCTCTGGTGCTTTCTAGTTTTGATGCTACACTAGTTCCAGAATTTGCATGATTAGCAGCAGGAAGGTGCATCCCTGGGAGTGGGAGTGGCTGAGCAAGAGGCCTTTCTGCAAAACTTTGACAGCGGGAGACATGTGTTGAGGGTGATGGTGATCTTGAAGGCAGAAGGGATATAGATCCCTTCTCTGAGATAGTGTCCTTACGATGTCTCCTAGACCCTCTTGATTTATTTAGTTTCCTCTGTATTGTATCAATAAGATTTTCCCTGTTTTCTTTCCTATTTACCTCTTTGGATGAAGACTTTCCCCACCATGATGGCATGTCTTTGAGGGTATCTTACAAAAACACACAGATATGACAGAAAATATCTACCAACTTGTGGTGCAAATTCACATTTGGCAATAACCAGCTGTCATATGTGCACTACAGGGCCAAATCTATGACTCACGTCTGTAAAATGGTGAATTCATTACATGCCATCCAAATCTCCACGGAAGAGTAATATTCTGTTCCACATTATAAACCATAAAAGAGGAATGTATCACACCAAAAGAACCTGAACAGAAAGTTCCAATGTTAGCTTAGTTCTTAACCAAAATAAACATTTAATAATTTTAACATACAAGAGAAACAAGGTTGCATAAAATTGACTGAGATCAGATAATTGATCATCAATGTTCATACTTCACAGAAGCCTTTTTGTTGGTTAGAAGTTCAGATTTAGGATTAATGCATACATAAAGTGTAAGATCAACTTCAACAATCGTTTTTAGGATAAGTATGATATCAAATGAAACACTGGAGGCTTCAGTAGAAATATGAAAAGGATATTAAAAGTTCCAATGACAAAGAAAATATATATTAAAAGATACAATAATGAGGAAAAATATCCATAAAGAATATTTACTCAATAGATAACAGATTATTCACACTTGCAGCCAAACATGATTACTAAGTAGTAAAATTTCTTCCATATGGTATCTTGATCAGAATTACCAAGAAAAGCACAGAAAGCATTAAAAAATAACTACTAAGAAAATAGCACATCACGTGTCCTGGTCTATGGCAATACTTGGATCCTAACACAGGCCAATGTATGTTCAAGTGCTTTCAGACCCTAAAGATAAATCCAGAAAAAACCGTTAAAATTTCTCTAATTCAAAATTAGAAGGCATGCTGACGATACCTAACTAAAGACAAAGTACCGTGGAAGTTTTATTAATTTAGTCTACAATTAATGCCAAAGTGTCACTTAAACACCTGGACACCTGATGAACACTTTTATACCGCATTTATACCAACCAAATTTATATTTCAGTAACGCCTTAGACTGTGTTCGGAAACCATTTGCACCAAGTGGTTCAAATGCACCTACCGTTAGAAGGAACCCGATGATGGATTGTCGTTACATTCATCTCAACAGATTTCCAAACACACCTTTATTCATTTTGTATTCGAAATACAAGAGTGAACCCATGGAAAGAAGTATGCCCGATGCTCTCCAATTCTTTTTAAAAAATGATAAGGATAATCTAGGAAATGGGTATTAGAAGATATAATGTAGCATAAAGAACTTAGGCAGGACTTGCATTTCAACACCATAGAAGCACATCTGGAGTTGGAAGATTCAGAAGGTACATTACATAACTCTGCATTGACACACTTCATAATTTTACCCAGACAATTATATTTTCTGCAAATGGCAGTTAGAAGTATGACAATCCAAGCATACAAGCCAAATTGCTTTCTCATGTACCCTAACTAGTCAAGGAGAATTGATGCAAAATCATCTCAATTGTTGACAACAAACTTGTCGGTGTGAAAAAAAAAAAAAACAAAAACATTTTAAGTGTTTCTCTCAATTTTCTTCTTCTTTGCTCTCTCATCCTGGAACTAGGACAACCAGCAGACAGCATTATATGTATGCATGAAATTTAAAGATGGAAAGTTAAAGAAATCAAAGGAAAAGGCCCTAAACTCGAATCTACTTGTTTAATCAAGACCAAAACGATATCATTTAATCAACAAAAATTATGAAGAAATTAGCAGCAAATATGA
Organism: Mucuna pruriens; assembly: GCA_025330945.1. Classification (NCBI taxonomy): domain Eukaryota; kingdom Viridiplantae; phylum Streptophyta; class Magnoliopsida; order Fabales; family Fabaceae; genus Mucuna; species Mucuna pruriens. Next base: position 2,600,684 of record JAENHJ010000531.1, on the reverse strand, counting down.
ACCACCTTCAAATTCAACTGAACATGAGAGCACAGTAATTGTAATTAGTGACTTAACTGTCCTTGACAGACACGAAATAACATAACACAAGGTTCAAATTCTGAAAGAGAAGTCCAACCATGACAAGTTCAATGCTGAACATGTAGTGTTCAATTCAGTAGAAGAAAGTGTAACCCTATAATGACTCACTGGTAAAGGTCGACGGCTTGGTGAAGATTCGAAGCAGAAGGTGTCGTGTCTCTTCCCCGCAGACACAGCGACAAGCAGCTGAGAAGACACAGAGCAAAGGAATGGAAAGGGACGGACAGAGAATAGTGAAAAACAGACACACAACAAAAACACTCTAGTTTATGTCTGTCTGTGTTGATGTCAAATTAGTAATATATCAATGGCCAATAAAACGACTCGGTGCAATGTCTTGTCCGGTAACAAAGTGATACACAAGATCGCGGCCGTCTATTGAAGTTTCAAGATGCCCAGAAGTTTTCATTGAACAGCCACTGATAGAGGGAACATGGGATTCCAGTGGATCCTCAAACAGGGAATGCTTCTTGCTTTCTACTCATTTTCTTAAAGTTAAATTATATTTTTTATTTAATTTAAAATTTAGCATATAAATTTATTATTGTGGCGCTTAATTTTAAAATATAATATTTTTATTAAATTATAATTTATAATTATTTTTTAAATTATAAAAAAAATATCATAATGACAATTACAAATTATCACTATTTATAATTCTGTACTATCATTACATTTAATTCTAATGTCATTAATTTCTACATTACATCAATTTTTTTAATTATAGGAGATTAATAGATAAAGTAAATTAAACAAGATAAATAAATAGATAAACTAAATTTATAATTTAATTTTTTTAAAACGGTGTACTAAAAATGATTCATTTTTTTTTAGTTTAATTTTTATATATTTTTTAATCTAACAAATTTTAGACCACAAATTAATTAGAAATTATGATAATTATATATTTTTTAGATAACTATAACAAAATGTAATAAATTTATTATATATTATAACAAAAAAATCATTACATATGTGTGCGTAATGAGTGTGTTTGGATAATATTATTTTAATGATCAAGTCTTAAATCAAGTTGTCCTATTCCGATCATGACATAGTTTGACAAATTCAAACTTACACGATAAGACCAAGAGATTGCTTTAGTAATTGAATGCATTAGTACATTTCGCGTCACTGAAGTCGTCATCTAATAAGTCGAGTATTTACTATAATTATCTACATGTCACTCATTTAACACAAGAAAAATAAAAAATAATCATTGTATCTCAAGTACCGAAAATCACAAACCTTTAACACGATCATTCTTATAGGCTAAAATTTGGTGTTATGTGACCTATGGTTCACAGTGATTTATTGGCCTACTCATCACAAATCATTCAATGACCTCATGGGTCCACCATAATTAGAGATATCAAAATTTCTCAAAACAATAATCAAGTAGTAATTTATTAATAATATCTACAATTAATGATAATACTATATAAAAGAAGTGCATTGCACGCTTAAACCTAATTATTTCATTTATATTAAAAAAATAAAATTTCTTTCTAATTTGAATAGCAAAGTATTTTTCCATGTATTTCATTCATTGTTTCATGTAGGAAAAATAGTTAAAGTAGGAAGAACCATCACATCTCAATAATGTAGTAACTCAAAATTTTACAAATATATGTATTAAATTTATTTATATTGTTAGTACATAAATTATTTACTCTTATTTTTTATTTATTATATATTATTATCTTTGATCTTATATATAAAAAAATATTTTTATCTAAATTATAGGAAACAAAATTTATGTTCAAATGTGTTAATCACTAGTTTTTTTTTATTTTTTTTATTTACTTCAAAGTCTATCAATGAATTATCTATTAATTTTCCACCATAATGGATATATTTATTGAGTGTTTTTAGAATAAAATTTAAATTTATAATATTATTAATTAAAACTAAATAACTCATCTATTTCTATTAATCAAAATAAATTAAATATTTTTTTCTTATATATAGATAAGTTAATATGTATAAATAAGTTAAGTTTGATTTAGCACTAGGTTCATTCTGGAAACGTTATTCAATCCATATTTTAGGCGCATTTTAGGAACATTTTCAAATGAAATAATAAATAAACAATCAATAAATGCTAAAAAAAATTTAATGCTACGGGAACTTGTATTACTTTAATGACAATTAACTTTTTTTTATTTTTTTAAGCACAAATATTGTGTTGTTTTTAATAGGTAACGGGCGAAGAAAAAAATTAATTGTTAAATATTTTTAGAATATTAATTGAGAAAGAAAATTTACATAACTGAAATAAATAAAATTGTTTAATATTTTAAAATTTTAAAATTAATTTGATGTTTTATGAAAAATAAAACATTTAATAAATTAACTAATGAATACTTTAAAAATATTAATAAAAAATAAAAGTTGATAAAGTAAAACACTTTTACACGAGTATATATAATTTTTTTAATAATATATAAAATTATTTTATATTTTCAGTATATAACTATTAAATTATAAAAAATATTATCTAATTTATTTTTATATTAAAATTAAATTTATGTTTAGAAAAAATAAAATATTTGATAAATTAATTAATTAACACCTTAAAGATATTAATAAAAATATATCTAATTCATTTTTATATCTCGAATTAATGAGAATATATTTTAATAAAAATTCAATATCTTATTTTATTTTTCGTGAAACAATAAGGCATATTATTCTTAAATTTTATTTTTAAATTTTAAATTTTGAATTCAATTTCATTTAAATCAATATTATAATTATAATTTATTATTCATTCCATTTTATATTTTCTTTTTTTAATAAAAATATTAGGCATATTTTATTTGATAATTTTAAATATTTTCTTAGATGTATTTAAATTTAAAATACTTATATAATATCATTTTTTTATAAATCACATATTTTTTTATACCTATAAAATATATGTGAAACTAGAGTAAAAAACTATACTAGACAATAAGCTTGCTTTACGATAAATATTCGATATCGAAATTTCAACATTTTCCATTTTAATTAGAAATACAAGCTCAAGTTAGTTGGATAAGTCACCAATGCCACAGTGAAAATTGACGTAGTGAAAATATGTCTATTTATAAGTATAGATATGTAGTCGGGATATTTTGGGTGGAGACATCATCATCATATTATTAATACTTAATGAACAAGAATTGCTAAAGATCATTGTCAATTATAACTATATTTAATAATGTTTACAATTCTGTTTAAAATTATAATAAATGAGTTTATGCTTACGCTACTCGGTTGGTTAATAATTTCTTATATCATTATGCTTTTACTTTAAAAAATTATTTTGATTTAAAACTAGTCTTTTGAAAGAAAATGTTTCTTTTTATAACCTTTTAAATAAAAATCAAAGTAAATAATGATAATAAAATCTTCTTTTTTATGAAATAATTTCGAATCATGCACCATTTGAATACACTACATTGAAATTTCAAATTGAGAAAACGAACCTAAATTATCAAAATCATTATTATGAGTATAAATGTTTTAGAAAAATCATGTTTTTTTTATAACTTTTTGCAAAGGTTAAAAAAACAGTTATTCACAATTGAAAATAAAAACAATTTAATTTAATCAAAGAGTAATTGAATTATTCAGTTTAAAAAATCATTTATGAATTACAACAGAAACAATAAGAATTAATTATTACTTATTTTTTGGATCATAGTTTTTAAATAGATTAGAAGGGTACATGTTCATCAAAGTTGTACACATTTTGAACACATTCATAAGAATGTGCTTTTTTGTTTCCTCTGCATATCTAAAAACATAATACTCATAGTATAGCAAAATCTTAAGAACATAACCTTATAACTTATTTAAGTAATATTAATAATCATATAATTCTATTGTGATTGAAGCATAAAAGATATTATATATTCAATAATGTAAATTAATTGTTAAACAATTAAATTTTAAAATTTATTTAATATACTAGTACGTACATAAAAGATGGATTTTTTTTTTATATTAGCATTTATACTTAATAAAAATCTGCAGCCTATGTTGTTGGCCTTTTAGATAGCACACACTTATCAATTAAGTTGAGTTTCATTCGGCGTTCTCTTTCTTTTGTCGTCAAGAATAATGAATTATGTCATCGTCTTCATATGCAGTATGTTAACATTTGTTCTGTGAACTTAATAGATATTGTTTCAATTTTTCTTTGTTATAAGGTTATGCTAGCTTATTTTATTAAAGACGTGTACATCCTAATCTTTCTATTGTTTTTAATCAATGCTTGTATTTTTTTTTTTCTTTCTATATTTTCTTATACGCTTTTTTTTAATGATTTTAATGACAACAAATCCGACAACATAAATATCTTGTGTATCACACAACTTCAAAAACTAGTTATGCTATTGAAGAATGCTAGTTAATTTATGTGTTATATTTTGATTGTCTCTAAATTCTAGCTCAGTGTATATAGGAAAAAAAAAAAGAAGCTGCCGAAAAATATATATCCTAATCTTTCATACATTCTTTGATTATTTTTTCTATTTTATAATTAGATAAACGTAGTCCTTTTGTTAAATTTTTATTTTATCTAAATTCTTCATAAATTGATAAAATTTATTTAAAACTTTCTTCTCTACTTTTATCCTCATTAAACCTTAATTTCAGATCATACAAGATATTTAATTCTTTTTAACTTTCATAAAATTTCTAACTTCAAAATTTTTAAAATTGTTTTATGTATCAAAATTATCATAAAATTGTACAATACTTTTTTTTTTTTTTTGTAGAAAATGTAATTTTTTAGAAGTTTAGATAGAAGATGGTTGATAAAAGAACTATATTTACTTATTTTAAAAATAATAAATCTTGATTAGTAAGAAAGAAATTAAGAAATTAAAGTTACACATAAAACCAAATTATGAATACCAAAATGTATAATTAAACCAAAAATTATATCTTATAATAAATCATTATAACTATGACCACAGAACAAGTAAATATATTATTTTTTTATAGCAAAAGGTTTATATAAGTTAATTCTTGGGAGTTTATTATAGCTAAAATATGTCTCAATACTTTATGAACGTTTAAAGGATATATAACTAGAGTTATAACATGTCTCAAGACTCTACGAACATTTAAAGTAGTGTGCTAAAAATTTTAAGCTGTGGAAAAAATAATAAATTAGTACTTTAGCTTATATGTCATACATAATAAACTTTTATTTTATATAATTAAAATATAAATGATAAATATTGTTTAGTCTATAAATTGTATTATAACTAAAATAAATATATTTAATTACTAATATTTTTTAAAATATTAAAATTCAATTTAAAGATATGGATGAACGAAATTGATTGGAAGTATTAAACAATTAAAAAATTCAAGTATCCAGGTAAAGATAAAAAAAAATTAGATTGAAAAGAAAAAAAATAGAAATACTTAAAGTGTCTAATTAAAAAAGTAAGACTAAAAATAAATTTATGATGACAATACTCATTATAATTTTTTTTCTATATTTCAAACTATAGCAATAATTTATAGTTAAACATGTATTTTATTTATAAATGTTAAGAAGTTAATGTTTGCCCGCAATATTATATATGAATTCGTCCCATACTTAAAAGGAAATAAATTTATTATATAATTACATTTAACCGCATTGGTAATTAGATTTATCCACATATAATATTTTTATGTGGAAAATAATTTATAGGAACACTATATTTCCTTTTATAAAGATAGAAATAATATATTTCTTTGCTATTATGATTTCTTTAAATATCTTTAATGTTATTCCATTTATAAAAGTAGAAAATTTTCGTGTATAATCTATTTACTTGTATCTATGCATATATTTGATAAAAGTAACTTATAAACTAGTTGAATTTTGTTTACATATATAATTTATTATTATAACTTATAAGTTAGTTTGACTTATAAACTATTTTTACTTAAATAAAAATTTTTTGGTATATAAATTTATTTTAATATTTTTTAATTTATTTTTATAAGCTAATATAACTAGCTTATAAGTTATTAGATTTTTTTATTTTTTATTTTTATTATGTTTTTAAAATCTCTTTTTACCCTTTCATTGGTTATAAATCAAACATCTAAATATATTATTTTATATTTATTAATTAGTTTGTTAGTTAATATTATAAAACACTTTCATTTTAATTAGTTAGTCTATAAACTTTTAATTTTTTTTTGTTTCTAACTAATAAATTTCACCAAACTTATAAATTTTTTATTAGCTTATAAACTAGATTTATCAAATACATTAGTAGGTTATGAGTTGAAAAGTTGAAATTTATAAGTTAATTAATTAAATTGAAAGGGTTTTGTAAAATTAATTATTAAATTAACTCATAAATATAAAATAACATAAAATATATTTATTTATTTGATTTCCAAAGTAAAATATTAGTATCAATAAAAAAATATTATCTTATTTTTAAAAGTTAATTGAAATATTTTATAAAAACAAATTAGAAATTACTGAAATAAGTTTATGTATAAAACAAACTTGTTTTGGTAATGTATAAATTAGTTAAAATAACTTATAAACTAGTAACTTGATGAAACACTATGTATTTATCTATCTATATTTATCTTTCTCTCTATATATTATATATTAATATAATCATCTTAGAAATTATGAAGCAATTAATAATTCAATTAATTGTCTATTATTAATTATAACAAATTTAGAGAAGAATGCTTTACGATGCATTAAATTAATTCATAAAATAAAAAATTTAACTAATAATTATCCTTCAATTTAATGTACTTTTTTGGGTACAATAATTAAGTAAATTTTAACCCAAAATTTCATACAAAACTACTCGATCTTTCCACCGTTAAATTAGTTATAGTGGATTAATTTTAGCTCACATATGATTGTATTTTATTTTTTTTCATTTTCACTTCTATGGTCATATGTGATATTTTCTAGAGCATATATAAGATCTTGATATTGGAATACGAGTTACGCGTGTAATGGTATAGCAACCTTAGATAATTTAATGAATTGTAAAATGTCAACGCATAGTTCCTTAATCTCCGCTATTTACCAGGGCAGCAATCTTGGACTAGGTTGAACTTTCAGGAAAAAAAAAGGTCAAAGGCATTCCACGATCAAAACTTATGAGACTAAGATAGAAAGCTCTTTTTTATTAAGTATACCCGATGTTTGTATTTTTAAAATAATGCTTATTTAAGTTGTCTTAAAGTTGTTAAATTAAAAATATTCCAAACCACATGCCAACGTTGTTATAGCAATAGATAATTGTTTAAGGTCGAAAGATGAAGTTTTTGCAATGAATTTAAATAATTTAAATTTAATTTTTCTATAACATGACAAGTGTAAAAAAATTTACATTATCAATTAATAATAATTATTACAATAACTATGAATTATGAGATAATTATTATAAAAATTAATAAATTTATTATACGTAACAATTTATTATTTAAATATTATAAAAAATACAATTATATATTTAATTGAATATTTATTTTAATTATATGATATGAATAAAGAAAAATGAACAAATTAATTGTCATGAAACCTATATTAGTAATAAATTAAATATGTAAGTTGTTTTGACATTTTCTCTATTGTTACACCAAATATTCAACTTCTAAATAATATAATCCAATTAACTCTTATGTAGGATGACAATGAGTAAATAGATTCAATTGGTACCTACAGAAATTACTTACGATAGATAAGATAATTATTCACTTAATAGGTATGAGTAATTACATAACAAAATTTAATGTGTAAGAATACCTTAATACACAACCTTACTCATAATATGTAAAACTTAATATCTATATCACCTTTTCTTATTTCTCCTTGTTTTTTTTATTTTTTATTTTCTTATTTTTATTTTTTTATGTCCTTATTTTCTTATTATCTTATTTTATTATTTTCTCAAATTTTCCTATTTATTATGTAGTTGTCCTAAAGACATGAATTCCTAACTTTATAATTTATTCATAATAGAAAATAATCATACAACATCTCTTGAATTTTATGGCTACTTCTTCTAATTATTCATTATCGATTCAAAATAATTCTCAGGTTCGTATAAAATATTATTTATTATTTTTCTATTTATTTAAAGTTATAACACACATACATAGAAGAGTGATTCACTCACCCCAAAAGTAACTTTAAAAGAGTTAATTCTCATCTTTACCATTCATTTTCTTGCGATCTAACTAATAAGATATGTTATCCATTAAGACCGCTAGATTGTAAGAAAATGAAAGGTGAGGATTGAAGTCACTGTTAGAGTAAGTAGATCCCTCTTAATATACATATATATATATATTGTTAATCTCACACCAAATATTCAATGGGTACCCACAAAAATTACTCATGACAAATAGGATAATTATTCACTTAACGAGTATGAGATTGATAGGGTAATTACATCACAAAATTTAATAGGTACAAGTACCTTAGTATACAACCTTACTCATACCCATACTCATAATATAATAAACATTTTATTATTATTGTTGTTATAAAACCTAATTTGTATGTCACATTTTCTTATTTCTCCTTGTTTTTTTTTATATTTTTAAGTCCTTATTTTTTATTACCTTATTTTATTATTTCCTCAAATTTTCATATTTATTATGTAGTTGTCCTAAAGGAATGAATCCCTAACTTCATAATTTATTCATAGTGGAAAATAGTCATACAACTGTTCTTAAATTTCATGGCTACTTCTTCTAATTATTCATTATTGATTCAAAATAATTCTCAAGTATGTATAAAATATTATTTCTTATTTCTTGCAATATAATGAATAAGATATGTCACCCATTATAGCCGTTAGATTATAAGAAAATGAAGGATAAATATTGGAGTTACTATTGGAGCAAGTAGATCCCTTTTCATATATATATATATATATTTCATAAATAAAATATTTATTTATGACGGCGGATACAAAATTAGATTTTTTTAATTTATTTCTTTTTTACTTTATAATTATAACTAACTAGTGTAATTAGTGATGAAATAGGTTAGAGTGCCTATTAAGGGCCTATACCCTTGCTTACTTAAGAGTAGACGACAAGTTGATAACTTGGATGCCTCACCATACAACAACATCGTCTTCGTTGTAGATGAATTAGTTTTCATTTATCAAATTGATGACCTAGCTAGTTCATTGCCTCTTGAGACCTATAGACTTATTTAGAACAAGCTATGTAAATAGGTTTGCAAGCTAGGCCATACTTTTAAACAAACCAGGTCAGATCTTAAAAAATAATCAATAACAAGTAAACAAACCAAACTCAAGATTAATAGTTATGATGTAAGTTAAGTGTTAAAGATATTGTAAATATCTGATAAGATATGATAGGTAACTCATTACGAGGTTACAAACATCTAAATATCTTATTACATTAAGTGAATACAAATATTTAAATATCTCACTAGGAGGAGATCGTGTGGATATCACATATTTTCTAGTTATCTTTTAATTTATTATTAATTATAATATATTTAGGTAGTTGACATTTATCCTATAAAAAAGGAGATTAGAAATTGTATTATTCAATTCAATCAATATATAATTTTTTTTTATTTCCAATTTGGTATCAGAGTTCCAGATTTTGAGAGATCTATTTGCGCTGTCTCACTTCAGTGAACTGCTACCCTTTGATGAGACTCACACGTCGGTGCGAGACTAGTCAAAATCTTCTTTGTTGTTCCCAACTATCGGTGATAATGACAGTCATTACCTTGGGACCTAATGAACTACGACCGCAATTATCTACAATGGACACAGTATATTCGTCCTGCTCGTAAAGGGCGCAAGAAGTTGAGTCATATTGAAGGAAATGACCCACCTAGAAATGACCCAAAGTTTGAAGCATAGGATGATGATGATTCTCTCATTATGACATGGCTATAGAACTCTATGACTCCGGAAATAAGCCAGAATTATATGTTCTATTCCTCCGTACGTGAGATATGGGATAATCTCATCAAGACATATTAAATGAAAAAGGACTCTACTATTTGCTATGATATTGAAAGCAAAATCTTCAACTCTAGACAAAGAACCCTCTTCGTAATAGAGTACTATAGGACTCTGAATGGGTTATGAATCGAGTTGGACCAATACCAAGGATTGAAGATGTGCAAAGCTTATTCTTTTGCATACATTGGACTCGTTGTAAGGGGGAGAATCTTTAAGTTCCTTCATGGCTTGAATTCTGAATATGATCATATTCGGGTTCAGATTCTAGGTAAAGAGAAGCTTCCCTCTTTGTCTGAGATATTTTTATTATGCGGAGTGAAAAGACCTGACGATTAGTCATGCTTGATAAAGGAAACTCCAACATAGAATATGCAATGGTGACATGAAAAGGTCCTATAAAAAAATCAACCTTCGAAAGAAAAACCTTCATAAAGAGTAGTTGCGGAGAATACTGTATGTATTGCAAATGACTAAGATGTCCAAGGAGACCTACTACAAGCTTTATGGAAAGGAGAAAGTTCTTGAACGAATGAGTGGAAATAAAGGCTCAACTCAAATGTGGGTGAATAAAAAAACCTCTGTTAAGGAGACTGTAGTTGAACATTCTTCTATCTTGCAACTTGACAAGGATATTCAAGTCTTTAGTAAGGAGGAGATGAACTGCCTTTGAGCCCTCCTACATTCAATAAGTAAGCCTCTTGGCTCATGTGGTTTAACCATGAAAGGTAAGAGTTTCTTCAATATTTCTAGTTTAGTTCCACAAAGCATCTGGATCCTTGATTTTGGGACAACAAATCATATAACCCTGTTTCCTTCATATTTTACATCATACCTTAAAATATTCAAAAAGCAATTCATTACTGTTGTTAATGGAGATCATGTTCCTATTGTTGGATCTGACAATGTCCAACTTCAATCCTCTTTATCCTTACACAATATTCTTCATGTTCCAAAACTAGTTAACAACCTTGTCTCCATTCATAGACTTGTACAAGATTGGAATTGTGCAGTGACATTTTTTCATTCTCATTGTCCGTTATTTCCCAGACAACCTTATATTCGTCGAAACACCCGAAGGACCACTGTGGGACCCAGATGCCATCAGCAGCAAGAATGGATCTCGTTGCTGCAGCAACGGGTCTCAACCCTTGCAACTCGTACACCAGCGGCGGAGGGGAAGTATCGTCCGTTGATGAGGAGGGTTTCTGAGATGGAATGGAGGGAAGAGTGGGCCATTCTTGAGAACAAGGAGTCTGAAAGAGTTGCCCACCCATGTCCATGGAAACTATCTCATCATTTGGGTTCAATCCCATCGGACGGTGCCATTTTCATATTTAATTTCTTGTGCTGCACCTTCCCTCTCGCCACCCACTATCATCAAATGATCAAAATTAAAACTCTATGTACTTGCCTGATCTGAGGTTCTGCATAAAAAATGTATAGTGCATAAGTTTCCACCAAACAAAGTTTTCTATCTGTGACACTTGGTCAATCACGTTGCCTGCGTGTGCTGCAACCTGCAAGTAACACAGCCTCTATTACACATAAATTAATTTTTCACCCAAAACAACTTTTACTACGAAACTAGTACTTCACTCTCGTCCCAACAAAAACATAAATATTTATTTTATATAATAAATAATTTAAATATATAAATTATATTATAATTAAAATTTATAAAATTAAACATTTTAAATATATAAATTATACTTAAATTTATAATAAATAATTTATATTGTAATATAATATTATTTTAATTATTGATAATTTTTTTTAAATATAAAAAATTAATTTAAAAATAAAAATAAAAATAATAAATTAAAAGAAATAGGATGTTAAAAGAAAATCTTTAACAATGTTTTCGTCTTATTTATTTAATTTTTTAATATTAGCTAACATTACTTACTTTTTGTCTCTTAACCAATATCCGATATTAGGTATAGAAAAAACAAATTTAAATTACCTACCTACAAAAGACAAGATTTAAGGTAGGTGCATAAATTTTTCCGGCAAAAAAAAAAAACTTTGCAAGGCATGGTAGCAATTAAATGCAACATTGCTGCTCCGTGAGGAGTTGGAAATTTATTTGGGGGGACTTGGGATTCCTGAAGAAGTCAACGCAATTGCTGATGAAGTTTGCGTATGTTTTGGCAATTTGGCCGACGAAAGCTATTATGATACATGTTTACCTCGCACAAAATCAGTGTTTTTTATTTTTTATTTTTAATCAGCATCATACAAGTTAGTAGCTTTTATTGTATAGATTATTAGACGAAACTCTAATTTTAATTATAAAATAACATTAAAAACATTTATGATACTATTCAGTTTGGAGAACAACTTGATATTCAGCCATTCTTGTAATACCAGACTTACTGTTGTGCCTCACTGGTTCAAGTTGTCACACAATTATTATTGTTAATGAGGTTTAATTATCTTCTTCTAAACACCATCCCCCTAAAAAAAGGTTTATTTTCCTCTTACTTCTCCATGTAGCTCACCTCAAATTGAGAACAGGTTGAGGATAGCCGTCTTCAGTTCTTTTATTTGAAAATGCTTAGGCCAGAAAAGTTATCTCCCTATCAGTGGGAGCTATCAGCTCCATATTGAACTTTGTCACAATTATATTTTGGTGGAAATTACTAGAATGAAATTTAAGAACATTGCTAAAATGTTTCACACAAGGGTTCCTCCCCTCCTCCAAGTTCTGCAGCCGCATTTCTACATTGACAATCAAGGCAAGGGGCAAAAAAAACATACACGTCATAGTCAAAAATCAAAATCATCATTGGTTATTGGTAACCACTGTCTTGATGTCAACTATGTTACAGTTTCACACAAAAAGGATAAAGGGCGTGGAGATGCTATAAAGGTAAAGCCATTCCTAATATTACGTAGGTTTACCTCAAAATTTATAACTTACCTTCGTTTTTGGGGCCAGCAAGTACAACATATCCCCACCACTCTATTTGTTAGATCTACCAATATAAAATTCTTAGTTGCCTATGATTCAATTTAGCAAGGGTGGTGTTGGATGTTGCGATAGAATGGCACAAAAGTAAAAAGCCACGCCAAATTCGATCAAGTCTCCGTTAAGTAAAAGCCACTAAACTAAGTGAGTAAATCCTTATTGGCGATTATCCAACACCATTGGGAAGAAAGACCAATTGTTGGAGGATCCTCCTATCTTGCTTGCAACTTTCTCATTAGCCCACCAATCAGCAATCATATTGGGCGCAGGAGAATCCCCTCCTTCTGCATTATCAAAGTTGAATTCCTTAGCAGAAGAAAATGTTATACATTCATCCTTATGATGAACTCTTTCCACATCTCCATCATCCGTGGTCTGCTGTGGTGCATCATTGGGAGTTTCGGTGACAAGGACTTCTCTTGAACCATCTTTATCTGCTCCGGGTGGATCACTTTCGAATTTTGAAAGTGCTTTAGTCCATGCCACTGGCTTGTTTTCCACACATTTCAATACTTCTTGGGAAGATACTTCAACCGAGACCCTATGATTTACACTAATCTCATTCAGGCGATTATTTCTTGGATTTGGGGACGTTATGAACTCAGAAACCCAGTGAGTTGGAAGAAAACCAACTTGAGTAGTTGTGGATCTTATAGAATCGGGGGTTAGAGAGCCAGAACCTTGATGTGACTTGTGTTTTTCAAGAGTTGACAGTTTATCAAAGTTTAGAAGCTTGGGAGGGTCAAGGAGGAGGGAGCCACGAGAAGTAAAGTCAGTATCAGGGAAAGGAGATGAGGTGCCAGAAGCTGAGAAGGCAGATCTTGGAGAAATGAGTTGACCAACCGGGCTTCCAGGATGAAGCTGATAAGAGTGGAAGTCATATTGAGATATTTGGAACCCCTGATAGGCCTCACTATTTTTGTTGTTGGGGTCAAGCAGCTGAGCAAATGGCACTTCAGGTGAAGAAGGTGTAGTCAAGTGGACAGATTCAGGAGGTGGAGTGAAAGGAGCGGTTGATGGTTCAGTGGTGAATGTTGAGAAAACAGGCGGAGAAACTAGTTGTGTTTCGTGGGCGTAGGGTCCAATGGCAAAGATTGAGAAAGGACCACCAGGAGAGTACATACTGGCAGACACAGAAGTGAGAGATAGTATACCACCTGGGGATTGTGCAACTGAAGGAGCTTCTGAGTGAAGGAAAGAAGATGCAGGAGATGAAGGGGGTACAACCAAGGGGAGTACAATACTAGGTGCTTGTGTGGAACTTACATTTGCAGCATCTGCACCAGAAACAATTACTGCATGTCCAATGCGCTTTCGGTTTTTGCGATGTCCAAAACACCAATATATGCTCAACCAGCTTCCCCACCTTTTCTTCTGCAAGCAATAAAATTTGAGTTATGTTTCAGTCATTAAGTGTTCCATTGATTCACTCGGAATTACCAATTACCGATGGAGATAGTTATAAACAACATGGAAATTTGAATATTGGTAAAGCCCGGATTGTTTGAGAAACATACACAAGTAGGGTGAAAATGATCACTTGTTCCTTGCAAGAGTTTATGATTGCTTGCAGGATGAAGAAAGTAACAAGTCAATGAATGTGACATACGTGGCAGGGTCTAGAGGATACATATTACATACTATTAGCCTGTAACTAGACATCACCATTTTGGAATGAAAGTTGAGTATATTCAGAACATAAATAAACAACGATACAAAAAATGTATTATCTCTCCGTTATATCTCATCACTCATAATATTATCCACTTTATCAAATATTATGAAGTTCAGTTCACTTAGGTTAACTTTTCAGGAGCTTCATATATCTTTTAAAAAAGTAAAGTTTGTTAACTTCATCTGGTTATCCTAAAAAGATTATTTTTTTTGAAAACACCATTCTTTTTGGGTAAGAGATTGATTATAACTATCAAGCAAACAGAGGAAAGTTCAAAACGAAATGAAGAGCATAACAAAAAAAAAAAAAAAAAACTAAAAAGAAAAAACAGAATTAGGGAGGAAAACAGAAAAGCGACAGATCTGAAGCATAAAATAGATGAAATCCGCATCTTGATAATAGCTGAAACGACCTCTCTCTCTGTGTTTCCACTACAAAATTGATAAAAGTGATTATGGTATTATTATACATACCTGGACGTGGGGATGGGGTTGATGGATGTGATTCTGGACGGAAGCGATCACAGTGGCAGCGGCGTTGATAGTCTCCAAAGTGTTGTTGACAGCACTGGCATCGCTGCCATTAGCATCTCTCATCATCTCTACTTCTTTCTCTTTCTTTACAATTACAGATACAACACAAAAGCAGAGTAGCAGTGGGCAGGGGATTATATTTTTGTATATTTACAATTACACACACAATAACAAACAAGCTTGAAATCGTAGAGGCATGAAAGTTGAGACAAGTTTGATTGGTTAGGATATGAACTGAAAATAAAATAGAATATGTATATCCTGTGGTATGAGTTTGTCGTGTAATTTGGGGGTGAGATGAGAGACAGTGTATTAGATGAAGAGGTCAAAACACGGCAATGACTTGTTGCTCTTGACCAGAGCTGGAGGATGAGGTTTACGGGTCTTTGTTAATTAATATTATAGTATATGATAACATCACATGATGGGTGATGTTATTAAAGTGTCACGAACTTACTCAACTGCCCCTTTGACTCTCCTATTCTGTCTGCGTCCCCTTCAAGGGTAGGTTGGTATTAATGGTACTTTGCGTAAATTAATGTTGTGCTGTGGCAGCGGTATCGGCCGCCATAGAAAACACTCATTGTGCCAAATAATAAATCAGTGTATGTGCACGTGTGCTACCCATTTCTCCACGCTAATGAGTAATGACTAGCCTATGGGGTCCACCGCAGCCAAATTTCTTCCCCTCTAAACTTACTTGCACGAGTGCTCTCAATCGCTCACTAAACCTTCCCTACTTTTTCCTTTTACAATATATTATTATCTAAGTATGAGATAATATTATTAATAATTTCCACTCTGAAATTTATGTGCCCAAACTCATGCTTTTCTCGTTTTTCTGGATACCGGATCTCAAATCAGCATGATATTTCCCCTTTTTTCTTTTTCATATTTAATTATTGGAGGTTGAAGTTTTGCCTTGTTCAACTACATGCTTGGAAAAAATAAAGCATCAAAACAAGTTAGGGCAACTTTTTTGGACTCTTAAGGGCAGCTTAGTGTGGCCATGTGTATCAATTTCCAGATTTTCTTCTGGGATGTTAACTTGATACACGTCTTCTTTGACTTTGGGCTTTGTTTCCAATTGACATGTTATGTCAATATCTATAAGAAAAATTCTTCTATTTTTCTTAATTTGATTGTTTTTACCTCTTTTTGAAATTTAATTTGGTTATTTTCATAATTGTAATTTGTTGTTGTTTTTTAACCGTAAAGAAGACAATGTAGTGGCAGTTAAAAAACATTTTCTTTTGGCAATTTTACAAAAAAGAGTTAAATTTAGACAAAAATATATAAAAAATGATACGAAAAAATTAGAAGATTAATTTTAAAGTTAGAAAGAGAGTCAATAAACCTCAGCAAGTTATACTACGTGTAACTCTGGTATGATAGTAGTGATATCAAACTTATGACATTCATGTGCATTTATGAATGGCATTCATGTGCCATTCAACTAGTGCTCACACACCCTTATGACAAGTTAGAAGGTGGTGCGCCTATGTTGCCTCTATTCGTGTGCCTTTGTGATGATTCCAATGTCACGTAGCCACATGTTGAGATGTTATAGAACCATTTTGGTTGGGCCTAGGTCCTTTGGGCCCATTGGTTTTAATGTCCCTTTGGACAAGCGGTAGTGATTATTCTAAGTTTTTGTCAGCTTTTATTTGAATTTTCTGGGTAAACCTTTGGGCTTAGGGCGTAATCACTTATTGAGGTTGACTATCCTCTTGACAGAATCATAATTCCTTAAGTACCGAGCTTGAAAAATACATGTATTTATTAAGGATCTGTCCTCCTAATCAAACAATCAAAGTTGTAATTTAGCTCATAATTTCTTTTCATTTTGTGTTAACAATCTAGAGAAGCATTTCACCGTACACAGAAAAATATTTAGAAAAAGAGAAATAAATAGGCAGCAGAGGCTACAAACAAAGATAAGACAGCTAAATTAGAAAAAGAATAGTACAAATGATTTACTGAACCTTGGTAGAAGATAACTATTATTTACGACTTTAAAAGGTTAAATCTAAATGCGAAACCCCACCTACCAGTCTAGGTTAGTATAGAATATAGATTCTACGACTTAACTTGACAAACCTACCTCGAGAATCGATTATTCTTTATTATTATTAGGCTTAATTATATTTTTTATTTGTTTTAATTGTTATTATTTAAAGAAGAAAAAAATCACTACAAAAATGTGTTAATTGTAGCAAAAAAAAATTATAGGTTAGGACGAAATTCACAATATTTTATAAACTAGAGGATAGAATTTGTTAAAAAAAAATGGTGATAAAATTCATGAGTAAAAAACTTTGGAGATAAAAAATGATTAAGTCTTATTATTATTTATTATTTATCTAAGAAATCAGATTTGATCGTAAAACATCAGCTCATCACTATGTTTGTGAAGTAAATGAATTACTCACAATCTATGATAACTATATCTCAACTCTCCTTAAATTAAATATAATTTGGACGTGTAATTTAGGACATACCATGCAAATGAATAGTGACATTTCCTGGAAAGATTATTTAGTTCTTTTTACTAAAGAAACTTCATAAAGTAAAGAATAACATAACTTATCAGGTAAGAAAAACTTGCATTCTTAAAAAAAATTATTTTATAAAAACTTATATTTATGTCATTCAAAAGAGATAAAATAATAAAGACTCAGATTGACACCTATCATATGTAAAAATCTTATTTTACTACACTCAATTAACCCTTAAATTTGAATTTATTTATATACTTTAAATTATTGAAGATGCCTTATAATTAGAAAATATCATTATTGAAAGTGAGAAATAAAAGATGAAAAGGTTTTTTAATTTTAGACCAAGTACTTTTTAGACGAAAAGGTTTTAGAAAAATTGTCAGAAAGCACTTTTTTATCAACATAATTTGTTCTTGCTTTCTAATATCGCCCTTTTTCTCCTTTTTTGTCGGAGAAAACACTTCTTTTGTCTGATTTTTTTCACCTGCTAACTGTTGTTTTTTTCAATTGTGTGGTTGATCACAATTCACAAGTAAACTGATTTATTTATTAACTTGTGTGGTTGGCGCAAAAACATGTTGCTTGGACTTGAATGGACTTTAGTAGCCCAAATTCAGCCAACATGCTTCCAAATATTGGCACCAAAATACTGATCGGTCAACTCCTAGATCACGTACTACTTAGTTCTAGACCAAAATCCAAGGTCTACCTGCACACAATTAATTAAATTAAATATTAATAAATAACATTCAAACCTGCTTCTTTTCGTGTAACCTCCTCCTCTTCCCTTTACATTACACTTTTTAAATTTTAAATCTGGGTATAAACTGAAATGTGTTCAATAACATAAATAAAAAATTACAGTTGATAACATAAAAATTACTAAAAATTAATTTTATACTTTTTACTTAATATATTTTATTATATTTTTAACGGTTGGTATTATAACTAATATGTAAATCTATATTTTAAATTGTATTTCAACTCTCCTTGCATCTTCAAATATTCATTTTTAAAAAAATTTGGTACAGTAGTTAAAATTTGCTTCCACTTTTCATTGTTATAATTTCTTTCTATGTATTTCTTTTGTCGATCTATCCGCGTTCATCAACTGAGATTGATCTAACTTAATTATTAATCTGGAAAGTTTTATTATATATAGTGATGTGTGGTTTTAAAAAAAAAAGATATGATACCAATTAAAAAATATAATTATTATTCTTGTTTATATTAAAATTATTTTTAACTTAATATGATATTTATTTTTATTATTCTCTTATTTATGATAAATATATAAAATAAGAAAGAAGTAAGTACAGATAAGATATAATTGAAAAGAAAGTAATTAATATCGTCTTAAATTTATAAATTGGAGTAAATTATCTTTTAAAGGTGATTAAATAAGAAATAAAAATTAAAAAAATAAGAATAAAATTTAGATGTATTTCTTATATTTTTTTTATGTTATTCTCTAAATTTAAATAAAATATCTTTTTTAAACTAAAATTAAAATTTTACGTCAAAATGTACATAATAAAAATTTATATTAAAAATCAACATAAATTATCAAAATAAAACTATATTTATGATCGAAAATAATACTAAAACACTTAAATATTATACATAGCTTTGTCAGAAAAACAAAAAAAAAAGGATAATGGGGGTACTGCGCTAGCATTTAGTTGATTAGAGCCCAAAGCGTTCCTTTGTGGGACAGTAACCTAATGTTTTATTGAAAAGAGCTTTAGGCATTTTATTTGTGTGCATTATTCAGAACGTAGGCTCTTGATGTGTTTTAATCGAGCAAAGCAATAAGACCGTTAGACACCTAGTGTGATAATATTTATTTATTTAAGAATATATTATGTTTTTTTTGTGTACACAATATCAACTATAAAATTTAAACTTACAATCCGTTTGGAATATAAGCACACTAGTAAAAGAGAAATCAGAGGGAAGATGATATACATTTATTGAAAAGTTTTTCGTTTGTTATAATATGTATTTTTAGGAATTACATTCTTATAAATATTATGTTCAGAATTATTTATTATTGAGAGTTAGTCATTCTTTAAAATATTTATTCAAAATTTATACTAAATTTAAGAATACACACTTTCATGTTTTTTTAATATTTTTTATAACTAAAAATAAATACAATCTTGGTATACTGGAAGACAAGGGAGGAAAGAAAAAAATTGGTAGGACTCACTCAAATAATATTTCTTCTTAATTTGGAGAAAAAAAATTAAGATAAAATTGAATGAATATAAAAATAAAAATACTCTTATTTATTATAATTTTTTTATTTAGAATTTCTGCATTATTCTATAATTTTTTTTTTATTTTCCTTTATATTTTCTTTCTAAACCAAACAAAGCATAACACTTTTACAAACTATCCAAAATTTTCATGACCAGCTGATTATAGTGAGTATATATTACCAAATCATAATTTTGGATTTATTAAATTATTCTTATTAATGTATTATTATTTGAAAAATAAATAATAGCATATACGCACTTGTTTTTTTTTTTAAAGAATAATAAGTACGCAAAAAAAAAAAAAAACCAACATACTGGTCTTTGTTAGTAAAGTGTACTCTAATTTAGCAAGAATAATGTTATATTGCTTTTATGAACTCTCTTACTATGTTATAATATAGGTAGAACATATCAGATAATGGTGAGCAAAGAAAGGCAACAACATGGCTTCCTGTTTATGGGTCTCATTATTATGTTGCGTTAGTCACAACTCATGAGTGATGCAATCAAAGTCATAAGAGTGCGCTCATCAATGCAACCTAAAATATGAAATTAGTAGTAATTAAACTATTAAAGGGTGTGAGCCACTAACGCAGCCTAAAAACCAACACTTTCCAGGTAGGTTACTGCACACGTACGGCTGTGCCACCCATCACCTATAACGAAATATTCTTGTCTATACTAAATATATTATTATCATTACATTTTTTTTTATTAGAACACGTATTTTTTAAAAGAAATTATTTTATTTGAGTTAAACAAAATTATGACATGGTCAAATTAGTTTTTTTTGTAGGAATTTTTCATATACAGAATTTGCAATAAATAAATTTATTTTAGTGAAATTTCAAAGAATAAATATTAAAATAATATTTTAAGATGAGTACTATATATAATAAATATATATTATATATTTTTTTAGCTATTATCATGGCCCCATCAAGCTGCGACTCTAACAATCCTATTATCACGTGTATGTACTAGTCAATACTCAGTATATGCCAAGCAGGGACAAATTAAATATTCAAGATCATAGTTACAGTCCTAAAACACCCATATCAATTTCTTTCTTGCAGATTTTATCTTCTACAAGATCAAAGTGTGGGGACAAGAGTTCGAAGCCAGATATCTTAAAAAGAATTATTGCATATGCAGAAAAATAATAATATAAAATAAATCATTAATGATAAAATCATAT
The DNA here is from genome assembly GCA_025330945.1 of Mucuna pruriens. NCBI lineage: Eukaryota > Viridiplantae > Streptophyta > Magnoliopsida > Fabales > Fabaceae > Mucuna > Mucuna pruriens. The sequence goes on along the minus strand of JAENHJ010000531.1, from coordinate 2,579,460 downwards.
GTAAATATAAATTTATTGATTTGTTATCTCCTGATACTATGTTTGAATCGTAAAGTTTTAAAACTATCTTAACAAGCAAGAAGTCGAATGTCATACAAATTCTTGTATCTTTTAGTCTAATAATTTATCCTTTATAGGTGATACATTATAAGGTTTAGAGGAAGACAGAGTGATTTTAGTTTTAATTAAGAATTAGTGAGGGAAGAATGATTTATCCTCAATTTCGTCCTTAGTCTATGCTGGTTTGTTTCAACTTAAATTTAGAGAAATAATTATTTATTCTTTATTTTTTCAAAAATACTAAAATCAAATGCGCCATTATACTTTATAGCATGCAAATTAGTATTTTTTTTCCTTAAAAAAAATTATCTATCCCTTATAGCATGCAAAAAAGTAAGTCTTGTAAGCATATATAAATGCAGTGTTGCTTAAATATTGAACATATATATTTCACAACTACAAAAAATATTGAACATATTTTAAAAAATAATGTATATGGGAGTATATAAAAAATGGATCAAGTATGTAAACTCTATGATTATTTTACCAAATACTGCAGCAATATACTTTACAGAAACTGAACATCATGTAGGGTTGAAAGAAAATTGAAAACCAAGTGGTCTATAATTAGCAGAGTTTTTGGAAACCATAAAATTTGGTTATATTTATAAACACACATTCCTTATATTTGCACAATTTGGGTCTTATTAATGATAAATTTGGTACCTTCCACCTTGGCCACAAGGGTAAAGTAAGGTAAGGTAATAAGGGAACATGAGTTTTGGTGGTACTGGATTGGTTGAGCTCAATTTGAAACTTGTTTTGTCTTTTTTATACTCTAGTAGGACTAGTATATTAGTAGCAGTGTAGCAGGATGTGTCCTAATCCAACCCATTCATTGGAAAGACCGTAAATCCGTATCTGGATTCACATGGGAGCACATGCCACCATATACTCAAAACTCAAAAAAGAACCTTTTTTCTATATAGTAATAAAAAAAACCTTTCACACTAATTGTTACAACATCAATGACATTGCTTTTAAGTCAACCAAACGGTCAGTGTGTTGTGTTGGAGGATGGTGATATTTATTTATTTCAAAAGAAACAGCCAATCAATACTTGAAATAAAACGAGCATGTAATATATATATATATGGAAGGAACCAGAATTTTATCAATTCAATCATTAAATTGTAATTTATATTATTTTTAATTATTTGTATTAATTTTCTTAAATTTAGTGTAAATTATTATGTAATAGTTATATTAATAAAATCTATTGTTTGTATAAATTTTTTTAGTATAAGTTATTATTTAATAATTAGATTAATAAAATTTATATTATATATAAAATTATTAAATAATGTATTATATATAAAATTTATATTTTATCAATAACTTAAATTTTTTATTTTAAATTTTTTTATCACAAAACAAAAGAACTTATCAAACATTCTGTATTCAATTTCTATAAATAAAAAAACTTAATCATAGCTATTTACAAAGTTGAATTATTTTGATAACATTGAGTAATATTATAAAAATCGTTACACTCATCATAACTCAGTAACTTTTTTTTTTATGTATACAAAAAATTTGAATTTTTTTTTCAAATAATTTTCAACACCAAATTGAACGTTTTATATAGAATTTTGAGAGAGACTAGTATCCTAACTTAAAAGTAAGAAAATCTCCCTTTTAATTACTTATTTATGTTTTGAAAACTGGAATAGATTAATTGGTCTAATAGAAAAATTGATGAATTAATCTAGTGTCCGGTCTGAATAAACTATAAAATTGACTAGAGAAAATCGGTCAAAATTTAAAAATTAAACTAATAAAAAATAGGTAAAACCAATAAAAATTAGCAAAAATCCTGAAAAAACTCAATTCACAGTGGTAAGTGAAAATACTCCATACGATCTTGTTTTAATTTTTTCTTAAAAAATAAAAGGTCAATATAAGTCATTTGTTATTTTCTATTTTATTATAGATGTGAATTTGTTATTATTAATAAATATTATTGTGTATTCTTGAAAATTATAGGGCAAGTATTATATGTAACATAGATTTTTGTGTACATTCTGAATGTTAAAGATTTATAAAATAATATTTTATTTTTAATTTTTAGTATTATGAAGTTATAATATTATTTTTTAATAATACTCTATATACTATTTAATTATTATTATTGCTATTATTTTAATAACAGTTTAATCACAATTAAACTTCAAAGTTTAAATCACTATCTTAATTTATTTAATGACCGATTAGATTTTAAAAATGTTAGTACTTATAAAAACCTATATTCATCTTATCAAAGGGGAATAAGTGAGATTCGAATTTAACTTATCCAATGCAAAAACTTATCTTAGAACTATCCCTTAAAATTCTTATATAAATATAAATCTCTAAACCCATTAATTTCTATCTCGTTGATTATGTTGATATGTTTTTAATAAAATGAGTATTTCAGTACTTTTTTATTATTATTTGGGAATCCAGGGTAAGTTATGAAGTATTTCATTAGTTTCTATTTATATTTAAGAAATTCTAAATTATGTGCTATTGATTTCAATATGTTTTTTTTTTTCACATCAGTTCAGTTTTTAATTAATTATGTAAAAAGTGTTTTTTCATAAAAAAACTATAAATAATATTGTTTGCTATGGTACATGTTTTATTAATTAAGGTGTATGCCCGTATAAAATTATTTATTATAATAACATATAGCAATTAATTTTGTTTGAATTCTACTTTTGGTGTATTATTGTCCCCTCCTCCTGATTTATATGCAAGGAATTGTTTGCCGTACCCTTGAGGAAAATATGATGTTGTTCCTTTCAAATAATTTGTACACATATTGTAAAATCAAATTCATTATTCTATTTTTTGTTTCATTCATCGTTTTCCTATCTAATTCAACTTTTACTTTTATATTATAAATTTTTTATTACTTTTAATAAAAATATTTACAAATTAAATTTTTTATTAAACTGTGTATCTTCTCTTATATTAAATACCCACATTATTTTTTATTCTTCTTAAATACTGTTTAAATTTCATTAATGTCATCTTAAAGTTAATTTATTTAATCTCGAAGCTGGACTCAATACATTAAAATGACAAATATAAAATTATACATATTAATTCAAATAATTTTTATTTTTATATTTTTCTCAAATTTAAAAATCTCATCTCTTTAACTTAATTATATATAATAAAATAAATCCTACCTATCTTAAAAATATTTCTAAAATGTATGGTTTCACTATTATTTCATAATAACAATTTTTAATACTCCTATGTTTTTTTATAAAGATTATAAATGCTTATATAATACTCGAAAAATTAGTTAAATTTCATATTTAAATCTTAAATAAGGATTATCACTGAAAAGAAATTATTTAAATTTATAAATATCTACAAAGTTATTTATGATGAATAAAATAATTACTCACTTAATTCATAATAAAAAGATGAGTAATTATTCACAAAATTTGATAGAAATTAGTGCAAAGTATGGAAATATTGGTGGTACCCACCTTACCTTATACTTAACTTAAATGTAACTATGTATATGTATGCACATATGCGTTTACACAATTCACAACTTTGTAATCACAATACACACAGGTTAGTATGGTGTTATTAAATCAGCCTAATTAGTCTTAACTTTATAAACTATCATGGATCATTATATTTGAGGTCAACATAGGCATAAGGTTGGAGAAGGCTTTACTTTGAGTCCTCCAAAAGTTGTTTACTATTAATATTTGTTTGTAAGTCTTCTAATTATTATTTTATTAAAATTAATTAATCATTAATTTTAATTAAATAATTTACCTCTTAATATATTAAATCTCATGAATCTAAAGTTAATTAGTCATTAATTTTAAATAAATAAAATATCTTTTAATATATAATTCTTACCAAATTTAATATCAATTAGTCATAATATATAATTTATCCAACAAATTTAGCCAACATTCTTAAATCGACAAGGTCTTATCTCAAAAAATATTTTACCCTATATATATATGTAAGGTCAACCCTGACTACCACATAGGAATTAGAAGGTTATAATTTTATTATAGTGAAAATTTATTGTAACATATGATTATTTTTATAATATTTAATAAAAGATCCTTGTATGGTATTTTAAATTTAAATAAATTACAATTGTATTTTTAATCAATGTTTTTTCATTAATTTTCATAAAAGTTCATGTAACTAATATGAATGAGCATTTAAGTATTCAATGGATAATGATACATGGATTAAAGTTATTATTTATATGCAAGTATAAGTTAGAGTCTGGTCATTTTAAAAAAGTGTTATTTATATAATAATTTATATAACAAATTATATAATTAAGAGAAAAATAAAAAAAAGAAAAAAAGTTATATGAATTATTGTATAAATAATATATTTATTTTTAAAATACAATTATAGAAACGATAAAAAGTATAAATCCAAAAAATTATTGTTGTTTAAGATATTATATGAATTAATGTATGAATAATATCCTTCTTTTTAAAATGCAATTATACAAACGTGAACTATGACATCCTATTTAAATGGTATTCATATTACTATTTCTACCCGTACTAGACAATTTATCATAAATTCTTTGAAGCTAGTAACTTATTTTCACCTTTTGAAAAAGAATAATTTGATTTTCTCTTAAATTTCTCTTTCTTTCAATCCATTCCAAAATCGTACTTTCTCTTTCAAACAATGTCTAATGTCTAGACCTAATAGTAATTATATTTCCTTCTTTGGACATGAATATTTGCCTACCAACTCTATCTTAATTGTATTCTTATGTGATATATTTTTCATATTTGATCGAAGCCTTAAATGGGAGTCAAGTACATCTTGCCCAAAAAAAGGTAAAATCCTGATTTTGCCTTAGAAAGTAAACACATTTATTGTAACATTAATATATAAATATTAAATGTTTTTAATTATACGAAAAAGAAGGAACTAAATAAGGAATCTAAAAATGGACAAAAAGGAAATTATAAACATTATTTTTCATCCTTGACAATACGATGGCGAGACTAATTTTTGTATCAAAATGTTGATTAAATAATGTTTTCTCTAGAAAGACAATCTTAAGATCTAAAATTTTAACATTAATTCTTTTTTCGTCTGAGGAGGGAGGGGGCATTAGTCCCACATCATTAGTTTGTTTATAGTCACTATTTAAGTTGTTGTATTTTTTTTTATTAACTTTTAAAAGGTAAAATTGATTATGTAAACATCTTTGCTATAAAAATATCCTGAAATAATGGTATAAAACTTAGTATTGTTATGGTATTACTTCATTTTTTTTTATCAATTTAATATTACTTCAAATTTATTTGGTATAATTTTTAACAAAGGTTTTTTTATTAATTAAATACTTCTTTGTGTTACAAACTCAAATGCTCTCTAAATTGCCACCAATAAAGTCTATTACAATGGATAAATAGTTGGTTTTTTTTTTTTGAAGTACGTTATTTGAAATTTGATTATTGACTGTGTATGAAAATAAACTTTTCGATGATCTCGACTAAGATGGAGAGATAGAAGAATAGTGTCATAAACAGTTGTAATCTTGTTTTTACATCAATCATGTTTAGTTACAGTGGGGTTGGAACACGCAAGTTAGAAACCATTTAATCAACATCTTTAGCAACTGTAGTTACGCCGGCTTTTGAGCAGAATTCCATTAGGGGTTCAAATATATGTTCTTCCTATTATCCTTTTGATGTAGTTACAACTAATTTTCCCCCCTAATTATTCAATTTTCTCAATCCACTCCTTTCATTCTCTTAATCTGGTCCTTCAAACATCAAATCCATCAATTATAAAGTAATACGATTGAAGTAACATGCATTTATCATGATTTTCACAAATTACTACAATTAATGATTTTTTGTCCACATACATATACATTAGGATTTCTATAGTTTTTGCCGAGTAATTAATGACTACTGATAAGTTGCAAATTGCGATGAAAATGACATTAAAAACTCCACAAATCATGGACTTATCACTTACCTAAAATTAAGGATATACATGTTTAAATTTTAATATCATGAAATCATCAAATTAACATATGATTTATTAAAAAAACATTTGATTTAATTATTATTTTTAATTATATCGCTAAAATATTAGATAAAAAGTATAATTGAGTAACTTATCATAAAATCATGTTTTTTTTTTTCCGACGAATCTAGTATATTTTTGATGGAGAGCCAAAATTAATTCTTCGAAATCTGTTTAAGGAATTACATCTTTCAATCATAACATTTGAAATTTACAGAAGTGTTTTTTAGGTATTAATATTTATTTAAGAAATTGACCTTGATAAGTTGGTAACTTGTATTCATGTCTAATGATTGGAAAAAGGTTTATGTTGTTTTTTTTAAGTCAAGGTTTGTTTTGTTGTATTAACAAACTGAGGTAATCATATCCTAGAAGATGGTAATCATGAGTTAAAAATTTTCACAATTAATCTATATGCTTTAAAAATAAAATGATATAAATAAATAAAAACAAAGCTACAGGTAATGTAAAGACGTACAGTTTAGAAAGTAATTTGAAATCTGTCTAATTCTAAGCCGAATTTCAGTGGAGCTATTTTAGAAATTAGATGTAATTTAGGTGGCGATTATTTTTTAATTCCAATGGGTCAGAATTGTGAGTGTATATTTCTACGTTAAAAACAAAAACTGAAGAGAAGTACAGAGTGGAGAAGAGGGGAAAAAAACAAGTCATAAAAGGGTGGCAGTGCAGAGAAAGGATTCCTTAGAAGTTAGAACCTCAAAACGTCAGTAACATATCCTACAAAGTACAAAACACCACGTTTTGCTTTGGACTATCTTAATCGAACTTGCCTTTTAAGCACCCACTGGTAAAAAAGTGGCCAACTCTCTCTCTTTTTAATTTTTAAATAAGGTGAATGCAAATGCTCCCAAATGACAGTGCTGAATATCTGCAAATTTAACAGTGGTATAAATGGGTGTGGACCCTACTTCCATTCCAACCATACCCTAGTCAGATCCCTTCTTTGGTCCCATTGCCTTCTTCCCACCATGTTCAGACCAGTTTCTCAGACTTGCAGACACAGATATAAAATACTACTTCTTAGTTATCTATCCAAAGAATCATAGGAAAAATAAAAAGCAAAGGTTGAACAAAGTCACACAAATAATGATAGTAGACAGAGTGTGAAAGGGTGAATGAAGTTAAGAGGGTCAGAGACAGGTTTTAGTTATATATACTTACAAAACAGCGTGCTTATCAAAAAACAGCTAGAGTTTCTGAATCCTCAGGACTTGTTCTCTACCCTTCTGAGAAAAAGGTACAGCTTTTGCCTTCATTTTCAACGACTTTGTCCTTCTTCTCTGTAACGGGTGTGAGGTGTCACCCAAATACTCTCAACTCATAAATTTCTCTCATCCAAATGTCTCTGTCTCACCACTTAATTTCCAAGTTTTTTGGCCTTTCACTCAATAGCTGTGATCCACTGGATGCGTCAATGATATGTATATTGAATAGCATGTCATGTACCATATATTTATTATTTATACAATGTTCTGGTAATCATGTGTTTCTTAATTTTTGTTGGTGGTTCGCTTCAGTTAGTTATTTCACTGTTCCTATTCTTGTAAATTCAAGTGTTTTAAGTGTTAATCGTTATGGCCTTCCTTTGTTCAGAGAAACGAGATTGATTTGGTTGGAGGGAAAACAGAGAATCTACTAAACTGTGTTTCAGTTTGGTATCCTTGTAAGTACTCAGATCTGAATCACAATGCAGTTTTATGATTCTATCGTATGAAATCTCTCTCTCTCTCTCTGTCTCCCCTAAATGGGGTTATGATTTTATTCTTATGATACCTTCTTTGTTTTTGAATTTGGTTGTTGAATTAATTAAACACGAATCTGTGCATCAAATGAGTGTATTCCCCAAGCAGATACGATCTTTTTTAGTGTATCCACTGTTCAGAATCAATTTCTTTCTTTAAAAGTTTTATGCCCCTCCTCCTAAAATTTACTTTCTGTAAAGTAAGTATTTCCGTTTCCCTGCTGCTAGTAATGATTTTTGCTGTTCTCGAGTTGACGAATTTAATTTTTTTTCTTTTCTTCCTGTAATGTTTTTGATGTATAACATAACATAGACGAGGATGGCACTATCACCATTTTTCTTTTTATATTATTTTTATTTCAGCAGCAGTAGCATCAACATAACAATGTAGAACATTCCGTTAGGCTTCATTTCTGCATGTTGGTTATTGGAATAAATGTTGTATAATTGGAATGGTACCAATACAGGCATGGATATTGAGGAAGAGAGCCCCATGTTTGCGACAGGCATGATGACTACAAGGAATATGTCATCCTCATCTTCTGCATTCTTTTCAGCAAACCAGTCACCCTTCTTCTCTCCAAGAACACCATCCTCGTGTCATTTATCAGAGTCAGCCATAGTTGATGCTCCAAGTAACAGAATTCATTTAGGTTTGGCTCCTTCAAGTATCACTTCAGAGATTCCAGAACCAAATTCACTAGTAAATGTTAGATGTACTTTCTCAGATGTACCTGCATCTCCAGCTGGATTTAATTCAGGTGATTTGCAGAAGCTTGATCGTATATCTTCCTCAGTTGGCATCTCTAGTAGCAGCATATCTAGTTACTCCAATCGCCATGATGATGGTTGTTATTCTGGACAGAAAGAAAAGCGAATCAAGAAAGAAAGGAACCATAGAACATCCTCAACTCCAGGCTCCACATCATTTTCTTCTTATAGGTTGAGGAGTTGTGATGTTTTCATAGGATTACATGGCTGCAAACCTTCTTTACTACGGTTTGCTAAATGGCTGTGTGCTGAGTTAGAAATTCAAGGCATCAGTTGCTTTGTTTCTGACAGGGCTCGAAATAGGAGCTCGCGCAAAGTTGGCATTGCAGAGAGAGCTATGGATGCTGCTTCTTTTGGGATAGTAATTATAACAAGGAAGTCTTTCAAGAACCAACCCACCATTGAGGAGCTGCAGTTTTTTTGTAGCAAGAAGAATTTGGTCCCGATATACTTTGATTTGAGTCCGGCTGATTGTCTTGTAAGGGATATAATTGAAAAGAGGGGTGAGCTATGGGAAAAACATGGAGGAGAACTATGGCTTTCATATGAAGGGTTGGAGCAGGAGTGGAAAGACGCCGTGCACGGCCTCTCTCGGGTTGATGAGTGCAAATTGGAAGCTCATGATGGCAATTGGAGAGATTGCATATTGAGGGCTGTCACATTATTAGCAATGAGATTGGGAAGGAGAAGTGTTGCAGAACGTTTGACAAAATGGAGAGAAAAGGTAGAAAAAGAGGAGTTTCCTTTTGCTAGAAATGAGAATTTTATTGGCAGGAAGAAAGAGCTTTCGCAGTTGGAATTTATACTTTTTGGTGATGTCACAGGAGATGCAGAACAAGACTATATTGAACTTAAGGCCAGACCCAGGAGAAAGAGTGTGAGAATTGGTTGGGGCAAGAGTAATATGATAGATGAAAGATGGAGGGAAAGGCTTATGGGAAATGATGACAGCAGGAAGGAAAAAGAACCAGTTGTATGGAAAGAGTCAGAAAAAGAGATTGAAATGCAAGGTATTGAATTTTCTCATAGGCACAACCATGGAAGGGTCAAGCGGGGAAAGTATACTAAGAGGAAAAGAGGATTGAAGATTTTGTATGGGAAAGGGATTGCTTGTGTTTCTGGGGATTCAGGAATTGGAAAAACAGAACTTATTCTTGAATTTGCTTACAGATTTCATCAGAGATACAAGATGGTTTTATGGATAGGAGGGGAGAGCAGATACATAATGCAAAACTATCTCAATATCAGATCATTTTTAGAAGTTGATGTGGGAGTTGAGAATGGTTTGGAGAAAACAAAGATAAGAGGTTTTGAAGAGCAGGAAGTGGCAGCAATTTGTAGAGTTCGCAAGGAACTGATGAGAAACATTCCATATCTTGTGGTCATCGATAACTTGGAAAGTGAAAAAGATTGGTGGAGTCACAAACTTGTGATGGATCTTCTCCCTCGTTTTGGGGGAGAGACCCATGTAATTATATCGACGTGCCTTCCTCGAGTCATGAACTTGGAACCTTTGAAGCTTTCATACTTATCTGGAGTTGAGGCAATGTCTTTAATGCTAGGTAGTGGCAAGGACTATTCAGTTACCGAGGTTGATGCCCTCAGAATTATTGAGGAGAAAGTTGGAAGGTTAACTCTGGGCCTTGCCATTATCAGTGCAATTCTTTCTGAATTACCCATAACACCAAGCAGGCTCCTAGATACCATAAATAGAATGCCTGTGAAGGAGATGTCATGGAGTGGTAAAGAAGCTCACTCGTTAAGGAAAAACACTTTCCTTATGCAACTATTTGATGTTTGTTTCTCCATATTTGATCATGCAGATGGTCCAAGAAGCTTGGCCACCAGAATGGTGCTGGTAAGTGGATGGTTTGCACCTGCTGCTATTCCTGTTTCCCTATTGGCACTTGCTGCTCACAAGGTACCAGAAAGATGTCAGGGAAAATGTTTCTGGAAAAAAATCCAGCAATTATTATCATGTGGATTCACATCCTCGTATGCCAAAAAATCAGAATTAGAAGCATCTTCTTTGCTGCTGAGATTTAATATTGCAAGAAGTAGTACTAAGCAAGGCTGTATCCACATAAATGAGCTCATCAAACTGTATGCTCGGAAAAGAGAAGAAGATTCTGGAGCTGCACAAGCAATGATTCAAGCTATGATGAGTGATGGGTCAATATCACAAAATCTTGAGCATTTATGGGCTGCTTGTTTTCTGTTATTTGGATTTGGTCATGATCCTGTGGTGGTTGAGCTCAAGGTGTGTGAGCTTATATATCTTGTCAAAAGAGTGGTTCTGCCTCTTGCAATTCACACATTCATTACATATTCTCGATGCAGCGCTGCTCTTGAGCTTCTGCGTCTGTGCACCAATGCGTTGGAAGCTGCAGACCAAGCATTTGTTACCCCAGTTGACAAGTGGTTGGACAAATCACTTTGCTGGAGATCCATCCAAACTAATGCTCAGTTGAATCCTTGCCTTTGGCAAGAGTTGGCATTGTGTAGAGCCACTGTTCTCGAGACTAGGGCCAAGCTAATGCTAAGAGGTGCTCAATTTGACATAGCCGATGATCTCATCAGGAAGGCTGTTTTTATTAGGACTTCAATTTCTGGTGAAGATCATCCAGATACCATATCTGCTCGTCAAACATTGACCAAACTTACCAGGCTTAATGCAAATCTCCAAATTCACACTTCAGCTTAGATTTTCTATCTTGTAACTTGTAAGTGAACACTAGAATTATACAAAAGATTTCTAATCACATTTCTGTATACCATTTCATGCTTCTTTCTACACCATTTTTAAATAATCTGAAATGAGATAGATGCCTTCCATTTTAATAAGTTTGATGCATCATCTTGAAAGTGATTCACATGGATGCCACCTTGATGGGATTCTAGCGCCACCATCTTTGCTGTATAATTTGGTTATCTTTTACACCATACAAGTACATTTTATCTCATTACCCGCTAAATTGCCATTTCTTCAGACGTACGATACTTTGGCAAAAAATGCTTTACAGGTTTCAATAAAAGCTTCTCCTTAGCTCGATCTTCTTTCTTTTTATTATTACTCTATAGAGATTGTGTAACCTCGTGGTTCTGTGTAATCATTAAAAGTATGAATAATTGGAACTACAATTGTACTTGCTTAGTTGCTCAAGGTTGCAAATTATTTTTGTCTGTCTGTTTAGAGTCACCAAATGTAACATACTAACATTTAACTGCAATTATATAAGGCCTGTATTGATAGTGTATATATTTTCTAAGAAGTGATAGTTCCGGATGTTGTTATGGAATTGGATACTAGTCACTAATTATTGCTCTTTCATGCCATGGAATTATCTTATACAAACTATATAAGATGGGTTTTTAATGTTACGTTGACCTTTTGAAGTACAACTGAGCGTAAAGGCTGGGTTATGTCTTTGAATCAGCTCAACTTATTTTGGTCTATGATCTGTGGAGTACCAATATAATTTTGAGGCATTAAAGTACTGAAAGACTTCAATTATATGCAAAATAAATTCTAATGAAGTTGATGGTACTCGTATTCAGTAATTATATAGTTCAGTGTAACCAAAGAGTTCCATTCACCTATCCCCATATGGTTATTATATTATTAGAATCTAAACAAATAGTATACTATCTGTTAGAGTAGTGGATGCGAGAATCTAACTAATGGCCACGTTGTTAAACTGTTTAAATGTTTTAAACCATCTTGGAGGGGTGTTGGGGCACCAAGTAAAGTTGATTTGACTCATTAATTTTTTTTTAAATATTCAGTATTTTGTTAATTTTAAAATCATTAATTTTCTTATTTCTTTAAGTGGTACCTATTAATATTTTGTTAAGTAGTCCGTCTTATTATTTTCCAATTCCATGAGAGGTTCTGCATATATAATTTCAGTTAGGTGATGGAAATTCCATTTTATCAAAAATACAAAGACACATCGGAAATTAATTTGCTACCACTTTCTGACTCAATGGTGATCAATTTATGAATAATTAAAGACAAGCTAGGGACCATTTTGCAAGCCCAATAAATCATTTAAGCCGTTAATAAATTTATTTTGAATATCAACGATAATATTAGATAGGGTATTCATGTTCGGAATATCAACGATAATATTAGACGATTCAAATGGTTCATAATCCATATTACTAATTTACTGCGGAAAAGAGGAGTAGCAGTAAATTTTCAACCGCAACTGATAGAAAATTTTGCTCCTATCTCAAAAAGAATAATTTGTTTTGCACTTGAGAGTGTCTTAACCCTTAATTTTGAAGGTAAAAAAGAGGCAAAAAAGAAAAATAATTAAAGATAAAGGTTCTTAAATGGAATAAGAATTATTTTTACTCCATAAAGATATTAGAATTTTTTCAAATGAAGTGAATTCTTTTATCATTTTTAGTGCACACTAAATTTAATATAATCCATATACATTAATTCAATCATAAAAACAGGATCGAACTATAAAATTAATTATGCCCTCAAGCAGGATCGAACTACGGACCTTCAGTTTACAAGACTGACGCTCTACCACTGAGCTATAAGGGCTACTTGCTAAATAAACGGAATAAAATATAATTAAAAATTTTATATTCTTAAATTATATTCTATAAAAATTTTCTAATATACTCATTGTGTATGATTTTATTATTAAGGACTATATACTATTATTATTATTATTATTATTATTATTATTATTATTATTATTATTATTATTATTATTATTATTATTATTATTATTATTATTATTATTATTATTATTATTATTATTATTATTATTATTATTATTATTATTATTATTATTATTATTATTATTATTATTATTATTATTATTATTATTATTATTATTATTATTATTATTATTATTATTATTATTATTATTATTATTATTATTATTATTATTATTATTATTATTATTATTATTATTATTATTATTATTATTATTATTATTATTATTATTATTATTATTATTATTATTATTATTATTATTATTATTATTATTATTATTATTATTATTATTATTATTATTATTATTATTATTATTATTATTATTATTATTATTATTATTATTATTATTATTATTATTATTATTATTATTATTATTATTATTATTATTATTATTATTATTATTATTATTATTATTATTATTATTATTATTATTATTATTATTATTATTATTATTATTATTATTATTATTATTATTATTATTATTATTATTATTATTATTATTATTATTATTATTATTATTATTATTATTATTATTATTATTATTATTATTATTATTATTATTATTATTATTATTATTATTATTATTATTATTATTATTATTATTATTATTATTATTATTATTATTATTATTATTATTATTATTATTATTATTATTATTATTATTATTATTATTATTATTATTATTATTATTATTATTATTATTATTATTATTATTATTATTATTATTATTATTATTATTATTATTATTATTATTATTATTATTATTATTATTATTATTATTATTATTATTATTATTATTATTATTATTATTATTATTATTATTATTATTATTATTATTATTATTATTATTATTATTATTATTATTATTATTATTATTATTATTATTATTATTATTATTATTATTATTATTATTATTATTATTATTATTATTATTATTATTATTATTATTATTATTATTATTATTATTATTATTATTATTATTATTATTATTATTATTATTATTATTATTATTATTATTATTATTATTATTATTATTATTATTATTATTATTATTATTATTATTATTATTATTATTATTATTATTATTATTATTATTATTATTATTATTATTATTATTATTATTATTATTATTATTATTATTATTATTATTATTATTATTATTATTATTATTATTATTATTATTATTATTATTATTATTATTATTATTATTATTATTATTATTATTATTATTATTATTATTATTATTATTATTATTATTATTATTATTATTATTATTATTATTATTATTATTATTATTATTATTATTATTATTATTATTATTATTATTATTATTATTATTATTATTATTATTATTATTATTATTATTATTATTATTATTATTATTATTATTATTATTATTATTATTATTATTATTATTATTATTATTATTATTATTATTATTATTATTATTATTATTATTATTATTATTATTATTATTATTATTATTATTATTATTATTATTATTATTATTATTATTATTATTATTATTATTTTAAAATTGATTTCAATTCTCTAGCTTAATAAATGAGTTGTCACGGGAGAAGTAAAGTTTATTTCAGTAATCTTTATATCTCAAAATCAATCATCAAATTATCAATTGAAGAATATCTTTAATATTAAAAAAATACATAAATATTATTTGTTTTTTATAATAAATACAAGATATTTATTTATAAATAAAATAATAATTAAGATATCCACTCTCTATATATAAGAAGTACTATAATTTTTTAATGGGAGGGTGAGAGAAATAAACCTTAATTATTAAATTTTATCATAAATTTTCAAAATTAAAATATACAAGTAATATGAAGTTTTTTTTTTATATAAAAAGTACATTATTTTTTAAGTGGTTACAAGATATTAAATCTTAATCATTTATAAATAATTACATACTCAAATTTAGTCTTATTACTCGCATAAAAATGATCATCTCAATTTCTTTTACAAGCATATGTTCTTAGACTTAACCTTATCTTAATTCATCAATTTTATATAAATATATTTAGTAAAACTAACTTATAAATTAGTTGAAATTTGTAGGTTACACTGTAGGATATGAAAAATTAAAAACTCATAAACTAGCTGATTAAATTAAAAGTATTTAGTAAGATTAATTGATAAGTTAACTAATAAATATAAAATGACAAATTTAAAATTTTGATTTCTGAATTAAAAAGGGGTAAAAAGATATTTTTTAAAAAATTAATGAAGATAAAAATAAAACAAAAAACAAAAAAAATTAATTTATAAACAAGTTTATTTATATAATTAGTTAAAGTAGCTTATGAAAATAAATTAGAAATTATCAAAATAAATTTATATATCAAACAAACTTATTTTAATCAAACTAACGATTTACTAAATATAATTATATTATAAAACAAAAACTTAGTCTACCCATATAATCATTTAAATTACAGGTACAATTAAGAGTGAAATTTAAGCTTCGAGATTAATTACACTCCATAAATAGGCATGATTCTATCCTCAGGTTACGCATAATTGAATTTGTTAAGATTTTTTTTGGGGAGTCTTTCTGACTTTAAGTAAGGATGTGTTTTTAATAGTGAAATGAAGATATAAATAAATGATGATTACTCAAGGCATACAATATGAAAATGAATTGCTAATATATAAAAAACTAACCTAAAGCACATGCCCAGAAACGAATTTGCTATAAACATTAGAAGCAAATCAGGATGAGGGAGAATAGGAGGTGATCATAACAGGAAAACCCATCAACGAAATTTTTTTTTGCTTTGACTATTATTGGTGGTCTTTTGCCAATCCACCTATAGGAATATTATTTCATTCGATTATATTGAAATCCGACACTCACCAATACAACCACTTGATTCAAATATAAAACAAAAGTAAAATAGCGAGCGAGCAAGAGGATCCAATCTGCTATCAAAAGTGAGTGTCAGATACAAGATGAGATGTGAAGGAAAAAACATCTTTATTGATCTGTTCTATACTAACGTGTTGCTAAGGATAATTTGTGCAAGACTGCGAATCATCACAAATTCTACTAACCCACTTCACATATTATCCTGATTTTACTTCAACTTTCTAATTAAAGAACTATGAAATGGAATGAAGTTTGGAACCCAGCCAATCGGGTATGGTCATGGTATGTTTACTTTTCTTTGAACAAGGTACTGGGGACAAAAGAAGGAACAAACTCTCAGGAAACAAAGAAAACTAAACAACAAACAAAATACAACCATTTACTTGGGTTGCCAAAACAGAAAACTATTGACTTGTAACCTTGGCTCTCAAAAGCATTATAGTGGAAGTGTATTTGAATTTCAAACTTAGTTGATATCTTTTAATCAATGGGAGAGTTGAAAACCACATCCTGCGTCATAAGATACATACGTATTCATTAGCTTATGTTTTAAAAAATCTCAAGACAGACGATCATGATTAAGATGACAAACCTGATCACACACAGGACAAGTTTCACTTCTTTCCATCCATTCAAGAATGCATGCAAGGTGGAAATGATGGTCACATTTTGTGGAGAGTTTTGGATTCTCTGCATCATACTCTGTGAGGATAAAAGATGAAAATACATCAACTGTCAATTCCCACCAAAATAGGATAGCTGTCACGTGATAAAGCTTAGTTAATGCTGAAAGCCAAAGAAGTTGAATAAAGAAGCTGTGACAAGTGACATCACCTTCTAAACAAATTGGGCATGCATCCTCCTCTTCCACTAAAATGAAAGGTTTTGCCGACTTTGGAAGATCAATTTCAGAATCCACTGCCGAGTCAAGTTCTAAAGCACTCTGGAGGACTTTGCATTCCGATTCCTTAACCTTTTCGGACTTAGCTGAGGCCCCATGATTGTCCCCAGCAACTGTTTCTTGAGTTGAATTAGAATTTGTAGTTTGCAGAGATGGATCAGTCTTGTCACCACAAATTTCTTGAGCTACAGGTGGAGTTTGAGAGACACCTAAAGGAACATTGAAAGGGACAGGAGTAAGAGGCGGTTTGTGAGTGTCAGGACTTGAAGTGTCTAGATTAGTATCAACTAAGAGTTCCCAGGAAACAGCAGGAGCAGCACCACAGTGAGATGATGGCGGGACATGCTCCTCTGATACTCTTGGGTTCTGCAGAGAGAATGCAGTAAATGAAGCAATGCCATAACAGATTGACAGCACAAATTTTAGAGAATGAGAGTCCGATGGCTATTGTAAATTCTTAGTTACAAGAAGTAAGCTTCAAAGATCTCATAAACCAAAAAGAAATGTCAAATGTTATGTATCCCACCGCTGTTTATTATGTTCCCTGTGCATTTGTTCAATAAGAAAGAATAATCAAACATTTAATTGCTACAACTCGCAACAACAATCCAGTTTAATAGAGTTACCAAAGCTTCTTAAACTCAACTCAAAAGGTGAAGTTGATCAAGCAACCATCCCCAGGCTTAACACGCAGAACTTAAGAATAAGTTTGATCCTCACATTGGAAAAAGGAAGAAAGGGCAAAACAAAGAGAAACAAAAAGAAAGCAGATGTTCAAAAACTTATAATATGACAAACTCCAGCCTAAATTTGATGGAAATTATTGGTATTAATTTGAAGCAAAAAAATTGAAATTGGAATACTATGGTAGAGGGACTCATAAATAACTCCAATATTGCTAGAAAGTTGAATTTACACTCAGTGCAATGAAGAGTCTAAATTCCCATTGGTTCGGCAAGATGAAGGAATTTTGCCCTTTCCTACTCAAACAAATGGTCATAAACTTGACTACTTTGAAGATGTATATCCTTCCATCAATTCAATAGATAGAAAACTCAATTCGATATATATTCAATTTAAATCAAATAATCCTTGAACTAAATGTTGTTTGCCTTTAGTTGTTGATACTTGATATGCTTTCTAACTGAAATCAGATAAAAATAAGCAGTAAAAAGTAAGAGAAAATAGGTGATAGTTTAGTATAGAGTTTTACACTATAGAACGACAAGGTAAAATTGCTTTACATTGTAGATACAAGACCATTCAACTTTAAAAGTAATACATGCCAGGCAACAAGATAAAAAATCTAGCAAGAAGGGACACTGACGTGGCAGTGTGCAGGTGGAGCAGCGCTAAATTCAGTGTCTTTGGGAGAACAACAGCAACCGCCCATTTCCCTAACCTTTATATATCCTCAGCGTCCAAATATAACTATTGCCACTAGCTCCATCGTTTCTTTTCACCTATCATCATCACCATCCAAACCTCTTTCAATAATAAATAATATCCAAGAATAAAATTACTGCCAATTAATGAATATGAAAAGAGCCATGGAAAACAATACTCCTTTGATCAACGGATTGAAAATAGAAACAGCAAGAAAGAACGTGAGAGGGTTTGAGACGTAGTGACTGGAGCTGCTATATAAAGAGGAAGAAGTAGTGGTGAATCGTGAGCTTTGTACCTTGACAAGTGCGAAAACGAATTTCAGCAGAGACTTCAGTGGTAAGAAACAGAGAAAGAAACTGTTTTTGGTTCAGTAGTTCGCGGGGAAGGGTCCCTTCCCTTCTATTGCTATTTTCACGTATCAATGTTACGTCCATGTCCATGTGTTTGATTGGACCCCAATGCAGCTTGGGCTACGGGTACTGGATTCTAACACATGTGGGCCGGCCCAAAACTATTTTTTTCAAAAGGTCTGCTCCAATGGAACCGATCAATCCTCCGAGTATATCTTTAGTCCCAACACGAAACAGGGACGAAAACACAAATTTGTTTTTTTATAGAACAAATGTATTATTTAGAGAAACAATCTTGCACAAGATAGATAAAATAATTAGTAAAATTCTTTTAAATATTTAACGTGAGACCATTAGTTAAGTATTTCGTAGTAGTTTGAACTTTGAAGAATTGAAATAAAATAAAATTTTAATAGGAATTAAATAAAAAAAAATGTTATACTTTTCTCTAGAACCAAGTGGTGTTGAGCCTGGCATATAGTGAAAATATGCACTTTATTTGGTGTGTGTGAATGTTACTGTTTTACATAGTATGCAAGAAAGCATGATTTATTACTACCTGGTGAAGCGGAAGAGAAATGTTGAAGATGGAGTGTATTGTGCCTCAAAACGAAAAGTCAGTAGCAGAGTCATTTCACTTAATTGCACATATGTGGTGGAGTTTTTCATTTATTTTTGTCCTGACTAAAAATTGGTAGTGGAGTTGAATTGAAACAAAAAACCAAGTGCGGGCAGACTCACTGAGACGTCACCAATGATGTCGCTATCAGATATTTGGTGAGACTTGAGAAATAGCCCACGAGAACACACTTCTGAATTCATAACGAGTTGTGGATACTTTAGACGTTCGTAAGGAACCTATTGTGCATGCGAAGACCTAGGAAGATGCAGCACTTCACTCCTGGAATATTCTCTTTGCTTTTGCCTATTGCTTATGCAAATTGCATTTCATTATGTATATATAATGAATTCCACACCCATCAAACATGTGCCAAAGAGCTTCCCTAGAGCATTCGTGGAAGTGCTCCGTTTTTTTTTTCTAACACACTCATCATTTATTCAAAAAGTCAAACCTTCAAGAACATGTTTTAGGATCTAATAATTACAAAAAAACGAGACTTATATAGAAATATGAGATTTTAGCATGGGATTTATAAGATTCTTTCAATTATGATGGCTAATTTTTGTTGGCTTGTCCTCCTACACCTACAGTTCTTATCATTTTTGGAGCCGCAGATGAAAAACAAGGGAGAACAGAAAATTTTGAAATTTTAATTAAAAAATTTGAAAAGTCAAAATTTCTTTTTCTTCTTCTTAACTAAATAAAATAAAAATC
Source organism: Mucuna pruriens (assembly GCA_025330945.1). Taxonomy (NCBI): domain Eukaryota; kingdom Viridiplantae; phylum Streptophyta; class Magnoliopsida; order Fabales; family Fabaceae; genus Mucuna; species Mucuna pruriens. Next base: position 2,559,215 of record JAENHJ010000531.1, on the reverse strand, counting down.
ATTATTATCTGCATTTTTCTTTTTTATTTTCTTTCTTTCCACCCACACATACTATTAGCATAGTTGTTTCAATATTATTATCAACGTATTTGAGCAAACGCGAAAACAAAAAGAAGAGGAACTAATTTCTTCAGCCACACGAACTCAACAATTATGTGTATGTTGCGGTGAAGTGAATATGGCTGCGATAGCTGGAAGGAGCAAAATATCAGAACATACCCACCACACTTATTAAGGATAGCTAAAAAATAGAAATATCTACAGGAGAGATTGTGCACCATTATGTTGTCATTGATATACTGATGAATGGAAGAAAATAACGGAAAGATTGTAAGTTTAGTAAGAAAGTTTTTATATGGAATTAAGTAACACGATTGTTTGGTCTTTTTGTTTTGAGGCATAAATTTTCCCAACAATTTACTGACTCATATATCCTGTTGACAACATAAGCATATGGTGTAAAGACATAACGTTATTACAAACTATTTGATGATCATCTTGCTGGATTCTCCACCCATTACGCAAGATAAAAAGGGTAACAATAAAGTTTTAGTTTTTTTCCAGTCTTACCCTAGACAAAGTTCTATCGTGAATAGTACACAAGCTCTTTTTTTGTCTGCCGGTGACATATATTTTATAGCTCTAGGCCGGTCCACTAAAGAGCTCAGACCGTGTGCAAAACATAAAAAACATTTTCTTTCTGTTTGGTTATCGTTAATCAAATCGCTAGAAAAATATTCTTAAGGAGTAAATACGAATCAAAAGGCTTTTTGTTGGACTAGACAACAGGACAGGTCCAGTGGACAACTTTCCCAAGCACTCATTTTCTCCTTTCGTCTCAAAAATTCTATCTGTTGGGGTCTCTCCAATGAGGCAAGGTTAAAGGGAAATCAGTATTTTCATCTTATATAATCTATAGCACTGCAATCATAGGGTGTTGAAGGTAGTTTTCATTATTCATTTTTGCTAGCCTGTAATGGTCAAAAGTGGGTTTTGGAATCATTTTAGGTTCTCTTGATAAATTTTTTTAGCATTATTTTCTCTACGGCTCTACCCATCTCCCTTTAACCTCGATCACATTCTATTCTATTTAATAATAAAAGGATCGCCATTAAAGGCAATTCCAAAATTTTAATTAATAATGAGTTGTCATTAACTTTATTCATTTTAAAAACTTAATAAAAAAATATTAAAATTATTTGTCGCTAATTAGATTCAGGAGTTGATTTTAACTTTACAATAACTTTTCAAGAGTTGATTATGCATTAAAAAAAGAAGAAGAAAAACTTAACTTTACAGTAACTTACTGCTCTTTTAAAAGTTTGAGTATGGAAAGTCAGAGTTAGATTTGGTTAATCATTTTAGCTATTTTTGTTGCCAATGAAATCAAATACCATCCACCTTATGTTTGGTTAACCATTTTAGTTTTTTTTCCTATAAAAGATAAATTATTTCAGTTAACTTTTAGTTTATTTAACTAATTTATAAATTTATTTAATTAAAATAAAAATATTGAATAAATAAATTTATCTCATTAATTTATAACATTTTTTTAAAATGTTATAAAAACAGTATGTATTTTACTTTCATTGTTCTAATAAAATACTTTATGTATCCTCTCTTATAATATTTTATTATTTACTTTAATTACTAAACCATCTATACTATTTCATTTTTTTTAAAAACATTTGATCTTTAATCAAAGATAACAAGAATTCAAAATTAACCTAAAAATATAAACTATAATTACATAAAAAATTATCCACAAAAGAAAATAAAATTTATTTAAAAATTCATATAAAAATATTTTTACATTTATCAATTAATTCAATAAATTAATTTAATACCTTTAAACTTTCAAGTAATAATTACTTTGAGTTGAAATTTAGTTTTTTATTTAAATATGAGAATGTATAAAAAGATGCAAAACTTGACAGCCTACATGAAATTGTAGAAAAAAGATGCAAAACTTGAGGAGGGCTAAGGAAATGGATATTATCTAAAGAAGAAACATGTAAGCTTTACGATCAGAAGCATCTCTTTGTACTGCCACCTCATTATTTAAGAAGAGAATCTGTAAAAGCAGTCCTGTCCTGGTATCTATATATAGTCCTCTGTTGATATATCTTCAAGATTTTTGTTCTTGTTTTTTTTATTATAAAGTGACACCATCATGCACGGAGTTTCATTCCAAATTCATGTAATATCGTGTCTTTGTGATTGTGAGCATTGTTGCCAATCTCTGTTTCAACATATGGTATATAGCATAAAGATCACAGCATAATCATCTACCTATTTTTTTAGTTAGTAGCCAATTTTTGTCTTTACGACCTGGAGAGCATAGGTATACATTTTTTCGTGCATGCTTTTAAAATTCAAAATAAATGGAAAGAAAAATCGGTCAGATTAAAAACATTTATCACCTCTTCGAATTTTAATTAAATTTAAGATGCAATAAAAGAATATATATTTTCACTACTACATAAATTATTTTTAATAACATTTTATTATAAAAGTATTACCAATACTTTTATTAAAAACATTATTTTTATATTTTTAAGTAACATTTAGTAAAGATAAAATATTATTAATCACATTTTGCGACTTAACTCAAATATAATATTATTAAAATTAATAAATAATATTTTTATATTTTTTTAAATAGTGTCAAAAATATATATGCAATAGTGTGTAAACTTGACATGATTATCTCAAGGAGAATATTTGCAGTAAAGATAAAAAATAACGTGTAAACAAAAGAAAATCTTTTATTTGGTAAACTCACGCTAATGGGCTAAAAAGATTTCAATTAACTTACCTCGTATCTTATATTTTGTTTTTGAGTTCATCATTAAAAATTGCATAAATCCTTTGGACCAAAAAAATTTAATAAATCCTTAAATTTGTCTTTTAAAAATTTGGCAACCAACATATTAATACCTGAAACACGAGATTTACAAATCATGACAAGATTTTTTTTATTGTACTATAAGTTTTTTTTTCTACAATAATAATAATAAATTTTAAATAAAAATTTTACTACAAATTATCTAAACATCTGGCCGGTGGATCATAGTGAATATTGCATTATAAGTTAAAGTATTTAGTATTTACTATCAAATATTGTTTATATTTTATTCTAAAAATTTCCATACTTATTTCGTTACTGTTTTATATTTACTTTAAAGGTAATTGTTATATATTTTTTAGCATAGATTAATCATAGATAAAATAAAAAAGCTGCAGCATTGATGATAAAATAAAATAAAAACATATTTTATGTTTAAAATTAAAACACTTTCACTTTCAAGAAGATATATTAGATTATTAAGTGCCATTATACACCGACCGGATTGAAATTTTTGTGTTTTGAAAAGCTAATTTTTTTTAAGAAGTCTACTATAGCCGTAGTTTAACTATTGTATAGTTATTTCAATTTAATTAATCATCTGAAATTTTAATCATAAATATATAATTACGTTAAATATTTAAAAAAATATTATTTATAATAATAATTCTGTTTAATTCAAAAAAAATATTACAGATGATCTCTTAAAAAAAAATCACTTTTTCTTAATATTGTTGTGTGTTAAATATAATCACTATGGCCAACGATTTGACAGCATAAAAATGTGTAAACAAACTACTGATTAACCGTCCTTTATCCTTGGAATTTATTTGACTAGTATCTGATTGGAAAAGAGAAATCCCACTTAACAAAATTGTTATCTTGAATTAATGCAACAATACTATATTTGCCACTTCAGTAGAAAACGAATGATTACTTTTAAGTGGTGTTTTGTTTTTTTTTTTTTGTCCTTTTTGCGCCCCCTAAAACTTTAGGTTTTAAGCCTTTATCAGTTCCTGTTTCTAGGAAAGAACCAACAAGAATTGCATCCAACCGAGCCATGTTTTGCTGCAATACTGCATCATATGCTATGGCAGTCAAATTGTGCAGTTGGTTGCCAATATTTGATGCTTTAGCCAGTCGCTGCGCGATCAAATTTTTAATGTACTGGTTCTGTTTTTAGAAGAGGACAAAAATGTTGCTTCATTTAATCAAATTTTTTTACTCATACTAGCTGTCAACTTTTTTCTGTTAGTAAGAGATATGTAAATTGTTGCTGGTATTGATTTTTTTTTTTAATTTATAAGGTGTGTATCTTATCCTAATCTAAACATTTATTTATATATACAAGAAATGTTTGATAAATATAGTCTTTAAAAATTATTTTTAAAAGTAATATCTCTTTGTCAATTTTTAAAATAAAACTATAACATTTTTAATTGTTTAAATTTTTTACTTTTAATTTCTTTTTTTTCATATTCTTATTCTCTTATATCTTATTTTCTATTTCTATGTTTTAAAAATTAGTTTTTGAAAATTGTTTTACAAAATAGTGTTTGAAAATAGTAAAGTTATTTCGTCTTAATTAATAGTCATGACTTTGAGTATTGGATAAGAATGAGCACAACACGCATTTGACTAGGTTTAGAAAATATTTATATCCAAACTAATTAATGTGCAATCAATTTGGGTTGGTTCAAGTTTTTAAAAAATGACTCGTCAACCAAAACTAATTCATATTGATTCCCGTAATTGGATCTATTAATAACAAATATAGAGAAAAAAATCATAATAAAGTATAAAATGAAAGAAAACTTATGAATAGCCTTAAAAATCATAATTATATAATTATACAACAAAAAAATTATATAATCATACCATTACACAACTTAAATAATTTAAAATTTTATAAATAGTATAGGTTGGGAGTGATTTGAATTCTATGTGCCCAAATCTCTTACTTGAATCAATATTATCATGTTTGTTATTTTTAAAATTCAAACCAAATTGTTGGCACGAACAAACTGAGATTTTCTCTTTCTATTTGGTTTGATTGATTTAATTGGAACCCATATTGCATTAAATATGTGAAGAGATAATTTTTATAATAGTCTTTTCTAACTCAAGTAATATTGTAGGTTTATTTGTAATTTAGTGGATTAGTATGACAAACTAAGAAAATATTGCACGTGACCAGTTGCATTTTAAATTTACTCATTTTTGAAGATCATGTATATTTTCGGAGCTAGAACAAAATTTGTAAAGAGACTTAGATTATGTCTAATAATAATTAGTTAAAAACTAAAAAATTAACTCATAATTGAAAGTTGATCAACTAGCTTATTGAGTTTTAAATATTTAATAAAATTATATGTTAAAGTATATAATAAATATAAGTGATAAAATAAATATATTTATATGATATTTTTATATAAATTTTAATTTTACTTTATTGATAATATTTTGAGATATTTATTATTTTAGTTTTTTAATTAATTTTAAACTTTTATAATTTTTTATGTATAGATCAATTATTTTAATTATATTTTTAATTTTAATTATTTTATTTCCCATATTATATATTTAACCATTAATTTTATCCTATATCTTAGATGTCGTATTTTTATTATCTTAATTAGTATAATAATTAAAATATCTTGAAGTATGATATTAAAAGTAATTGTATAAATAGTATAATTGTAAAAATAAATATTGTAGTATAAAATATATTTAAAAAATAATTATAAAATAAAATAATTTATTATTTATTAATATAATTTATTGAAGTATAATATTAAAACAATAAAATAAATATTATAAATAATATAATAATTGAAATAAATAATATAAGATGAAAATATCCAAATTAAATAATAATAAAATAAAATTATTTTTTTATCACCATCACTATTTTATGTAATAAAAAAATAAATATAATAAAACTCTACTTTATAAATGGAAGAAGAGAATCAGCAACAAAATATAATAAAATCTTACTTTATGTAAAAAAAAAAAAAAAAATTTAAAAAACATTGCTTAAAATAACATTACAAACTATTGAAAAAAACTGATCTACATAATAGACTGCTAATATGAACAAACTGTAAATAAATTTCTGCTAACACACTTAAGAAGGAAAGATCTAAGAGAACGAAGAATAATGACTGTGTACATATTTTCTAAAAAGACATGACCTGTTTATTGAATATGATACATGGGTTATATACACTGAACAAATTGAAAGCAACAACAGAAAAGAGAAATCGAAATAAAATACAAATAAGCAAAACACTAGGTGGAAGCAACCTCCAACTACCCAACTTACATTTGACTTCCATTCCACAGTATCTTGGGGTCTTTATTAATAAATTACAAAAGGTTAAAATTGAAAAGCCTTTCCTTTTGCTTACTCAAAAAAAAAAAAGGCTATTTGGTTGTGAAGTAAAAGTTCAAGACTCCAAGGCACCGATACTGAAACTGTCTGCACATTGACATTGGTATTATTATTGCTCTGCTCTAACCGATGACCTCCTCATTTAATCCTTCAATGAATTCAACCTACATTAATATCAACACACCATATGCATTTAATTTAACTGATTCCCAATATGTCATTGTGCTCTGCTTCTAATTTAACAAGATAAAATTATTTACCCAGAACTCGTCTTCATCATATTCTTCTGTGGTTGAACACGGAGCTTTGGGAATCTCGCTGATTTCGTCGTTGCGTGCGAATCTGCCACGTATGCGGGTTCGATTGTCGGCTAGTGTCTTTCGGCATGCATACTGGTTGGTACCACACAAAACAACAAAGCAGCCACATTCAGACCTTTCTCTTTTTCAATTCTATTCTTTATTTATTTTCTCCTCTTAATCATGCAATCGTATATATTTCCCCTCAAAATTCCCTAGTATCTTTTATAAACTAATACATCATTCTCATTCTTGTCTTTCAATTATTAGCACTAAATCAATTAGTCAAATAGCTAGTGCTCTTTTCTTTACCTTAATAATCTTGTTGAACTTCCTCTGGCTTCTCTTCGCTCTGTATTTTGAGATTTTCTCTTTTCTTTCTTCGGCACTATAACGCCCTACTTTGAAGTTTGCTTCCTCCAACAAGGGGCTCCCCGTTTGAGACATATCTCTTGCTTTCATCTTCTGAACAAAAACTATAACAAATTCAATAAAAATAAAAACAGTTTAACTTGTATAACACATATAATTATTCTGAAATAATATAGATATGATTTTCACAATTAGTAAGATATGATTTTAAAATAATTAATATAAAAATCAACAAATGTCAATTTATTATTAAAATAAATAAACTATTTTTTCAAATAAAAAATAATATCAACCTTCTTTCTAATATATTTTTATTTTTTATTGAAATTTATTAAAAATCACCTGAATTTGTGAATCTTATTTTTATTTAATGAACTTTACCTAAAATTGTATACTTTTGTACAAATAGGGTACACTCTTGAAATTAACAATGATAGAAAGATTATAAATGAGGATTGTTATTGAACCTGTAAATCTCCTGTACTGCACACCCTCCTCATTTGTCCTGTGAAGAAAATGTTTTCAGGGGAGTTCAAAGCATGCCATTGAAAATTTGGGGAGTCCACGAGAGTGTCAGGGTGAGGCTCAAAGGTGAAACCAGGCTTCCCATCAAAAGAGTTACAGCTGAAGCTCCTTTGTATTAACTTTAATTCACTTTCAGAAGCACTACAAGTTTGAGAAAGAAAGTGGTGATTGTAGTAGGTATAATCCACACCCATTTGGCATTCCTCACTTGTCACTTGGGAGCCATGCAAAGCCGAGAAACTTCTAAACTCACCCTTTATATTTGGGCCATTAGACAGAGGGTTAGCATGCAAGAAGGTCTCGCTTTCCTGAGGAGAAAAAGAGAAACAAGAAGGGGTAAGAGGGTCAAGAGAATTGTTAAAATTCCCTTGAGCCACATCATCAGTTAGGAAAGGGAAAGGGTAAGGGTCAGAGAGAAACATAAGGTCTCCATTTCCATCATAGGAGACCATGTTGTTTGTGCTTGAATGTGTATGGAAAGAAATGTCAAGAGTATAGAGATCAGAAGACATTGAAATTAATAGAATCTGAAGGAAACTACTAGTTGCCTTGCCTAGCCTCAATGAAAAAATGAGAATAAAAATAACACAGTTCTTTTGTTTGGCTGGTGAGAGAGACAGAGAGTGATGCTTTCTGTGTGCTTGATACTGAGAAGTTGCAAAGACTTATGGTTCTGACTTATTTAATGGAAGGCCTGCAGCAAGAACACAATTCCAAATTCATTACTTACTCATCTCTCTCTCTCTCTCTCTCTTTAATGGCATGACACGGGAAGAGACAATGAGTGCGTGCCTGAGTCCATGCTTCTCCTATTTCCCCTATATAAAGAAGTCTTTCTTTTTTCTCGAATATTTCCCTTATAAGTGTTTGTTAGGAAAATATTACTGTTTTAAAAATAATTGTTTATTAAATTATTTCAGAAAGATTTTGAAACTAAATATTTCTTTAAAGTAAACTAAGCTAAATACAAATTAAAAGGATGTTTACGGAAATATATATTTAACATTAAAAGGATTCGAGGTTCTATATTATATATTGAAAAAAGAATATACAGGTTACAAATATATTTAGACTAATTTGCTAGAATGCACGCTTCACGTGAAGTTAAATTGTAAGTTATATTGATATTATTATTTTACGACCAATTATTAATTATTTTATTATAAAATTTGAAAAAGATAAGCCTAGTTACCTTAATAAAAAGTTTAGATATTATTTTGTTTATTTTAATATAATTTAATTACATTTATTCAGTTTTATTATAAATAAAAGTTTGACCAATGTTATTCGATTTCCATAAAAAAATTAACGTTAAAATTAATCCATTTTAAATTTTCTTATTTAGAATGATTTGATTCAATTACGAAAACCTTATGCTTGTTTTGCGCGAGCATTTGAAGCCAGTTTAGGAAATTTTTCTCTGGATTTATTCAGTTCGAATTAGTTTTTAATTGGATAAAATTAAAAACTTAATTTGTTATTTTAACTCAACGATAAGTTTTTAACTGCATATCTAAAACTTTGAACTTAAGATTGAAACAATTTCGTATAAGAAAATTTATGCTATGTGATTATATGATTTAAGCACTCTAATAGAAATTATTATTAATAAGTAAAAAAAATAATCATTTGATGCCTTTATTTTTTTTTAAATGATTTCTTTAAAGTAGTAAATTAGTCAATATTATTTTAAACTTTTTTTTATAGCAGAAGCAGTCAATTCTAATAATTGATATACGACTGAAACACACCTTAGTAGAACCTTAAACTTATTTAACCACAAAAACTTAGTGGACGGGCCCAACCCAACTACCCAACTTAGAGTTTTAAATTCTTAATATTGTAAACTTATTTTGTTAAATAATTTCTAAACATTTTGTAAAAATATATATTTTTAATGAACCTTAGATTTCATTGTCTAAAAATCAATGTGTCATTATTAGTATTTCAAAAATTTTATGTTTATGAAATTAATTTCACAGTAATTAAAGTATAAAAGTACATTAGTTTGGGTCTTGGCTTTGCCTGGCTAGGGATACGAAGCCTTACTTGAAGTCCGATTGGGTTGTTAACTTTTCATTATTGATTACGTATTAGAAAAGTCAACAGAGATGTACAGATGACCTTGCAAGTTTCGGTCATGATGAAAGCTTTCGACGTAATATTTTAGATTGACTTATATAGTATTTTTTATAATATCTCTATTAATCACATTAATAATCTTATTTTATATATTTTTATCTCTTTTAATTGTATAAAATTATATAAGCTTATTATATAAATATAAATTTTCCTTTAGATTCTCCTCCAGATTCTCTTATTCATTGAGGATTTTCTAGGACTAGAGTGTATTTAATTTTTTTTAAAAAAGATAACTATAACTATGTTAATTGTTTTATAAATTAAAACATCATAATATTTATTTTTGTGAAAAACTAAAACAGTAACTCAAAATAATAATTTTGATAATTATTTTCTAATTTTAAGAAATTATTTTATTAAAAAATAAAAACAATGTATTAGCAAGCCAAGAGTCTGTTTATTTGATAAAACATTTTTTAGAAAACACAATAAAAACAACTTTTTTTTATATAATTTTTCAGATTTATGTATAAATATTTAAAAACAAATAAAAATATACGGACAGTTTTGTAATAAAAAATAAAAAGAAAAACGAAAACATAAGTAATCTAGCTCTAATCTTTTCATTGATAAAAAAAAAAGAAGCAAACTAATATTGAAATATAAAAAATGGGGTTGAAGTGTTTGTCTTTCTTTTTTGTTATTTTTCCTTGTATGAGGAGTGGAGTGAATTTATTATGAATGAAGAATAGGCCAAATGGAGATGACTTGAGAAAAGTTGAAAGTCATCCTCGTTTTAACGTCGAAAAAAAACCTGGTCTCTCTCTGGCTTGTCTTTCCTTATATTGATTCTTGTTGTTAGGACTTTGATAATTGTTTCCTGAAACAGTGGAAATGGCCTCGCAGCAGCAGCAACACATCGAGAAGATGCAGGTCCGCCAGAGCTACCGCAATCTCTGGCACACTGACCTCTTGAATACCATTCAATCTGACACTCCTTGTAAGTTGTAACTTGTAACCACTTACTCACACACACATCCTACAGTGTCTGACATTTTTTAATTATATATGCAGATTGTTGCTTTGCTCTCTGGTGGTAAGTCTTCACCTTTCTTCTTCCAATTTTTCAGTCTCCAGTCAACGTTGACTTGCATTCACATATCCTAACTATCGAATTTCCCCACACTTTTTAACTTGTATTTGGCTGATTATTATTATATATTTATATTTTGAGGTAAAATGAATTGTTGTTGACTTAAGTGTGCTATAGTAGACCTTACAATTTGGTGTTTTGTGTCTCCCATGCCTTGTTTGTTTGTCACATTACAGTGCTCCGTGTGTATCGTATCTGCTCCGCAAACGAGCTCTTTACGATGATATGTCAAGGTAATTGGTTCGGTTTAAACTCTCCCCCAAGTTTCCAAAATGAATTAATTATATGGTTTATTATTGGCGTGATATGTTTTTCTTTTGTTTGCTCCAGATACACATGTTGTGCTGGTTACATGCCCTGCAGTGGTCGGTGTGGAGAAAGTAAATGTCCTGAATTCTGCCTCTGTGCAGAGGTATACCATTTTTTTCATGTTATGCTTCCTTTTAAAACGAATATCTATCTGAATATGCCGCGGAGGTATTTGGACTTCATGGACAACAAGTTAAGCTTACTTGGCATTTTGCTCAAGTAGGAAAAGATAAAAATCACGGGCTAGGTCACATTTTTTTTTCCTGTTAACAAATTTGATTGGTGAATTAAGAATTCCTTCCCTATTGCTATGCAAATTAAGGTCAATCTCCTCATACTGGTGATAATAGATCATTAAATTTATGACTTAATTTTTGCCTTGTACGGTTGGAAATTTGACATTCTAAAACCTTTGTTTATACCTATCTAATTTCTATTATATATTTATTGATTTCCCTTTGGATGTCCTAATTTCATCTTCTTTATTACAAATTCAATGGTGGAGTGATGATCGTGATGGAAATGATGATGATGTACAAACAGTCAATTCACTTAACTTATAATGAGTTAATTTCGTTTAATAAGCCATAATTCATTTATATTTAAGCTTTCTTCTTAGTTCTTACCTTTAATTTTAGGTTGTTTGGTTACCACATAGTCAAAAAGATGAAACTGCATTGAGAATAGTTCAAATAAATAAGTCGCTTGATTTAAATGTGTTTAGACTTGTCAAAGAATTGGAAAAATTAGAGAAAAGAGCATTTTAGATGTTATTTTGAAGTTTGTATTTACCATGTAAATAAAGAGCCGGCAGGATTTCTTTTTAGTTGGTTTCTATGTCACTTTACATGTATTTTCTGTGCTTATTTTAAATGGCATTTTTCTGCCACATTTTACATGTATTCTCTCATTTATTTTTTCAGGTTTTCCTCTGTTTTGGAAATTCAGTGGCCTCAACTCGATTTCTTTTACAAGATGAATTTAATATTCAAACTACGCAATGTGATAATTGCATTATTGTACTCTCTCTCTCCCTCTTTCACATACACATATATACATTAAAATAACTACTCTTTCTTATGATATTTTGTTAACTGATTTTGTAATTCTCATGTTTAGGCTTTCATGTTTTGCCTTCAACAACTTGCATGCATATTTTCTATTATTGCTTTAATTGTGGGAAGTAGTGAAATTCAAGAGGCTTCTCAATTGCTATCTTGTTTAGCCGAATTTGTCTACTGCACGTAAGGTTTCTCTTTTTATATCCTTTTTTCTTGTGAACTTTATGGTGGAATTTATTGTTACTAAATTTATGTGTTTTTTTTTTTTTTTTTTATCTTGTAGGGTGTGTGCTTGCATGCAGGTAAAATTGTTATTTATTATTACTCTCTCATTATGTTGAAAGTGTTTAGAATACAATTACATAATAAATGGGAAATGAAATTTATTTGCAGACTCAGCATAAGATTGAAATGGACAAGCGTGATGGGAAATTTGGACCCCAATCAGTAATGGGGGTTCCCCGTTTTCAAGAAATGTCACGCTTTGATCAGCCAGTCCCTCCTTTTGTTGGCTATGCACCACAACCAGCATATGGTTATCCACATGCCTAAGAACGTTCTCATCCCCAATACTCTATCAATCTATCCTCCACCATGATGGCTACATATATATCCCCCCCCTTTCCAGCTACTTTTGGTCATTTTTTTTCCTAAGAATGCTTTATGTTGGGTTGCATTTCCATCAAGTTCTCATTGATGTCAACACAGTCATATATACATGTGAAGGATTGTGGTAAAATTAGTTAGAATTTATTATCAGATTGCTTTTCCCTTATACAAGACAAGCTATTATACTTTTCCTTCTATGTATGCATTGTCATTGCTGTTCACCCATGGTTCTACTTAATTTTTCCATGTATCAAATCCCATTATGTGGTGCGACCATTCAGGCTGTTAACACAGTAGTACTTAGCATCTCCATCCCAACATGTTTCTTGTCTTTTACACATTAAGTAGGTTCAGTTACACATTACTCATTTATTACTTTTTACAATTTACATAATTCTTAGTGCATGTTTCGGTTACGGGGTTGCCCTCCAACACACTTTTGGAGAAGCATCCCTTTGTTACTTTTCGTTGAAATGCATTGGAATTTCTGCTACCAAGGTTTAATAATCTAAAGTCTAAACATATCCTTGGTATGTGTTTGGTTTCACGGAAGAAAGTCTTAGAATTTATTTTGCCTTTTATCACAAGCAATTTTAGTGAAAATACAAATGTTTAGTTATTGTGGGATATAATTGATTTTGCCTCCAAACTTGGGTTGATTAGAAGGATAAAATTAGCTTTTGCGTTAGATTGAAAATTTTATTTTAAATTTTATATCAAACTTCTAGAATAAAAATATTTAAACATAAATTATTTCACTTCAAAATCAATTTTAACTAAAATTAATTTCAATTTTATAAATACTTATTCAAATACATATAACTTTTTTTACTAAATGAGTCCTAAAAAATAACCCAACATCCATATATTTTATCAACATTAATTATTATCCACTAATAATAATAATAATAATAATAATTATTATTATTATTAATTTAATAGAGAAAAATACATTACACAGAACAGAATAAAAATTTAGCACCGGACCTTATATATATAAATAGTGCTTGACATATGATTTGTAATAAGATAAAGTCTCAACGAAATATCTTAATAAATACATTTTCTTAATAAGCAAAAGGAATATAAACATCTCTAGTGGAGGAGGCCTAAGATGCCGAGTCGAATAGGGCTCTTAGAATTGTACAAGTATTACGTAGGGGTAATTATAATTTACAAGTTGAGTTTGATTAGATTTGGAAAAAAATTTTGAACTTTTTAAATTTAATTCGATTCATGCAATAGGATTTTTCCAAAATTTTTGGACCAATTTAAACTAATGCCATCAACCTCAAACAACTCAGGTCATTAGGCTTGTATTTATTAACTTTTTGAATATTTTAGAAAAATACAACAAAATAACATCGTTTGAAAATGATAAACTTTTATATTATACATATATTTATACGTTTTTTATGTTTTAAAAGTTATTAGTAAAAATAAAAATAAAATAAAAATTAACAAAGGACTATAGAAAATTTAAACTGGTTGAACCATGTTTGAAAATGAACAACTATTACTTAACGAGAGTTACACTATTTTTTATTCAATTTGACCCGATTAGGAAGTAACTCTTTATTTTGGTTTGGGTCGAGTGAGATTAGCGAGTTAAATTGGATTTTTTTTTTTTTTTTACATGAAACTGTAAAACAGGTATATTAAATGGAAGAGAAAAGTAGCTCAGCGATAATAACTGAGGATATAGAAGACAGAGTCTCTTGAATCCAGATTTGATATGGGTGGGACAGAGAGGTAAGCTGTCTCATATTTGTTTCTCCCTACATGTGATGTGCTACAGAGAAACCATGAAAATTCTTACTAAGCGATATGATTATTGTCTTTGACCATTCATGTTTTGTTAAGCATTTTTTCTCCTAGGACATCTTTTCTTTGTCTTGTTTTACATAGTTTTGTTTTTTGTATCTTACTAATAAATACTTCAAAATACTGGTTAGATTATTGTTAACACATTTTCTTAATTTTTAAATTAATTAAAATATTATATATTAAATATTTTCTATGTTTTTAATATAATAACTTCTTTTTATTAAATATTTTACTTTTATTTTCTTAATATGCCTTAGAGGCACTGATCAGTACTTTTTTCTTGTTAAGGCTCATGAGTGGGTTCTTTAATTATTGTTGTTAGTCCAGTAGTTTTTACTAATCCGGAAGAGGATCGGCCTAGTAAAGCAAGACCAAATATCTTATTTATATGTAATTTTATTTTAGCAAACAATTATAATGTAATTTTTCAACTTGTATAAATATTCATATTCTTTTATGAGTACATGTCATACTTTTATTACCTTGATTAAGAAATTCTACCTTGCGTAAAAAAAATAAAAAAGTAAATTAATTAAATATTTTTAAAATAAAAAGAAATAAAATATATGAAACTAAAAATTTGAAGTTAAAACATTATTAAGATAGCCTCTCAACGAAAAATTACAAATTATTAAAATAAACTTATTTATACTACTAATATAATCAAGCAAATTAATCAACTAATCAAAAGGCTGAAAATTAAGTTAAAACGTTTACTAAACATACTCCAAATGTTAAGGAATAAAAAAAAATACCACTAGTAATAATCTGGTTTGAATAACAGGTTTGAATTTAATTTAATAATCTGGTTTTCGTTAATAAATATCTTAAGAATACTTGTTATTGAATTAAGAATTAAAATAAATAATAAACATATAATATTTAATACATTAAAAACTTAAAAAAATTATTTTTGTTAATATTTTATTTTTCTAGATATAAAAAAAATTTGAACCATGTGATATGATAAAAATATTAAATATAACTATAAAGCAAACAATACCATTAAAAGCATAAGAAGTCGTATCTAGAAAGAAAAAGGAGGTAAAGAAAAATAATTTAATTTGTTTAAGCTAAATACTTTATAAAATTTAATTATATTGTATTAATAATTTAAATTTTTTTCATATTGTAATCTAATTAAAGATTATATTGTATCATAATTTTTTTATAATAACTTTTAAAAAATTATATTTGTAATTATTTATGATTTATTAGCAATATAAAAATCTGTATACTATCCACAATGCATAAAAATTGAACTAATTTACATTTTAAAAATGCACAATTAATATAAAAAATTTATATTGTCAACTAATTAAAAATAATTCAATATACAACTTTTAAAATAATTATTAACAAATTTTGATAGCATATGCTTAAATGAAACGTAAGTTACAGTGTTAATGTAGGCTTAGTAAGCATTTTTGTTCCCATAAAATACTTTTTCTTTTCACTTTAACTATGTCATGTAAGATTATTGTCAGCATTTTATGGTAGCATACTAATGGTATGAGCCAAAACGAAAAAAAAAAATATTATAAGGACTATTTTTTAAAAGTCATATACGAAGTTATTTTTAAATTGTTTTCTAATAAATTTCATAATTATTATTGTTACTTATTCATACATTTTCATTCATTTTCATTCTCTATAAAATCTTATCGATTTCTCATGTACACTTAATATCTAATATTGAAACTATTAACTTATTCTTAATCAACATTAGCACTATCTAAAAAACTATTTTTTGTTATTATCTACAACTATAAATGTTGCTATTCATTTTTTTTTCTACTTCAATCGTGTGAAACTCATTTTATGGTAGCATACTAATGTTATGAGCCAAAACCAAAAAAAAATTGTATATTATAAGGACTATTTTTTAAAAAGTCATATACGAAGTTATTTTTAAATTGTTTTCTAATAAATTTCATAATTATCATTCTCACTTACTCATACATTTTCATTCATTCTCATTCTCTATAAAATCTTATCGATTTCTCATGCACAGTTAATATCTAATATTGAAACTATTAACTTATTCTTGATCAACATTAGCATATATCTAAAAAACTATTTTTTGTTACTATCTACCGCTGTAAATGTTGCTATTCATTTTATTTATTTTTTTGCTATTTCAATTGTGTGAAACTCAATTTTTGCTTATATTTTTTTTGTCATAATAAATAATGTTAGAACGGACAAAACATAATATTACAAAAATAAAAAAAAGGTACCACGAGCAAAAGTCTGATCATCATTTATGCATTCCTTTTGGTATTTCTTATGCTGCTTGAAATTTGGAGTTAGAAAGGAACTTATTTTGGTTGTAATCCTTCTACGAGACACCCGAACAGAGATCAAAATGAAAGAAAAACCCTGATATTTGAAGAATTAATTCGTAAGAAAAATTTGATAGGGACATAGAATTAAAAAAAAAGTGTATTTTAAAAAAGCAAAAATATTGAGTAGGCTGTCAATAAATAAAATTTTTATTATTATTATTCTTGGAGTTGCAAAACATGGAAGGTTTGTTTGTCTGACTTACATGGAGGTAAGTAAAACCGAAAAAGGAACCTAGCAGTACCACTACTGGTATAACTTATTAGATAAATTAGAGGAATTTTTTTTTTTTTTGATTTATCAGTTACATTATTTTTATAAATAAAATAATTAATAACAATACAACCTCTTTTAATTATATAAATACCGATTATAAAACAATAATTTTTCTTAATTCAAAATAACTCCTTAATATAAAATAATTATCTATAATTATTTTTTTTATAATCATTTATTTTCTAATTATTATTTTTATAGCTCTCATACGCTAGCTACCTTCTTCCTACTTTGTAGGATATGTGATTTGTTAAGATCTGAGTAAAATGAATGTAATTGAACCTTCACAATTCTTCCATCCAAATCAAATTTGGTCTAGGTTGTTATTGTTATATGAAGAAATGATTGCAAATCTGAGCACTGGGTTGATAAATAAATAATAAATGGTAAGGAAAAAGAAGAGAGTAGAAGTGATAAAATCAGATCCCAAAAAATGTGGAGATGAATCATGGAAATAAAATGGATATATAACCAGAATTCAGAGTTTTTGTTTGTATAATATATACAAAAAGACATAGAGAAGAAGGTTAAGAAGAGAAGGGTATGAAGGGTGTCCGACAGAGGGGGCAGGTTCTTTGATGGTATCCCATCCAACGGTCCAGACAGCCTCTGTGGAATATGTGGCGGCAGTTTGGCAGCCGTCTGATCTCGTCCTCTCCCTGGAACTCGTACAGACACACGACGCAACTGTCGGCCACCTCCGCCACCGCCATCTCCATCTCCGAGAACTTCACCACCGGCAGGATTTCCCCTATCACCCGCTCCGGCCACGCAATGTCGCCTTCCAAGAAATCCTGGAAACCCATGTACCAGAAGAGGACGCTGATGACTCTCCTCATCAAACCCAACACGGATAGCACCTGCACTAACGCCTTCGGCAACACTTGCTCCGTGTACCCCACTGGAAATCCCATCTTCTCAACACTCACCACATACACACCATATAACCTTTAAGCATTTAAGACTTTAGACCAAGAGCTTCTACTTTCCATGGATGCTTTAAATAGATTGGAACGGGTTGGATTTTTATGTGGAAATACCAACAATGGGCTTTTGCTTTTATTGGCTAGTTACATGATATCAAATGAGACAATTTTTTCATCATAAATTAATGACCCCAAAAACCATCTTCACTCTCCTTTTAACTGCTGTCTTATTTCTTGATTTCTCCTATTATTTTAATGAATAATATCTCTTTCTCTCACACCTTGCTTCAATCATTCTTCTACTCAATACATGCAATAATATATTCTTATCAATTCTCTGCAGCCAACTCCCTCCATTTCACCTTCTCCTCCTCTCCCTCTCACTTTCTTCTATGCTTCAGCTAAAAAAATTATAAAATTAAGAATAAGAAAAGTAAAAATTATATAAAATACAAAAAAAGTGATTTTAGTAATTGAAAATAATTAATATCTTAAAAAATTATATATCTTTCAATAACCAGGCGGACAGGGAGTAAATGCTATATAATGTTGTGGATAAGTTTTAAAAGAAGTCATGAGATTATGTCAACGTTTGTAATTATATGAAAGAAGCTACCTTAGCTCGTGAAATGACACGTCATTAAATACCTCAGATAATAACATGTTCTCACAAAAAAATTATGTAGAAATGTAAAAAAAGCTTGGAGGAATGAGGATCCAGCTTTAATAAATTGTACACAGACGTGAAGTGATGGCTGGTATTGGTAACTAAAAATTAGGAGTGGACTAGAGCAGTAACAGACTCGCACCTAGCTTTATTGACGAGGGGGATGCATTGTCTTTAATTTTTGTTTGGGTTACATAACTCTGCCTATACACGAGAAGCCCAACAAATTCGGCCATACGGGAGCTTATAATGATTCATAAAATCTAGTGGTTGGACAGGATATTCAATTGTATTAAGAGCATTTATTTTTTGAGTGGAAGATGTCAAAATTCAAAAAGGATCTTCTATTGGAAGCAATAACTTGGATGATTTCTTTGCATGATAGCTTGCCAGGTACATCGTTATACTTGAAATATCTTCTTGGCCATGTCAATTTTGGGGCCAGAGCTAGAGGGTGCTTGGAAGTTGAAATTAATTTCCAGATAAGATCATCCATCCATCTGTGTGTTTGACTACGAATTTTGATCCCCTGACAATGAAATTTCTCATTTCTTTTTTACATCAATATTTGTGTTTAACACCCTAGTAAAAAATAAAAAGGTTATCAAAATAGTACTCAGCTTTGTCAATCATGAGAAAAAAGAGGGATCGAGAGAATATATTCGTTGGAGAGGTCTGTGTAACGGAGTTCAATTTAACGTGTAATTCCTAGTATTTGAAGATGAAAATGAGAGTAAGTGGTTCCACCAATGTTTGGTGTAGGAAGACTACTTTTCCACTTGAGAAGAAAGACAGTGGTGCCGATGAAGCAGGTCAGGAATACGCCAAACAATGGGAAAGGAACACACGAGACATGCTTTGGGTGGAGGTGGTGGTGGGGTGTGCGAGCGATGTTGATATGCAAAAGATGGGACCTTAATTTTAGGAAAATGTTAAAGGTATACCTTATTTTGGGTGGAGAAAGGAGAGAAAAAACAAAAATAAGACGAACGTGAATTGTAACACGTGGTGTGTGCTTATAATTACCATTAATTTTAACACTAGTGTTCATTGAGTCGCTGTCCCATCTCTAATGGGGCATCACTAGCATATCAGATGGACTTCTGGCTTGATTTCAGACCATGTTTGAAAAAAATTTTATCCTTCTCTTTTTCTCTCTCTTTTTATTCTGACACTCATGCATGTAAATTGGGTTTAGTCTTTTTCAACGCATTAGTAACTTTTTTCTTTTTAGAAAAAGAAAGAATTCTGTCCCCAATGACTTTATCCTTTTTCTTTCAATTGTAGTTGTAGCATCTTAAATATCATAATGTAATTCCGGACTTTGGGTTTTCAGGAGAACCCCACGTCAATGTACAAGATCTAAGCAAATTACTTTATGTAATGGTTTGAAGACAATTTGAGAGTAGAGAGGAGCATGTAGAAGAATATGAGATCCATTAACCAAAAGCAATAATAATAAATGCTAGCTTGCGGTTGCGGGGTGGGGTCTTTCTCATTTCCGTACGGGTTTCAGAATTACAAGTAGCGTTAAATTTGATGGCGAGAAGTTCACTTACGAGCAAAACCCGTGAAAGCATTCAATTCATAGGAACAATTATAAGTTTTATTTTATAATAGTATGGAATGTATTTTATTTTTTGAAGATATTAAATAGAGTTTAATTATCGTTTTGTTTGGGTTTTAGCAAATGAGGAGGGGGGGGCGTAGGGGAGCCAAAGTCCCTAATTGTATTTGTAATCTGCTCTGACATGGTGTCTGATGCGGCCAAGGCAGCATTGGGCCACATTCATTGTTCCTCAAATAATAATTTATCACACTTCACCTTTCCTTTTGTCTCATTCTTTGTCTACCCTCCACGACTCCACTCCCTATCCCAACATCACATTACCTCTGAATTAACCTACCTTCTTTTCTCTTTCCTTTACATGTTCGTATCATGCCTTTATTATATAGCTTTTGCCCAGGATCACAAAATTTAATTAAGGCACTAATAATCCAAAAGTATCAACACCACACACGATTAAATATGAAAATTTTATGAAATATTTGTTCAACTAATCTTCAACATGCCCTGCCTTGCAGCAGTTTTTAAATATTAATTGTATCAGGTTTGGTGCAATTAATATGCTGAAAAAATATTTTTGGGACATATCATGATAGTGAATGATCTGTAAAAATACTTGCGGCCAAGTTATAAAAAAAAAGTGGTAAAAATAATCATCTTCATATTGGCAAGACATGAAGGGTATCGAATTCGGACAGCTAAACAAATATTTGTGACTAACTTAAACAATTATTTTTATTAATTTATTAGCGAGGCAGAAACATATATTCTGATATTTTGTGTAGGTGATCATGGAGCACGTGAATGAACTTGTATGGAATTTTCACACTTTCATATTATTAGTTTTGAATTTGAGTTTTAACTAAATAATTGTATTAAATATTTGAATTTTTTTTTTATCGTTTATAATTATCCTATCTGATTCAAATAAGATTGGCACGGATGGAAGATCTGTCTGGTCTAAACCAAAAAAATATGTGTCTTTAAGTGTTTATTATTAAGATATTATTTAAATAGTGTTATATATAAATAAATTCTCTTAATTTTTTATATTTATGAAGTTATGAGATCAAAGTGTTTTGGGTCTATTTTGATAAAATTATCTATAACACTTACATAAGAAAAGAAAATAAAATAAAAATAAAATATACTTTTCCAACTTAAAATTAGTCTATGCATGAATTAAAAATCAGTTTTTGAATAAATTAATATGAAATTTATTTTAATTATGTATAAGCTAATTTTAATTTTTGAAGAAATTTATTTTATTTTTCTTTCTATTTTTTTCTCAAAGTATTTTTTAAAAAAATTTACTCAAATAAGCCCTTTAACTTATTAACTTTTGTCTGAAATTATTGGATTTGAGTATTTAAACTTTTAAACTTAGTTGTTAAATTGAATTATTTTAATTAGTGTGCCAATAGATTTCAAATATTTTGAATGAATTATTGATTAATACAATTGTTTCATTGGTTTTAAATGAATTATTGATGAGTACAATTGTTAATTTTTTATAATTTTTTTTAACAAGGACTCGGAGATATTTATGGATACTTGCATATATTTTAGATAGGTATTTGCTTAAATGAGAATAAATTAACTTTCTTTAAAATGTGAATATTATAATACTCTATCCTTAAAATATACATTTCTCTTCTTTAATAATTTAAGGTATAACACATTTTACTGTGCTTTTAAAAGTTTTAATATCTCTCCTTAATATTTTTTTATCTATCCTTTAGACCACTATCTCATGAAGGATGTATATGATACATCACTTTTTTTTTTTTTTTAAATTATACATTTTCTTTCTTGACAAATATAAATATAATACATATGTGTTTAATTAAAAGTGATTGAATAATTAAAAATATAATTAAATTTAGTTTCATTTAAAAAGGTTTAATAAAAATGTTATGTTGTGCATTTTTCAAAAAAAATCTTGAGAAAAGACTCGAACACCTAACAACATATTTAGTAGGATAAGTCTTTTCTGAAAGTGGTTATCCAAGTTAGGTTGTGACTAGGCTTGACAACATGGTGGAGGCATATGTAGGTTTACAAAAGTCGAGAACAAAAAATTGAAACTCAACCTCAACCCCTTTTGATTTTATTAGGTTCGGAAAAACTCGTGGGAAACCCATTCTACAATTTTTTTTTCTAATTTATTTTACTTATATGTTTTAAATAAACAATATATTAAGTTAATAATTATATTTTAAATCAAACAGTATATAAAAATTAATAAATAATAAAGGACTTAAAAATTATTTAAGAATTAAATTTTATTTTTAGTTAAATGTATAATTTTATCTTTGTTATTTAATTACTATTATTACTTTAATTATTACTATTACAATAATTATTAATCCCCCGACTAAACACCTCAGTCAAATAACTACTTGGCTAAATACCTCAGCCAAACACCTTGATCGAATGACTCAGTCAAATAACCTCTCGACCAAATAATCACTTGGTCAAACACCTCGGCCAAATAATCACTCGGTCAAACACCTCGCCCAAATGACTTTGACTTGGGCAAATACCTCGGTTAGATGATTTCACCTCAGCTAAACACCTCGACCAAATAGACGTTCTAGTCATCCAATTCAACCAATTTTGTTGAGTTATACCCAGCCGACAACATACATCCCTCACAACCTTTCAGTCGTTCATGGACAATCCACTCTACTCCACCATGCTCTTTGAAGATAGTCAATTTCTTCTAAGCAACCCTAGAACTATGTACACTTTGAATTTCCCATTGTATAAAGAGATACATATGAGCTAGAGACAACTCTTGTCAAATCCAAAAACCCAAAAAAATAATATCTTTCCTCCCCAATAATAAATTTCACTTTTGTTTGTGTTTGAACAGTAAAAAAATAATAATTTATAAGTCATAATAATTTCACGCGTCTAATTAAGGTAACCATTTTAAGATAGACGTCGTAAGGTGTTAACATCTTTCTTATGCATAATGGACTTCCGAGCCTTAAATCTGTTTTCGAAAGACCAACCTTATCTCTTCCAAGGTTTTCTGGCGTTTTCCTTAAAAACGTTAGTAGTGACTCTATTGAATTCATTTTTCTTCCCCCGAAAGGAACTTGAATTTATTTTTCTATTTTTCACCGACCTTGTTGCAATTAAGGTTGCGATAAGGTGGATACATGGAGTTAGTATTTGTTGTTCAAGAAAGTTAAAAGTGATCCAAGAATCATAGTTGATGTTGGTGTTGAGTCTCTTGAGGACACTATTTACGAGTAGATATGTAAGTTGTTGAGTTATCGTGATGAAAATGACCCATAATTAGTGTTGGAGTGGGGGAGTGAGCCTTGGGAATAACAGGCAAGCACATCCCATAAGGAGTTTTGGTATTGCAAACTTGAGATCGTGTTATGCTACAACTCATGTACCTCTATCTTGACACTTTCTAATGCATAAAATCACATTCTCTTTTCCTAATATCGAGATGAGATTATGATAAGAAAGTAATAAGGATGATCGTTTGACCTATCTCCATAAAGTAGTGGTGGTAATGTTGACATTATATATATATATATATATATATATATATATATATATATATATATATATATATATATATATATATATATATATATATATACACATACATACATACATATATGAATGGTTGTGAAATATTATATTGATTGATGATTATGTTGTTGAAGGGTTGAGGTCCCTCCTTGATGATTGTGATGATTATGTTCTTATATGTAAGTTTATCTTTATTATAACTTACCCTTACTTTATATGTTGTATGCATATGACTACGATGATCCTAATTGTGTGTTTGTAAAAGTAGATGCTAAGGCTTCTCAGGAGATGGTGCATGCACATCATGCAAGTAGTTCGAGTGTTTGTGAGACTTCCTCCTATAGATTCTCATTTTAGTAGTTATGTGTTTTAAATAATTATCGGTAGTTGTTATTGACTAGATCAGGTGTGTGAGGGTTGTATCCCCATTCATTTTGATCTATGTTTAGATAATCTAATGTAAGTATCAAGTGGTACATACATTTTTATAATCCACATGTGTAACTAAGCTATAATAATGTCTATGTTGTTTATATTTCTAATATATGTTATATATAATATTGCAAAAAATTACTCTCTTTCTTGTAAGCAAATTAATACAATTTTTTTTTTTAAAATCAGCTTCCACACAATATTTTCTTTTGATATTTATCCCTTATAGCTACAACAAGTTTGTTACAATAAATTATTTTAATAGTCTTACATAATTAATATATTTTAATTAAATTATTTGGCTTTTAATATTCTTAAATAATTAAAACTTTAATTAAATTTGTAGTCTTTTAGAAATCCCCTACATAAAACGTACTCTTAAGAGTAGCAGGTCACTAGGCCGGCTAAGTGTTTTTTTTTTCGTTGGTGAATTTAGGCCGGCTAAGTTGAAGTATAATGACTTTGCATCAGGAGGAAAAAGTAGCAGCGTTTAATCATTTATTTCCCACTTATGTTTTATTTATTTATGATTTGATTCTCACTTGTGATTAATGGCAAGTGAATTGGGTGATTTTAAAGTAAAAAAGCTGGATTTGTTCCCTAATGATGCCAAAACCTTGAGTTTACGCATCAGAAGTTGCTCGCCACTAGGTTTATAGTAACAAGTTAACGGAGCATCACAACCTGTGTTAGTGAGAAGAAGTTGGAGATCAAATTCCATACAGCCAAACTTGTCAAATCGATCTTTCTGCCTCGTGAGTCATGGTAATCGACAAAGCCGAGTAAATGGTTTAGGGGACAATCAACACCAACTTGCACATATCTTATAGGGCAAATGCAACTTGCTTCTGTCGTCCCTATTTTCTTTCCCTTCACTCTTAAATTCACATGTGAGACCACGTTTTATGATTGGTGAGGAAGATAGAGAATGTTTGAATTTATAAAGAAAAAACAATAAAAAAGACAGAAAAGGATCACGTATATGCACTTTCTCCCTTCTCCTTATGTCCCCGTCCCCCCCCTCTTTTTATGATATATATAATATATATTTATAAATAAATAAATTAGGCGAGTTAAGTAGTTTCTCACTAACCAGGTCCTTATATTGACGGTAAAATCTAAACTTATATTATTGTGGAATATACTAACTTAACATTTGTATGTCTCGTTTTATGATATATTGAAACACTAATCATATGCAAGGAGCTCAGGATCCATCTTAATTATACCGTTTAACTTCGTTGCATCATTCTTTATACTGGCTAACAAGCTATGAATTAAGAATTTAACATCAGGTTTAAGACTCTACTATAAGTCACATGATCAATTAAATAAACATAAAATTTCCTTTCAAAAGTTGACATATAAAAAGAAATAAAAGGATATAAAGATAATTTAAAATTAAATCCTACTAACATGTGCTTAAATATTATATTTTAAAATATTTTTACTCTCTTATCTTTTATTCCTTAATCAACATGTTCATAAGACATTGTACCATTCTACTAATACATAACGAGCATACTTCAATAATTATAACGTTTCTTGGAAAAAAATACTATGCTGAAAATAGCGTGGGAAAAGTGAAAAAAACTCTTTTTCTTGACTTAAACATAAGAAAAAAAAAATTTATGTTAATTAAAAACTAGTTAATATTATTTAATTTTTTAATTTTATTTTAAAAATAATTTTTAAACTGTTTTTATGTAAAGTTGATATCAAAATTAAAAAATTATACAAAATAAAATAAAAAATATTTAAAAAATACATCATTAAATAAGATAAAACTAATTAAAATTTATTTATTTTAATTCATAGTACATATTATATATATATATATATATATATATATATATATAATTCAATGCTTTCCTACATATTCTAGCTATGTATGGTAATCACAACTGCCATGTGTCTATTTTTAAAGCTTAGGCATAGGCACCCCCACGCACTAATAAGTAAGAAGCATGAGTCCATGGCAAATAATCAAGCATTCACGTTCGTTGCTGATACAATAGAAAGAAGTATAAGGGGCTGCTACCTCCTACCTAGTGTATTTAATTTGAGCTAACTCTGTTATCTTTTGAAAACAAACCAACTTGCGCTGGAATTCAATTGATTAAGTACAAACATGTACTAATATATATATGTTTGGTTGAGCACTTATAAAGAAAATTAATCTGTTAAATTATTTTATATTTAGAGGCTCTTATTCTAAAAGTAAATTAATAATAAATTTTAATATAATATTTTTCATCCAAAGTAAAAGATATTAATTAAAATTTGTTTGAATTTAAAATTAATTTCTCGATACATGATCAAACAAGTGAACGTTTGCTTGAAATTACAGTAACATATTTTAATGCAATTTTAAATAATTTTAAATTTTAACATATATAGAGTAAATAAGATAAATGCTAGCTTGCACAATTCGCGATTTACTTCTGAAATAATTTATAATTAAGCAAAAATACGCAGAATATGTCATTGTGATTTCATATTGTCAATGATTCTCAAAGTTTAGTTAAAGAGTATAAGTACCAAAATTAATTACCTGTAAAAGTATAAGAATTTTGACAACTTTATATAACCTTCTTTGATTTTTGTTTCAAACTAAAACTCATCATTTCTGGTACCCCTACCACATTTCTCCAATTGGTCACCAAATCAATCTTCATGACAAAACATTTTTAACACTTAAAAAAATTTCCAGGTTTACATCAACAATACTAAATAACTTTTATAAGATTACGTCATTGTATAAAAAATATTACATTCATATGCAATTGTACTCACTGCATTGAACCTTTACGTTAGTTTTTAAGAAAACATGAAATAAATGTGGCATGCATTTGAATTTTATTGAAGATATAAAATATTAACGTAACTTGAATAGCAATAGGGGATGTAGCTCAGATGGTAGAGCGCTCGCTTAGCATGCGAGAGGTACGGGGATCGATACCCCGCATCTCCAAATTTAATTTTGTTTTTTTCTGTTTTACAGTTGAATATACAGTAACTAACACTAACAGATCAGCGTCTAATGACAACAAAAAGGAAAATGAGGTATTTAAATAGTTGTACTGAATACCATAATTGTGCATAAAAACGAAGAAAATATGGGTTGGAATTGGCCAACTCCTTCCATGCCCATAGGTGATGATTGATGAAGCTCGAAGTTGGAGATAATATTCAGGCAATAATGTCATTTTCTTTCTGCCGTGAGTTTTTGACAATTTAGTGTAGGTTTGGCCTTCAATTAATCAAGCTCCGAAGATGTGTGCCTCTCTTAACAAGAACAGCAACTCGTGGCAGGTTAAGATAATGAATTGACTTCTTGGATGGTTCATCATGCAGTTAATTTCTTGAGCACCCAATAGCTTTGGAGGTGGGACAGACAATAATGAAGAATAATACTTCAAAAATCATAAGGTTGTCTCGCCAATGAATTTTGGTTGATTCTTGAATATGATTAAATATATTCAATCCGTTGTGTTATATGTAGGAATAGATTATAGATTAGATGTACAAGTATAAACTTTGCTGGCACTTTTGGAATATAATTTGCGAGATCCAAAAGCACCACCATTGTGGGAAAAACGAACCGGAAGATGGCGCATTATGCATATTTTGTTTATTTTCAAAGTGGCCCAACCCAATAGATGTGTCTGTTTTGATGCTGTGGTCCAATGATAAGTTGTGCAGCCTAGGCAATAACCATGCATCGATTATATCATAAGCATCACTCAAGAGGACCCGAGCTGCTATCTGCAAATGCAAAAACAATTGACATGGAGATGCAGGGTATCGATCCCCGTACCTCTCGCATGCTAAGCGAGCGCTCTACCATCTGAGCTACAACCCCAGACCTTGCTGGTTGAAGGTATAACTTATATTTGATTATACTGTTAATGATATAATTATTCAAATACATTCTAGTAGTTATTTCAATATTTTAGACGTACCATTAGCAAATAAGGGGATGTAGCTCAGAGGGTAGAGCGCTCGCTTAGCATGCGAGAGGTACGGGGATCGATACCCCGCATCTCCAAAGTCCTTAGGGACAAGTTTGTTGCCATTTTTCTATTTTATTTCTTATAATCATAGCACGGGTTTCTCTCAATTTTTATGTTATATCAATTACCATATTTTGGACTCGTAATTGGTTTTTTTAAAATTTTTTCTTACATTAGTAAAATAAAATAATTATCCATGCGGTATATATATATTTTTTTTCAAAAGGCTTAAATATTGCAGTTTTCTTTGCGCGATATCAGCGTTTAAATGCAAGAAAAAGGAAAACGATGTGTTTACTAAATATTGTAATTATGAATAAAAAAAAACACAAGGTATTTTGATTGTACATTGTTAGATTCTTGTTATTTTGAAATAAATTTGTTTTCCTTTTCTGTACTACTGAAATGACGATGTCCGAAACGTTCTGGTTTTATCCACGAACCAAATTAATCGGTAAAATTAGTTGAGGACGAAGGGAAAGTATAGGTCAGAAGGATTTGGGAGGTAATGGAGATTAAAGTTTGAGGTAGAATGAAGACTCTAAGAACAGTTACTCGTGAAATTGGCTACGTATGCAGTCAATATCATATACCATAATCTAATATTTCCTTTATAATTTTTAAAAATTTCTTGGGTACATCTTTTTCTACTAACTAGGTACAAGAATGTACTCCCCATTGTCGTAATTTAACTATTCTGCATTGAGTGTGAAGTTGCTATGAGTTGTTGATCACCCTCCTTGTTCACACCTGCTTGTTTCTTCACTGAGGTGGGGAAAGAAGGAATTCACCATTGGACAATCGTAATTCAGATCAGCAGGCCTTGCACATTTATGCCTTCATGTATATATGATCACCACCAAACTCATCAAATAGCAATGTGATAAATAAATATCTAAGAAAAAGGGCAAAAGTAAGATCAGAGAGGAATTCATATAATTAATTCTTACCACTCCTGATCCATCAACATTTCATCAGTCATTCCAAACCGTCTTAGCTCTTCTTCACCATGATGCATGAGTAGGCTATACCTGTTCATGCGCACTCCCTTTAGATTTCCACAAACTATTCATGCTATTATAATATGTATACAAAACAAAAGGTACCTTCCACCATAACCCTTTTCCATGACAAGCATATCTCCGTTTCCCATATTGTTGAGACCCTCGAACTGTTGGACCGTCCACTTGTACCACCTCATGAGAAAAACTCGTAGTGTTAAACCGTGCGACACTATGATCAAGTTCATCTCTGTTTTCTTCTTCCCAGGTGGCTGATACCGTCCAATATTAATATCTGTTCGCAGCGTTTCTCTGAATCCTTGTACCGTATACCAAACTCTACATCAGTATTTTTAGTTAACTTGTAAGTTTGATTCCAAAAAGCATATACATATTATTACCTGTGATTCTATCATATACATCAGCCGCTGATTCTCCATCTGGAAATCGGTAAAAGAAACGACCATAAAGCTTGCGCAACTCTTTTTCCACTCGCATCTTTTCTCTGTTCTGAAAATTCCCTTTTACATCAAACAAACAATTACTCAACTGAATTGGAAACAAAAACTAAGCAAAATAATTCATAAACACTTTAAGATAAATTAATTAATTAAACCTGTGCCCAAAAGTTATATAAATCAATTTATGCATACAACATTAGTTGATTTTCTCTTTGAATTAATTAAGTTTATTTATAATATTTGTCATTGAGAGAAATTTATAATTAAGAAATGAAAAAGTAGATAATACCGAAATCTTGTTCTCGAATGCGAGGCTCTTCTCTGAAGCCAGCGATCGTAGAGCGTTGAAAGGGACGAGCGAGGCTCTGCAAGGTTTGAAGGGTCCTTCTATACGGGGAGACATAGAAGTAAACCTGCCAATGTTGGTCAGCGTCTTTCTGAATCATTTTCTTGATTCTATAACCACATTCCTCTGCTTGGGCCCTGCCTTTGTCAGTGAGGGATATCTTTGGATCAGGTATCCTGGTGTACACACTTTCATCAACGTTTCCTTCGCTCTCTCCGTGCCTAACAAGGATTATCCTTCGAGGCCTGGGTGGAACAACGCTGGGAAATCTCGCTTGTCCATTGCTGATGGGTTCTGTTTGGCTGTGGCAGCATTGGATTATGGAATTTCCCTTTGTCAATGGAGGAGTCAAGTATGGGAAAGGTAGCACAGCCATGCCCATGATTGGGTTGGGTTTATTACAACCACACAAAAAACAAAATGATTATTCTATGTTCTAATTGCATTTCATTTTATTACACCTGAGGCTGTTAATCAAATGACAGCCTCAGGTGTGTGTTCAGTGTTTGCGGTGGAGATGAGTCCATGATAGTAAAACTCAGTCCCAGTAGAATGACAAATGCCAACATACCTGTGGCTATGTTTTTTGAGTACATACTTATCGTCTTTGCGTTTCTTTTGGGCCATGCGTGTCCCCGTTTATTATCCAAATTTTTAGCCCACTTTGTTTTGGGCCCCTGAGAGACCTATGACTATTGGATCGCTTTCAGGTCTTCCAAACAGATAACACCTCCCTTAAACAAATAGACGGTGGGGTTGATGTACGTACAGGAAGCATAAGTAAAACACTATAGTACAATAACTTAATTACACTATAATTTTTTGTTTACTGATTAATGCACCAACAAAAGCTGGAAATGGAATAAGGAGTTATCTTAACCAGGAGATACTTGTTATATTTTCTTAATTAAACCGTGTTTGGTTCTACACGGAAAGCTAAGTGCATATTTAACTTGAAAATTACAAGTTATAAATACTAGCTAATGTATTTGGATGTGAAGATGGCGTGATTTTGGTTTTAAATAGACGTACAACCAAAACTGTAAGTTAAAAAAATTTAGTCAAACTCAAAAATATTTTTTTAATTTTAAATAATATATGTATAAAATAAAAATAACTAATAAAATATTAATTATTAAATTATTGAATAGTAAACGTATATTTTATATTTTATTTTATTTTGTGTCAATACATAATGAATATATTTGTATTTTTCATTCCATCAAAATTTTTTCCACAGGAAAAAATCACTTGTAACATTAGCAGTTGGAATAGTAGGAACAAAGAATAAAATTATAGGTAAAAGTCTTAATCTTGACTTTACTATTTCTAGAGCTTTAATTTGTCCTGTTTTCAAAGTTTAAAGCAGATCAATTCAAAGAACAATCTCGAGGCCGGCTCAATAAGAAAAACAGTTTTGAACTCTTGAAAAATATTTTTGTTTACTACTAATATATTTTAAAAATATTAATAATTATTCAATAAACAATATTAACCTATTAAAAAGTAATTAAATATTTTATTAAAAGCGGACTTCATCTTATTATAATAATATTTGCCTCAACTTTATCTTGAATTTTCCTTTAAAAGAAAAACCGTATCAAATATAATTCTACAAAAACTCCAAAAAAAAATTAAAAGGAACCTTTTTTCAATAAAAAGAGCTTTTAGACAGGATAAAACCTCTGTGTAGTATCATATAAGTACTTTAAATATTATTCTCTAATAAAAAAAAGTTTACATTAATCATTTATGTTGAATTTTAATATCGACTTTTATTGTATGAATTATTGACGTAAAATTTTAATTTTAATTAGAAAGTAATATTTAAAATATTACACGTAATTTTTATTCTTTCAGATAAACTAAATTTATTGATTTTTCCTTCAGCTTCTTTATTCAAATTCTAGAGACGCATGACAATACAACCCAAAAGTTTTAACATGATAAAACATTTTTTAAGCTAAAAAAAAGTATAAAGTTATTAAAAGATTTAACTTTCATTTTGTGGAGTTCTGGAAATATACTATATAACCAACTTTATTATTAGTTGAGATTTATTATGAACTACCAAATACTCATCGAAACTCATTCAATAAAAAACAAGAGTTAAATAATTTCATAAGTTGTGACAGATTAAAAAATATTGAATTAGATTGAGATTAATTATGTGTTTGCTTGGGATGGATTGAGTTAATGTATTTGAAATGAATTAAGGTGCAATGACTTGATCAAAATCTTTTGGTGACAGTTATCTCACTAGCAAGGCTGAAACTTTGTGAAAATAGGTGTGTAATGCAAAAAACACTTTGAGGTCCAAGTTGATAAATATTTCACTAGAGTAATTAATATTGTGAAACAAAAAACATACCTCATGCAAAAAACACTTTGAGGTCCAAGTTGATAAATATTTTTTTATTTCATCTTGAAATTTTCCTCTCGTGATTGATACGATATTTTGGATAGTAAATGATACAATATTTTAGATTGAGGTGACTCATTATATGTATTAGGTCTCAAGCCCAATCTAAAATAATTATAAAACTAAATCAATTTAATAGTAAAAAATAAAACCAAAGTGATTAACTCATATGCTGTTTTTCCTTAAAAATGATTCAATTTAATTTGTAACACCGTTACGAATATTATGGTAAAAATTAATCTCTCAATATTTTGAATTATTTTTAATTTTTACTTATATACTTAATCTCTTTAAACGTGAGTCTTTTTTAATTTATTATCTTTTATCTCTAGATAAAATTTGAATAGTTTTTTTTTATAAAAATTATAAATGATTAAAAATAACATTATATATCACAATTAAATTATTTAAATTAAATCTAAAATATAATTTATATATTAAAAATATTTATTTATTTTTAAATTTTTATTATATTAAATTAAATATTTATCTCCTACCATGCATATACTAAATTACTAATTAAAATATTTCTCTTTATTTTTAACATTGCGTAACATTTAAGATGTCGAAAAATTGAAAATTAAGAAAAATTTCAAATAAAATTATGATAGGTATTTAATTTAACCAAAAATAAAATAAAATAAAAATAATTTGAATAAATTGTTTTTATTAATCTTGAAAAACGTATCGCAAAATTCACTTAAAGCCCTAGATGAAATGCAATATGGAGTTATTAGGAGTCGTTCTCAATCCTTGAATAGGGTTTCAGTACGTCTTTCTGAAATGCAATATCGATGGCTGGCTGAAAAAGCCTATGCCTTATTAGAGGACAGTACTCATATCCTCGCCAGCCTCAAACCTTGGCTGCGATATAATACTAGTTCTTTCACTCTATAGATGCATGTATGTAGAAACAGGAAATTCAGGATTTATATATGTATGTGTGAAAGATTTGTTATTCTGTTTCATATATATTTCATACATATTTGTGTTGTGTATAACTGTGTATGGACCAAAAGAGAAGGAAATGAAACAACAAATTAATTAAACGAGTTCGCTAAGCTTTCTCTTCCGCCTCGTCGTCTTCCTGCATTAACTGAATGAATTGCAAGGAAGTCTCGTTCTATCGTTATGGACAGAATCTATCTTCGCTGAGCAAGCTCGCTTGTGACGTTTTGTCGTTTTCCTTTGCTCTGCTAGCTGTAATGCTCAAACGACCATGTCCTTGTTTGTGGGCCCCTCTCTTTTTAGGTTCTTTGCTGTTACCTTTTAACATATTCATCCTTAATTCAACCAAAAATTAATAATCAAAATACCAACAAGCATAACTGCAAGAACATTGGACAAGCACAGACCATCTTTATAAAACTCTCCGTTTCAACTGGAAGAAAAATGACCTCAAGTTCATTGTTATGTCATTTTCGATGGAGACAATTTCTTTGCTACAGAAATTAATAAATATAGCTATAATTAATAATGACTCGATAGATATATACGAAGAGAAAGAAGAACAGACCAAGTCAAAGTTTGTGTAAGATTGTGGACCAGTTCCTAGCTAGCTACATTTGGTTCGATAGAGGACCAGCAGTATGTTTCTTGAACTTGATATTAATGATCTTAATTTTATAAATTAATTTTAATTAAAAATTTAAAAACTACTAAAAATAATTTCATAGTAAAACTTCTTATGAAATTTTCACTTCAATACAAAATTTGGCTTTAATTATACTTTTCTTTTTAGAAGTTTTACTCAAATTTGCTTTTATATAGGAACAAACTTGTTTTTACTTTTATACAATAAATAATAGAAGTATATTTTTTAACGTCATTTTTTAAACACACTTTTTATTATTAACTAAATTATATTAAAAATTATAAAATTTTGTGAGATCTATTTTTTATTGGATGATGCCTCATAATTTTTTAATTTTTAATATAGTTCAATCAATAATAAAAAAAAATATACCAGTAAAGTTGGTTAAACGAGATATATGAATTTAAATATCTAGTATCATGATATTACGGATAAAATAAAAAAATATATATTAAAAATTATATTACTAGTCCTCCGATTTTTATATATATAACTTTTTGTAACATTTAAAAAAATATTAAAAAAATATAAAAAATAATAGTTATTAATTTTTTAACACATGTTGTATCTAAATTATGTTTAAAATGTCATTAATAATAATTAAATGTTATTAAATATATAAAAAATGTCATTAATAATAATTAAATGTTATTAAATATATAAGAAAATGTTAAGAAAAATATAAGTAACATTCTTTTACAATGAAAGGTTACTTAAAATGATATATGCTGTGTATTTTTTGATACGACCAAAAATGTTTAAAAGGTTCAGAAATTATGATTAGTCTTTAAAGGTGTAATTGGGAAAGATCAACTCTCCCGCAAACAGGGTCTGAGGTAACGGATGGAAATGATGTGCTTTCAAATTTTAATTAGTTTTATCATCTGCAACTGCTGCTGTACATTCACTACCTCCCTGGGTAACAAGGCAAAATTTATTATATTCAATCCAAAGTACTTGGAGTGTGACCATTATACCTCTGGGCTCTGGCAGTCGAAAACGCAATAATTGACGGTTAGGCATCATTAGTACCTGGATTAAGTGAAATAACTCTGAATGGAGAACACAAATAAAAAAAATTCAATTTATATTTCATTAATTTAAGTCAACCAAATTTGATAAGGAAATTAAAGAAAATAGTCACATGGATAAAATAAGCAATGAAAAATTTGTAATAATTAAAAAGATAGAAAAAGCTCATTACATTCATAGAGCCATTTAAATTTCCAATTTTAATTTTAATTTGATTTTATTTTGACATAGAATGATAGAGAGGTTGAAAAATAAATTTACAACAGTGAAAGCCCCAAGACAGATAGAGCAGCTGGAAATAATACTAGACAAAAAAACAGCAAGACTATTCAAAGTGTTAGCTAACAAAGAACATGATTTCTTGCGGCGTTGAACGGGCCAGACCCCGGAAAAGCATTAGTTGACAAGAAAACTCAAGTTTGCTCAGCACTAAAAGACAAAAAGCAACCCAGAGATATGAGTGCAGAAGATAGAGCTGCTATACTCCATGTTTGGATGCCCGGTTAAAACAACTTTATCTACATCTGATACAAGCTACAATACGTGACTTCTGCGTCTTTTGCTCTATTTGATGAGTTAGAAACTTATAGGCATACATACTAATTAATAGTGCTGCTGAGCGTTGCACTCCGAATCTATTTCGGTTATAATTAACACTAAGCGCTGGCGTGAAAATTTTGTCACGTAGCATGAAGCGTTCTAGTTAGTAAATTGATCGAGCTCTCTTCCATTTATTGAAGATTTGCACCTTGGACAAGGATCTCAGAGCTTCAATGCAGTAATCACATTTATCTTCCTCACTTTCTCTAGTTTTTTTTTTTTTTTCTTCTCAATGTTTTGTTGAATCCCTTACACTGTGGTACATGCATGAATTCTATTGAAATCATAAGTAATTGAATTCATTTATATACGAGGTATGTTTTCTCTCGTAAATTTTAGCAACTTCTCTTTGTATTTAATGTTTTCTCCATTAGTAAAGGATTAGAATTGATTGAACTATATATAGGTTTAATTGAAGGGGCTTAGATTCAAGGAATTGAACTTAGTATAATTTTGATTATTTGAACTTCAAAATAGATCTTCCAACCCTAGTTGCTTCCCTTCATTGATTATCAATTCATTCAAAAAACTATAAAAATCAATTAAGTACTAATTAGTCTCACTTGTTGCATTTAAATTCATGTGCCATCAAACTTTGGTTGGTTTGAATAGTTCTACCTCTGTTTCATGTATCGTTGATTTAGTCTTTTTTCTTAATTTAAAATTATTATTCTTATTTTATAAATTTTAAGTCTCATTAGTTCTTTTTTCACTTATATTTCTATTTAATAATTATTATAATAATAACAACTTATCACAAGTAATAGGATATTAAATAAAATTATTTTAGTCTAAATATAATAATATTTTACATTTACTATATACTTCTTAATAGATTTGTATTAATCTCGAACATCAATAGATATAAAATAATTGAAGATATATATGGTAATAACTTGTCTGAACTAGTAATTTCATACTATTCTTGGTTGAAAATGATTTTTTATTTTATTTTATGAATGAGTAAACTCTCAATTTAATCATTCAAGTATTTACTTTCCCATTTATCGGTTTGATTTTCTCCATAACAATATACTAAGAAGAATTTGGTTAGCTATTTTATTGAAATATTTTCTTTCAGGTATGTTTTTTTCATTTATAAAATTTAAATCCAAAACATTGCTTAAATACAAGTCCAGCACATAACATTCGTGTATATATATATATATATATATATATATATATATATATATATATATATTGAAAAAACTGACATATGGTCTTTTGTTTACTTCTTTTAACGTCTTTATTCTCTTAAACTTCATTTTAGTACTATCTTATCTAACGTTTTAATATAAAAACGAGATGCTTTCTCAAGCATCCGTCATCACTGAGTATAAAAATTAGCTTTCATTTTGGAATTTACAGTGAAAAACAAAAAGAAGAGAAAAAGTGACGCATATATATAAAGGGTTGCTTTCATAAGACTTGTCTCCTAAAGAAAACCGTCAAATTTAATCATATATTGACAAGCTGAACAAATTAAGGGGTTCAACTTGAAGAAACTCGTTGATGAAGGGTGAAAAGGTTATAATTTTGGGAATAATTATATGAAGGATACATTTGTAGAGTTTAAATTACCATTACTTAGTGTATAATACCATACAAATTTTATATTTATCCTATGTGCTATGTGGAATGAAAAGAACTCGCGCGTGGGAAACATTAATTATAATTAAATGTTGAGAGGGATGCATGAGGATCCTGCAGAACCGTGGATACAAGAAGAACAACTTTACCCTTGGTAATTTTTGTTGGTACATTGAAAAGGCTAAAACAGATTTGTACATAGCGAGATAAATTTTTTTAAGTAAAAGATAGAGAAATAATTATTCACATTAGATTTTATTGTGATTGAGATTAAAATATATAAATTATGTGGTTTTTTTTTTTAAAGTCATGTATCTGTTTAAGTGGTTACATTCTTGACATGAATGTGATTCAAATTTACTTTTCACATTCTTGTTTAAAACACATATATGTGTACATGGAAATGGGAGGAAAAAAATTATTATTAAACTTTATCATAGAGGAGCATCACAACACTCCCTTTCTTATATGATTTATGGTGTTAACTAAAATTTATTAAAAAAAAATTCCCAGACTCAAATATAAGTAAAAAAAATTCATAAATGATAGACTTAAATATAAGTAATATTAACTAACATTATCTTATTTAATAATATTACCTTTAAAATATCTTTTATTTAATTAAAATTTTATTTCTTATAATTTTTTTAGTCTTAATATCAAGCTCTAATGATGAATAATTTAAAAAAAATTTATTTTTTAAATGAGAATAGTAAAAATATATTTTTTAATTAACACTACAACATGAGTTATAAAATATTACTTATTAGTTTTGATAACATTTTAATAAATATTAAAAAATATTATAAAAATACAAAAATATTACTTATTAATTTTGATAACATTTTAACAAATGTTGCATTTGAATTATGCTGTAAAATATCATTAGAATTTTTCTTTTAAAAATATTACTAAAAATATAAAAAAAATATTATTAAAAAAAATATTAATTTATTTTATAATTACTAAAAGTGATTAATATAGTAATGTAACGCATAAGCTAATTAATTTTACTTTGTGGATCCCATATATAAATAAAAAGAATTTTATTAAATAAAAAGAGAGACCTGTTAAATTTTTTTATTTATTTTTAATAAATTTAATCAATAAAAAATTTAAAAAAAACGTTAAAAAAATATTACTAGTCTTCTTTCTTTTTTATTATAAAATATAAAAACGATAAATTCGAGTTATATAATGTTACATGATGAATAATCAAAATTAAAAATTAATAACTTAAAATCTCTCATATGTATATATATATATTTATATATATTTTGATGATTTAAATATAATTTAATAAGGAAAGTTTTTCTATATGTTCTCACCACACACAAAAGGTGAAATTGTGTTCTTATTGAATTTAGTTAACTTTATTTCATATTAATTTGCATGAGTTGAAAATAGTTATTTTATTCTATCTCATATAATTTCATTTTTTGTGTTATTGTCAATTTACTATTCCATGACATAAACAGATTGTTTTGTTTACGGCTTTATCATTTGTATTGACTTTATTCCTGTCGGTGAGTGCATGCTCATGTTTCGTCGGAATGAGGAAATATCCCATATATAAATATATAAGGAAACGAGTGATCAAGGAAAATTCAAACAGCGGTCATCATCATTATATGCAGTCTGCTGCTTTTCAGTTGAAAATTTCCATTGTGCTCTCATAAAAAGGAAAATTATTTTTTATGAACAATAATGAGAGTAGAATCTCTGTAATTCTAGTTTAGCAAACAATATATAGCTCGCCAAACTCCAGCAACCTGTCGACACATTTCCAATGTGGAATTGGTTCAAAAATGTTTTGTAATTCACTAACATATACTTTTGTAATTCTATAAATTTGCACATATCAAAATATCACAATAGTTTTTTTTTATTGGATTTCAAACAAATAATTGATAGCAATATTGAAGTAATTTATACTAGTACAGAAAAAACATTTAAGAACGAAAATTTACATTGGTTGATGAAAAACATGCAGTACGTATACGAGACAATGATATTCTTAATATCGAGATAAATTTTTTATATTAGTTTTAAAAAATACTTTTTACACTAATTATGCTAAAAATTAATATAAGATATATTTTTGTATCATTTCTTTATCGATGGATTTAGAACGTAATCGTTGTTGAAATTAACTTTTATTGTAAAAAATTCATTTGTGTGAATTGATTGAGATTTCCTTGATATTTTATCTCTTGTATTTCCTGACAAGATGAAATATCTAAATATTCGCCCTGATTAATTACTTCTTGTGATTGAATTATGGTCTTGTAAAGTGATGAAATGAGCCATTTCAGTTGATGAACGATCGTAGAAGTATGGTGTTAGTATTTAAAGTGGATATCAGCCACGCACATTGATACATATAATATGTAAACCAATTAATGTCACTCCGTGCAATGTGCATATAACATAATGCCTAAGCATGTTGATGATATTTTATAGTGGAGGCAAGGAATATTATTATTGTTTTGCTAATGATGAAAGCAGGCTAGCTTGTTTAGTCGGTGGATTTGCAAAAGTATTCCCCCCTTTGCGTCATTCTCAAACTGAGACACGATTCATCTTCTAATTTAAAAAGTTGCATGATTTTCTCTTTGGCGCTGCGTCCCACATATGCATGCTCTCCCCGCTCCAACATAACAGTAACCCTAGTGTAGGATTAGGATGGTCCTAACCACTAATCGCATATATATACTAATGGTGGTCTAATAGTGTACGA
Source organism: Mucuna pruriens (assembly GCA_025330945.1). Lineage (NCBI taxonomy): Eukaryota > Viridiplantae > Streptophyta > Magnoliopsida > Fabales > Fabaceae > Mucuna > Mucuna pruriens. Next base: position 2,519,159 of record JAENHJ010000531.1, on the reverse strand, counting down.
ATAAAAAAAGTTATTTTTTATATGCATAAATATAAACAAATATAAAGATGGACCACCCTATAGCTTGTAGCCTGGTTGAGTCGCATGTAGTTACAAGTTTCAAACCTGTTCAAAAATGTGGCTGCTGTTAATGAAGTCTCAGACTCGTACAGGGTCTTACACGCACACAATCCCCCGCTATTTGTGGAGTCCCTAATTGACCCCTTTCCCACGGCCATGAAACCTTCTTGGTCTTTGAAATTTGAAAACAAGTCTTATATATTTTCACACTTCCTACAACCCCTTCTGTATACACCATTTATAAGTTAAATATATTTATATATATAACGGCCTGAAAAATAAATGATAATTTTAAAAAGTGGTATAACATAAATATAAAAAAATAGAATGTAAAAAAAAATAAAAATTGTATGTTATTTTTAAAAAAGAAAGTTGGTACATGCTCCACCTTTTTCATTCATTTGTTTCCGTATTGACAAGGTGGTGTATTTTTTATTCGTAGGATAGGAATGTACTGTCTATAGGTGTTTGTAGTGTCCCATATTATTAACTCCCCAGGAAAAGCATACAAAGGCATTCACATTAAATAATAAAAAAAAAATAATGAGTGAAAGTTACGTGGGCGAATAGCCAACAAGAGAATTTTGATTGAAGTGGTGTTGCTTAATGGTTAACAGGGACTAGGTAGGAAGAGGAAGCATGCGCGGAGTGCGCAGTGCACACCCAAAAAGGTCGAAACAGCATAAAAGAAAAAGTAGAAAAGAGGGTGAGAAGTAAGAAAGGGGTGGTGACGTCATTGTGGTGTAGGGCAAAGGGGAGGAGAGAAATTTGGTAAGCGGCGGAGAAAGCTACCCTTACTGGACCACTTGCTTTTTAATAGACAAACATTTAAAGCTGTGTGTTCGCCACCTTCACTCCTCCACTCTCACTCTCTCGCGCGTTCCCTCCCTCGCTTTGCATCACTATCAATAACAAAATTCTTCCTCTTTTGTTTACGGCCATTTAATTTCTACAACTTACAAAAGTCATTTCTTACTTTCTTTACAAATTTTAATTATCACCCCCAAAAAATCAATTTTTTTAAGGTTTTATTCTAAGATTTATTAAAATAAATATTTTCAGTTTATTTTAATAGACACCTATATATGATTAAACTTACAATGATGGAAGTAGCAACATGTTTTTTAACCTCACTTTATTTTTACATATTGTTTGTTTTTGTAATTCCCATGTCCAACAATAAAATTTTATTAAATTTTCACCAAATTTCTAATTTCTAAAATTTTAAAATTATTTCACATTTTAAACCCATCGTAAACTCCCTAAAATAATATTTAGATACAAATAATACAAAAATTAAGTAGAAGAAAAATTATGGCACGATGAAAATTGGTTAAATTTAAAATTATATAAATTTAATTGACTAAATAAATTTTGAAAAATTAAAATTACACGCATTCCAAATTAATAGAGGAAAAAATTATAATTATAATTAAGTCGAGTGTCTTACATGTATTTATTGTTTAATTTCATTTTTTTAAATTTATGTTTGTATATTTTTGTTATTTATTCAATTTTTTTGTCTTAGCATTAAATATGTATCTATATTAGTTTTGAAAAGTAAAACTCATTTTGATTACGTTTAAAAAAAACTAGTCATTAATTATTAGTTAAAGGATATATTTAACTAGCAAACTAAAAAAAAATATATTACAATTTTAAAACTTGATTGAGGCAAAAACTTAGAAGAAAATAGGACATGGATGATTGCAATGACTTTCAATAAAATTTAATTATTTAGCTACTCCAAAGTAGTTAATTATTAAAAATTATTTTAAATTAAAAAAATTATAAGTTACATAACCTCTCATTATTTTGATTATTGTCTCTTTCTTTATTTTTTTTATCTCAGAATTTCAACTATTTTTTTTTTCACTTTCTTGACTCTCCTCTCGTCTCAAACTTTTAAACTATTTTTTTCCTGTCACATTCTTTCGTCTCACTCCCTCATCTCAAAAAACTTACTCCTCTATTTCAAAACTTCATCCATCCTTTACCCTATTCTTTGGACTTAAAACTTTAAACTCTCATTTTTTTCCCCCATTTACATCCTCCCTCACTCTTGCATGTGAAAACTTCAACTCTCATTTTTTTTTTTTAACTTTCCTTCATTTCACTCCTCCGTCTTAAAACCCAAACCTCCATTTTTTCAACCATTACTATCCTCTTTCTCATTTTTCTATCTCAAAATTTAATTTTGTTTTAGTTTTTTAATTTAATTAAAATAATATAATCTAATGTGACAAAAATAAAAAAAATTAATAAAAATTAATTGAGTCTTAGTATAAAATAATTTTACTGATCAGGCATAACCATAATACACACATAGAAAGAGCGGAAAAGATATTTGACACATTAAATAATCCGACAACTCAATTAAGGGTGCATTTAAGTAAATAATTTAACTAAATAATAATTACTTATTTAATAAAATTATTATTAAATAGTTTATATAATAAGTTAAAAAAACAATAATAACACACTTTCAAAATATCATATTTACAAAAACAATTTGGCGAAAATTGTTTACAATGGGTTTAAAATGTGAAATAATTTTAAAATTTTAGAAATTTGAAATTTGGTTAAAACTTAATAAAATTTTATTGTTGGACATGGGATTTAGTTTGGAAAAGAAAAATATTAACTTTTTTATTTTAAATGAAATTTAATGTTTTTAGTGATGAGTTTCAAGAAAATTTTAAAATAATTTAAGTGATTTAATTTGTGAAGATTTTGAGTACAATATGGGAATTTTAAGAGTTTAGATTGAAAAAATTGACAACACGACCAGATTATTTACTTTAAAATAGATAATTTTAAGTATTTAGAAAAAAAAATTAAGAATTAAAACTACACGTACATAGCCCAAACTAAAGAGTATAAAATTACAATTAAACCAATACATTACTACAATTTCATAGTCAAAAGTTTACAATACATAGTACAATTAATAATGATGCATGTGAACCCAGTAGTTGGAATTAAGTTTTAAATCTTAATTTGAATATTTATAGTTACGTCATAATTAAAATTGTTTAATAATTATATATTTTGTGTTTAGGTTATGTAAAAAATTAGGACAAAAATAAATAAATTCAATTCCAATTCTAATGATATATAACTCTCAATTTTGAAAGTAAAATTAATAGTAAATCTTTTACTTTACGTTTTAATTATCATATAAAATGACATAAATATAATTAACAAGTCCCTCTAATAGGTTATAAACTGATTTAACTAATTTATAAGTTATTTAATTAAAATAAACTTGTTTAGACGAATTTATTTACTTTCTAATTAACTTTCAAAAAGTGATTTTAGACAATATAATATTTTTAATTAAATTATATTTTTTGGTAAAAAATAAAAAAATCACAAAAAACTAAAACTGAAACAACTACAATTGGCTATTGCTTAAAAAATGATAGATACTTGATATATATACTGTTGACGTCATGTATAAATATAAAGACTTACATCAAATTTTACTTGTTGAATTGAATTCATTTAACGACTAAAATTGTTTTACTTAAAAAATTAAAAAAATAGATTAAGTGAGTTCCAATTTTTTAGCTTCCAGGGATCGTGTGATTCAATTGAAGTTTTAAATTGATTGAATCAACTGAAGCAAAAACATTCGAAAACTTTGTTCAATCAATTAATCAACTATTATAAATGATAATTAATAGCGATAATATTGGAAAAAAAAAACTCCAATGGTTCGACCAATTCCAGATTTATATGCGTTTTCTTCATTTGATTCAAACAATTGATTCAGCCAATATTTTGTGGGAGACTCGCAATGGCAATAGATGTTGGGATTGAAGCTAAAAAATTGAAGAAATTAAGAAGAAAACTTCACGACTCACTTAATCTATTTTTTATTTTTTAAATAGAATAGTTTTGGTCGTTTGAAACGAGTGAGATTTAATATCAGTTTTTAGACTTGCACCTGAGAACGGATCATATATATATATATATATATATATATATATATATATATATATATATATATATTAATCAAATAATTAAATATGTTATTTTATATATTTATTAGATAGATTATTAGTTAATATCATCAAATACTTTTAATTCAATCAATAATTTATAAATTTTTAATTAATTTATAATTAACTTTTTTATCTAGCTCATGAGTTAATTTTATTTTGCAATGTTCCGTAACAAATGAATAGCTTGAATATAATTTTTTTATACATTAAAATTTATTTTAGAAAAATACATGCTTCTTGTAAGGGTAGAGGATACTACCAATTTTAACAATAATTTATAGGAGAATTTATACATTGATCAGATGTGTCAATTCTATTGGCAATAACTTATATATAATAATATAAAGACTTAAATACATTTTAAATAATATGACTGATTTTAATTATTATAATTTTTTTTCATTCTTAGAATTCTGACATATTTTTTTTATTATTTTTAGTCATTGTCCCTGATTCTAATTAGTTAGTACTAATAAGATTAAAAAATAATGATTGAGATAATTAAAGTAATAAAAAATATTTTAAATTATTTTTAGACATTCAATTTAATTAATTAATATATTTATTATTCTATATAAATAAGATAATTAATTATATATAATTTACTATTATAATTTTTGTAATATATTTATCTATAGTGATTTTATTTCTTTTAATATTATTTATACTTTTCAATTCACTAATTTACTTTTAGTATTATACTTTATAAAAATATAATTTAATTTTAATATAAACTTTTGATGTTATTTTTATATTTCAATTTATTAATTTTGACTTGTTGTAATATAATTTATTATTTAAAATATATCTCAAGTAATGATTTTATTTTCAAAGACAAAAATAAGTTGAAATATAATATATTAAAAGTAAATTATATTATAATCATTCAAAATTAATAAATTGAAATATAAAAATAATATATTAAAATTAAATTATATATTTCTAAATAAATTATAATTTTTTGAAAAAAAAAGTTAAAAATAAATTAGTGAATTGAAAAATAAAAGTAATATTAAAATAAATAAATTACTGTTTATAATATATATTAAAATATAAATTATATGTAATATATTATTTATATAAAATAATAAATATATTAATTATACTAAATAAATAAATAAATACATTAATTAATTGAATTATGCATATATAAATAATTTAATTATCTTAATTTAAAATATTCTTGATTACCTTATTATGTTAATTAATATTATTGATTTTAACTGTGATAAACATTAAACTAAGTAGAATAAATAATAAGAATTAAAAAATAACAATTTTGCTAAACCTAAAATGTAATTAAGGATAATATAAATATTATTATATAATAATATTTTAGTTGTGTTAATTAGCAGTAATATTTAACTCATTTTAATGCCTCTAATTATGGGTAATTAATGATTGGCTTGCATCTACCTTGAGGAAAAAATTGTCGAAAACGGTTCAATGGGATAAGGTTGATTGTGGTTTATTTTTGGCAATTTTTCTCAGTTATTTATTATTTTGCTTATCCTTTTACTTCTCAAACTTTTCAGCCTTTTAATTCTTTCATTAATTGTAAGAAAACAATATCGTTTTAATGAAGTTATTTTATTTTAAGAATGAAATGATTTATGCTTTGTCTGAATCAACGCAACCGAGTTACTATTTTTTAATTTGATGAAAATTAGCTGACTTGAACCAAGTTACTATATAATTATAAACATATAAAATAGACTTAACATTTTATTCAGACGGGTGATCAAATTAAGTAGTTCAAAGCAATCATTAATAATTATATGTAGTTTCAAATATTTAATCTAGATGTATTATTTTCCCAGATATACAGCTTACACACGAATGATGTATGGACACTTTGTCATGTTCGTGAAATGGAAAGAATTAAGAAAACACTCTTGTAAAATATTTGGTGATGCAAAGCATGATTGGAGCTGGTTTTGATTGAAAATTACCTGTGATCAACATTATCATTTTCAATCCCAAATGGCAAATCGCCAATAATCATTGGCAAATAAGACCATGATAAAAATAATAAATGTACGTAGCTAGTATGCAGTTCATTGAGCATATGTATATATTGGAACGTAGGTTTGCCCTAAACTTTTTAGTTTATAGTTCCTTAAAAGGTCCGCAGTTTAATTTGGTGTATTAAGTAAAAGCTAATAAAATGGATAGATTGAAATGCAAATGCGCGTGGAAGAGGCATATTTTTGGATGATGAATAAATATAAATAAAAAAAAAAAAGAAAGAAAGATGCGGTCCCATGCAAAATGGAGAGATGAGGATGGGTGGAGTACTTTAATACACCAATTAATAAGAATTAGATGGGCAAAGATTGGACCACCTCATCTCAATATCTCATCTCGCGCTCAGTCCCTAATTTTAGGAACATTTTACACAAACCCAGGCGCATCTATTCTTTCTCTTTTCACTCCTTCTCTTCCCCTTTCTCTATGCTCTGTAAGAACACAACAGATTACACAGATTAAACAACACAACAGAAAACTCTGCTACCTAGCCTTTATTATTATATTTTTTGGAAGAGAGCAGAGGGTGGCCCACCAAACAGAGTTCTATTGCTCTGAAAAAGCCAGTAAAAGACTCCTACTTAGGATCACTTCGATCTTGGGATTCGTTTCCCTACAAAGATCCTCTTAATCCCATCACCATTTTTTGTTCTTAAAAAATTCCCAAGCCTTGTCATTGTGAACCAATAAATAAATAAACAAATTCATGGGCGAAGAGAGACCCTACAAATCTACAATTTTTCTATCATGGCAACATTATTGTGGGTGGTAAAAGCAGAATTTGTTAAAAAATCAACATTTTTGTAAATCAGAGAGCAACTCATGTGGCGGCTTGTAGTATATGTACCAGGCAAAGGACGATCATTACTTTCTGTTGCTCCTGGTCCTTCATAAGTACTTTGTAGAGAAGGTCTGTTTTTTATTTTTATTTTTTTTTATTTAATACTCATATCTGACAATGCTTTTTATTTATACATTCAATTATTTGCATTCAATTTAAAACAGTTTTTTTTTTTAATAAATATTATTTATTTTACTGGTTGTAGGTACTTAGGGATAAGAAATAATTGAGGAAATTTCCTTGATATTTTTCTTACTGTACCAGAAGTCTATTTTGGTTGTATTTATATCTTGCATTGACCCACTTCTAAGAGAGAGAAAGAGAGAGAGGGGTAGACAGACATATATGAAATGATGATCATGGCACGAGGGTCATCATCACCCCATCTGATCTTCTATTTCTGAGGAAGTATTTCTCATCCTTGTTCCTAGGTTGGTTTTCATGGTAGCTTTATGTTGGCTTATTAAGAGAACAGGTCTGAGATAAAAGAAAGCTCGCACTTACTCTCCAATTTATATATATACCACCGTCGTTGTCCCGACCACCGGCGGCGCCACCAGCCTACTTTGATCCGTTTCCCACACACCTAACTAATTATTCCACTCTTCCATTACGGTAAGATCTGAGAGTTATTTAATTACTTTCCACAGAAACAAGCAAAGTAACTATTCAACTTCCTTTCTGCTTTTCGGCTTATAAATAATTGGGTATGGTCCTCCCTTGATGCTTTTCATCTCTGTTTCAGTGAAAGAAGCCAACCATATCCCTTGTAATGTTCCAACATAAGAAACCTGCAGCAGTATAAGTAATTGGTGAGAAGGCAATTGATTGATGAATTAAGAAGAAGAGTAGCAAGTTGATGAGCTTTATATTATAATTTAATTTGATGGCTCGACAAGTGTGTGAAGACAAATCGTCATCTGGATTCTGCTACTCCGATGTATCATCGGGTAATCCAACGATGCTAGTGAACCAGATCCAAGGGTTTGTGTCAGACCCTGAGATGTTCAACCTCACCACAGGCATGGAAATGATAGGGTTTCCAAAGAGTGACACCAACGCTGTCATGTGGAGAAGTTATATCCCCAAACCGGGTCCTTCCTCTTCCAAACCCATCAACGACTCTTTCTACCACCATGACTACAATAGTAACAAGCCTGCAGATTTCACACCCGGAAATATTTCTGAAACAAGTGCCGAGAATCTAATCGTGGGACCTCACGATTCAGCCCCGTGGCAAGACAACAACAACAACAACAGGTTTGATGATTCTTCTTTACGGTGCGTGTTCCCTTGCGAAGCCAACGAAAGGCCTAGTCAGGGTCTTTCGCTCTCTCTCAGTTCAACAAACCCTTCCACTATCGGGTTGCAATCTTTTGAGCTAAGACAAACGAGCCATCATCCTGATTTTGTTTCATCGAGTTCCAGAGAAGGGTTCTTTGGAAAATCAGTGAGTACTGTTCAGCAGCAACAGATGTTACAAGATGGGTATGCAGCTTCTAAAGCTGCAAATCTTTATCAACAAGGACATTTCCTGGTCAAGAATTCCAAGTACTTGGTGCCTGCACAGGACCTTCTCAACGAGTTTTGTAGTCTAGGCGCAAAGCAAAGCGACGCGGGAAAGCCAAAACCGTCCTCCAAGAAGCAGTGGGAAGAGGATAATAACGGTGTCGGTTCCTCCAAGAAGCATTCTCTCACCTCTCTAGAGTTCGTGGAGTTGCAGAAGAGAAAGACCAAGCTGCTTTCGATGCTGGAAGAGGTATATATGTTCCATGTTTTTTTTTTTTCCCAAATCTTGTTTGGCTTCATTTAAGAGCGTGTTATGTTATGTACTACTACTTTTTCGCAAGGAAATAACACCTTTTTATCCATGGTTCCCAAAAATATGGAAAAAGGTGTGTATGTAAGTTAAATCCGCGCCTTTACTTCAAGTGAATTGGTATCTATCTATCTATCCATCAAGGTCTTTTAACTTTTGGGTGGTGTGTATGTGGGTTATCTGATGGGATTGGGGTCTTTCGATTTTGATTCCTGAACTAACTGAGCAGCCACTACGGGCCCTATCATTAATGCTCGCCTCGTGACAATTGAGCCTTTTTCATTTTACCTTTTGTTGGCAACAACATATATGCTTTCATCTACATATAGCATGGTGAATCGTTTTCATTCCATGGGGACTAGCTGTAACTTTCAAATTAAAAAGTGTTATTGACTTTGGTTTGGGTTCAAGGTTGACAGAAGATACAAGCACTATCGCAATCAGATGAAGAGCGTGGTGTCGTCGTTCGAGGCGGTGGCGGGGAATGGTGCCGCCACGGTGTACTCAGCGCTGGCGTTGAAAGCCATGTCGAGACATTTCAAGTGTTTGAAGGATGGGATTTTGGGGCAGATTCAGGCCACAAGAAAGGCCATGGGAGAGAAAGACCCAGTTGCACCAGGCACAACAAAGGGCGAAACTCCAAGGCTTAAAGTCATTGACCAAGCACTCAGACAACAAAGGGCCTTTCAGCAAATGAGCATGATGGAAACACATCCTTGGAGACCCCAACGTGGCCTTCCCGAGCGAGCCGTTTCAGTTCTTCGGGCTTGGCTTTTTGAGCATTTTCTCCATCCGTAAGAATTTTAACTCTTCTTCTGTAACTGCTACTTGGCTACCTATATTATTCAACTCCTAATATAGGTAACATACAAAAATACATTTCTCTAAAAAATCAATGTTCTCTCTAAAATATATAAAGAAAAAAGAACAGCTAGCTGCAACTTGATGCTGCCGTGAGTTTCTCATGGGTAGCGTATAGAATCTCAATCATTTGTGCTTGCAAAAACTATGGTACATTTTGGTAGTTTCTGCGCATCACTATTCAGATTCCTTCTACTGGTATTTCGTCATATTATTTTCAATATTTCGTTTGTAACGTGGACATATAAATAATCCTTTAAATCGGTCCTCTCTCTATTACTAATCATACTTCTTTATGTATATTTATCTCCCCTCCCCTCAAATGTTGCTCAAATCTAATAAATTACTAGCTAGGTTAATTACATTGAAGGTCAGATTCTTAATTAATTAATTAATTTTTGAGTGTAAACTTTTGCAGGTACCCAAGCGATGTTGATAAACATATTTTAGCCCGCCAAACCGGTCTCTCGAGAGGCCAGGCACGTTCAAATGATCTTTCTCTAACATATATATATATATATATACACTTCATTTCCATACGGATTATTTTGCATTATAATAAAATGGACATTAGGTATGAAGTGGTTATTATTATATTATATGCATATATTGTTGTGAAAAATGAAAAGTGGATGTGTTTGAAAGCAGGTTTCGAATTGGTTTATTAATGCAAGGGTGAGGCTGTGGAAGCCAATGGTGGAGGAAATGTACTTAGAGGAAGTGAGGGATCGTGAAAACAACACAGCTAATTCCTCAGAGGGGGCTACCGATCCAGAGAATGTTCAAAACCCTCCACCTCCTTCATCGCGATCAGAGGATCAGAAGCCATCATTGGTTCGAATTGACTCCGAATGTGCGTCCTCCATCATCAACAACCACACACCGGATAACAAAAACGACCCAAAGAGCCAAGACCAGTGCTTTGGGTCGGTGGAGCTGGATTTTTCATCTTACACGCACCAGCACCAGCACCAGCACCAGCACCACTCCTCGGGTATGATTTCTTACGGAAATAATGATCAGAATGGGAACCAGAGCGGGGTGTCTTTGACGCTAGGGTTACAGCAGCATGGGGTGAGCCTAGCGTTCCCGTCAGCAGCACAGAGTTCATTGTACTACCCAAGGGACCAAATTGAAGATTGTCAACCAGTTCAATACTCTCTTTTGGATGCTGAGGGACAAAACCTGCCTTACAGGAATTTGATGGGAGCACAGCTGCTCCATGACTTGGCTGGATAGACCACATTCAAATGCCCGGTCAGTACAAAATTATGATTACTTTTTTTCCTTTTAACTAGCTACGTACAAAATTATATATATAGTACACAATTAATGCTTAATTCCATACCTAAAGCTATATATACTTGCTTAGATAAACGTACAGTTTAATTTCAACATGTGTATTCATGCCTATAATTTCGAATTGGAGTTCCTAAGTCAACATTTATATATACGGAACTTGTTTACTTAGTAGTGCATGTTTATAAACTCATTACAAACTAAGAATCCCCTCAATTTGACCTCAGAACATTAAAACTATTAACTACTTGTTAGAAGTAAAAATTACGTATTGATATTTCTTTTTTGTTTTTGTAACTAATCTCGTGGGTTCGATCCCCTCTGAGGGACTACGTTGATAGGGGCTTCCATTTGCCACTAAGTTAGTGGCAAATAAAATTCTTTTTGTGAGGGTTGGAGATATTTGTAGTTTCTTATGAAAAGAAAAGAATATATATTGCAAAACGACAATAACATTTGGCTGTACAATTTTGGTTGGACACTAAGAAGAACAAGAATTACAAAAAAATATCAAAGATAATTTGGTGGTTGTGGTCCCTATTTCACCCTCATCAAGACAACATCTCGTGCCGATAAGAATTGGTTGCTTTATGATATGTCAACTTTTGTTATTGGTTTATATATATGTGCCCCTTTCTTTTTGGCCAATATAAGAGATACCGTTCAATTAATAAATTTAGTGTCAGAGGTGCTACGTTATTCAAACGATCCTATCACCTCAGCTCCCATATGTTCTCTATGGAATGCAACTTGTGTGTTAAAGGATGAAGAACAGAATCGCACCCACCACAGATGGATACCTATTTACATCCGTACATTTTCGAACGTATATTGCTATACCACTAGTAACGCAACTGATTACACCATCTTCATTTAAACCTGTATTACCTACTATTTACTCGTAATAATTATATAATTATTTTTTTAATTTATTAATAGTATAAATATTTTGTATACTATTCTTTTAATTATAACTTGTTATATATAATAAATTTATTTAATTTCATCATAATTAATTAATTATCTCAAAGTTTATATAAAGGATAATTTTTTATTAATTAATAATATAAAAATCTTTGTATTAATCATGTATAAAAGGTAAACTCTTAATTTTTTTCTTTATAACTTTTTTGTGAAGGCTTTTGTGTATTGATATTTAATTATATCATACAAAGTACGATAATGTTTAATTTTGGGAATGTGATATATATATGTAACCAAGATAATTAAGGAGGAGAAGAAAACAAATCAATAAAAAGTTTAATATTTGAAAAAATAAAATTATTTTATACTATTATATATCTAATATTTTTTTTAGAGATCACATATACTGTTCATAAAAAATAATCTTGTTAAAATTGAGTAGAATTATTCACCAGTAAAAAAGTTGAATAAAATTATTATGAGGAGCAAAACCTTACACTAGTTGTTTTCATGTACTGCTCGGTGGTTATATATCTAATAGTTTAATGCCAACAAATTATTATTTATATGAGATATCAAACTTAATAAATATATATAAATTTTATTATAACAGTCTCTCGATTTCCCTCGCTTATATATATATATATATATATATATGCTGGTTTTCTTTTCTTTTTATATTTTGTTGGTTTGCAATGAATTTAGTATTTCCTGTGTTACGTAACGTTTTATGATGAATCCATATATGGGAAGAAAGACGAAGTAGAGAAAACAAGACGAGGCTTCTTTCTACTGGAGTGTGGGGGTGGGTATATATATACATTACACACGGAAGCAGTCACATGGTTGACTTCCTAGAAGTTAATGTAATAGGCGTACAATATACTCCACTGGAACTAACTATTACTTGTGTAAGGGAAGTGAGTAATTTAGGCAGGGGAATGAATCCTTTCACGTGGGAAAAAAGTTGAATTTTTTTTTTAAATGTTACTATCTCATTATTTATTTTTTAAAATAAAATATATTATATTGATACAAATTTTGAACGATGAGAATCTCACCTGTGAAAGTGCAGAATGTGGATCCATTCCGCAGAACGGTATACCGAAGAAGACATATTATATGATTTTCTCTCTGCAAAATTGGGATAATTAAAGAAGCCTAGGGAGAAATTTATATTGATATACAAAAATGAAGTAGACTTAATTGATTGCTGATTAATGCAATAAAACAAAAGTTTTCATAGGGAGAGGACTGGGAATTGTAGGGGCATTGTGGAGGTCCACTTCACCCAACGAATGGAGAAGACAGGAAGTGAAGAAGAATTGTTCCATTGTGATGATTGGTGTGGTGCAGTGCAGTGCAGTTAATTGGTGTGACTAATGAACAAATACAAATACGGAAGAATATTATTAAGAGTGAGGAGGTGAGATAGAATTTCATATGTTGGTGTTAATTTTACAACAATATGATATGACATATAATATAGGGTCTTCGTCTTCTTCAACTTCCTAACCAAATTGCCAAATTTGTCCAACTCTTGAAATAACTCCATAAAACAATTTCCGCATGTTGCGGCCGTGTGAGTTTTCCTTTTCGTACGTGTTTCTATGTCTTGCCAGTTGGGTATTAATAAGGTCATTACAATAAATGGAACATTTATATATTTCTTACGCCTACTAAAAAGAAAAATAGATTTCTAGTAGCTACGTATCGGGTTAATAATAATATTCTCGTGTTCTCTTTCAAAACTGAATTTGCCTAGTTAAGTATGGAGTTGGTAGAGAGAAACATGTTGCACACAAGGTTATTTATGCTTCGTATGGAACTGAAAAGTGAAAAGGGGAAACAAGCCGCTACCCAATGTCATTATTGATGAATCCGTCAATGAGGAGTTTTATATTCCATGAACGGAAAACTAATTAAAGATGAGATATGGAATATCAGAGAAGAATTTGACATTAAGGATATAATACACAATGCTTTCTGCATGCTGAGTTAACCTTGAGAGAAGGACCGATATAAAGTAATAGGACTTCTGGATAAAACTTTTTTTTTTTATATTGGAAGATAAAATATAATTATAATTATTAATTAAAAATTAACTGTTAAAATTATAATTAATTTAAAAGACTTTTTATATAAGATCTTAATTTTATCATAATTTTTAATTTTTAAATCAATATTTTTTCATTATCTTCTAACAATACATTATAATATATAATAAGATTATCGAAAATTCATATAATAATAAATATTTTAAAATTCAAAATTTACGATAAAAATTAACTATTGAACTCTTAATATCTTCAAAATTTATTGTCGATATTAATTAAGATTTGAACTTCTACCATTTTAGTTAAATAACTAAGTAATTATCACTTTAGTAAATCAATAATTTTTAATTTATTAAGAATATGAATTTTTTTCAAACTCATAAATATTAAGATCTTTATTTTATACTAATTCAAAACAAAAATTAATATAAATTATATATATATATTCCACCTCTTGGTAGTCGAACCCAAGGTGGCGACTAGGAGAAGCAGGATTGATGACTTTTTTTATGGGCCCATGTATACCTGATTTATAGTTTAAAGCATTTTGTGCTTCTTACGTAAGCCCATTAATATTGGGATTGGGCCGACACATATATGTCTAATAGTCTATATTCTCATCTCTATCTCTGCCGGCCTGGAATTACAAAATGGCATTAATATTCCACTTGAATATGGTAGTTAAATGTCTAAGCCTACTTACTACTGGAAATTCTTCAGAAAAGTCAACCTACTTTAATGCTTTTTTTTGAATGTGCTTAAAGGACAAGCATAATTTATTACAAGCATAAATATTATATCCAACGTATTAGTGTATATGATTATATAATAACCAATTGTGTAATGAAGAGTATGGTATAAGTGAATAAAGTAAATGAAGAAATTAGAATTTAAATTTTAAGATAAAAGGGTAATGGTTTAATTTGTATTCTTTTATTCCCTAATATTTGATGTCATGCAAATTTTTTTAACTTAATTCTCTATTGTTGATTTATCTCTTAATTTTACCTGAAGTCTATAGTCCATACTCCTAATATTCTTTATTTTAGATTACAACTTTAGTTAGTCATATAAAAATATAATTAAAAGCAAACATAAGTCACATCGAAGTAGATTAAATAATTAATTAAATCAAAAATTTGAAAAAAAAAGTTTCATAGTACAATTCTTCCTAAAGTTAATTATTTTATGATTCTACCAATTAATTGCATCATGATTGGTAACAATTAATTGATTAGAAATTTGTACAATTTGATAAATCTCAAGCAAATATATTAAAATGATAAAATAATTCAATAGCAAAAAAGATTTGTATTCGATTTTAAACTAGGGGTTCCTAATACAAACTAAGTGATAACTCAAAAGGGGTTGGCTACTCAATTTTAAACTAGGGTTCCTAATACAAACTGGTCTTTTGTGAGGCTTCCTTTTTGGGTCGAAATCTCAATTTTTATTATGTTTTTTTTTTACTCGAGAGTTTGTATTACATTAAACTCAAAAGACAAGAAGTGAATTTTGTGTTATAAATATTAAAAATAATGAAATTTTCACAAAAAAAAATTATTCTTGACATTAATATACAAAATTTCAGTTTTTCACATTTAAACAAAAAATGGAGTAAACTTCTAGAATCATTGTAATATGGCATTCATAAGTATACCAAAATAAATAATTAAAAAAAGGAAAAATATGATCCACCCTTTTTTTTTTTACCCCATGGTGGGCTAGCGATTTTGGTGTTAAGTTATATCTAAACTCAAATTCTAATATAATATTGGAGCATATGTAGTGGTTGTTGTTGGACTATTAGGTTATCTATTATTTGATTGTTATTAAACCACTTGCAGATATTTATTCTTGCAAACTTTATTATTAGGAAAGTTGAGTCTACTTATATATATTATTTGAATCATATGATTTGTCAATGTAGGATCTCTAACACACATTTCTCACCTTACAATTTAAATTTGTGAGATTGAGTTAAATTCAAATTCTAATACATTTTGGAGTAGATTAGAATGGAAGAAAGAAAGAGATATAATATGGTAGAAAGAGAAATAAAAAATAGGATGAATAATAAATATGATAGGTAATATAATAAAATAAAGAGAGATATAATAAGTGATAGATATGATTAAAAAAAAATAAAAAAAAGAAGTTAACATAAGAAAAACATAACCTAAACTTCTTTTTCAGTCATCCATGTCTCATATCTCTTGCATAATCATAGTTCGTGTAATCTAAGTTCTCTTCATTTCCTCCCTTCTTGTACAACAACTTAAGATGGGTTATATACTTCTTACTTATCTCAGCACTTTCCTAGTTGCTTGTATTGGAGACTCCATGTATCCACTGATTAGACATACAAAACATCGAATTAGGTCGCATGACAGTCAAATACATTAAACTTCCTATGATATTTTTTTGGTCACATAAACTTCCTATGATATGCTTATAAGTGTAGTCCATTTTTTCTTCTTTTTCATTCTTTCACGAGCTTGGAACATGGAACAATAGGATTGTTCACTAGAATGCATTGGTCTATCTTAAACCTTTCCAACACCTATTGAACATACCTTTGTTGGCTAATAAAAATGTTGTCTAGTCTTTGTAACACTTCAATACCCAGAAAATAAGTAATTCTTCCAAGATCAGTCATGTCAAACTCATCATTTCAATAAATATGAGATCATCAACCTGAAGACAAATGATTAACAATTTACCTTCATCCATTATTTTGATGACCAGGGTTTGTTCATAAGTACATTTCTTGAACTCTTGCTTCAAAGAGTAGGATTCTATACAGCTAGACCAAGCTCGAAGAGTTTGTTTAAAGTCATATAATGCCTTCTTCAATTTGTACCCTTTTGTTCTTGTCCTTTCAACTCATAAACAGGTGGTTGTGCAACAAACACTTCATTTAGTTCTCCATGAAAAAGGATGACTTGATGTCTAACTGATAAATTATCCAATCCTTCTTAGCTTCAAGTGCGATCACAGTTCAAATTGTATCTAAACGAGCTACAGGTGCAAAAACTTCTGAAAAATCTAAACCATATTAATGACAGTAATCTTTTGCAACTAAACGAGCTTTGTACTTATCTACCTCCCATTTTCATTGAGCTTTGTTTTGTAAATCCATTTGACTCAATATTTTTCCCTCCAATTGGTAAATCTGTCAGCTCCCATGTATCATTCTTTTCTATAGCTTCCATTTGTGAATCCATGGCTTTTCTCCACTCCTCACTCTTCATTGCTTCTTTAAATGTAAATCTCTGTTTGCAAACAGAGCTGCTAAGTTTGCTATGTCTTCCTTCTCAGAAAGTGGGGTTTAATTACAATTGATCTCAATAATCTGATATTTTAAAACACAAGCAAACTACAGACAACGGTAAAAAAAAAAAAAAAAAGTCACAATTGGTAGCATCTTGTTAGTCCCCAAGTCATCATTTATTGTATGTAGAAAATTTTGACATTATTATTCTGCCATAACAAATGTTGGATACTGGATTTTTGTTTTCATTGCAAGATCGAGGCCAAGTAAAAGGAAAATGTGTTTTTTAATTTGAAACTTTGTGTTGTCCGGACACCTTCTGAGCATCACGCGTGATCAGAAGGAATGAAGGACGATGGCATTAAATAATCTCCTCTGGCTGCATGCATTACACAAAGGGAATGTAATGTGTTTGTGATGGTGACTGGTTTTGTTGTTGATGTCCAAATACCAACATCCTTACGCAATAATGAAAAATCAATAAAACAGACCTCGTTCTGAATCCAAGTGTTATCTGTGATACCAATTTACCTAGTACTTCAATCGATAATGGATTCAATTTTCGGGTCTTACTTGTACGAAACAAATACTATTAAGTTTACGAAAGATTATACTATATGTGAACCAAAGAAAGTGGGGTAAAAAACTCCATTACCTCTCTTAGGTTTCCGTGTTTGTAATAGCAATTAGTTAAGTTTAGCAATAGCAAGTCGATCAGAACAATAATTTCATTTCTGATTTATGCTCGGGGTATTTTGAGTGGGAGAGACTCGCTGTAAAGCACGCATCTGAATCTTTTTAGTTGTGTACGCATCTGAATTCTAAGGATTATCTTCAACCATGCAAAATAATTACAAATTGAACTTAATTAAATTTAAATACAAATTTGTAACCAATAATAATAACAACAATTATGAATTACAACATGTAGATTCTTTCCACAACCACCCGATTTCAGAGCGCCCAGGAAGAATGACAAAATTTCAAAGTTAACGTCCAATAAATGAAGAAATAAACTCCAAGAATATAGACAAAAAACCCAATAGGCTAATATTAATCAACACGCGACAATTAAGGTTCGCTGACTTCACCATCTCTACATATACCCACATCTATCTCCACGGTTCCTTTCTTGTTCGACTTCATCACTCTGCAACAGTTTCTCCTTGGGGCCTATCAGTAAAAGGCCGAAACACCCACATGTTAGAAGACAATTTGAATTAATTATTTATCAAAATGGACATGAGTGTTAAAAGTTATGGTTGTGACAAGAACTTACTCTATCCCATAGATGCGGGTCTGGCTTCTTATGTACCTCTACTTTGTCAAGAGCAGAAGGATCAGCCATCTTCCACCGACATTCTGGATGAGGAACGCGATGTCTTTCATATTGAGTCACTGTCTGTCGCGATGTGGAATTGAGTTTGGCCTTTGAAAAGTAAAACACGAAAGGCTTCTGACATGGGTTTCTGCTAACGGGGCGCGTGTTGAATGCGTATGCAGTGTAATCTGCTCTTCTATACCAATTGAGGAATGTTCTCGAAGGCATTTCTATCTCCCTATGTGAAAATATCCCACGAAATATCTGAACGGCAAAACCCCACGAAACTGAAATGGTCCATTTCCTGTTTTTGTCGTAGCAAATGGATTGCTGAATAAGAGCTGCTGAGTCCAGCTTCATTGGTATGGTGAGCCGTTGAAGGGCTTGTACTCTTGACACATTGGGAAATATTGGCTCAACCACATCAAGGTGGTGCAGTGACACCAATGGAGTCACTGGATGAGCTGCAAGAAGCCCCATCAGGTTCCCATACACATCATACTGTTTCAAATAACCAACCCTTGTCACTGTCAAAACTTAGCATAACAAACAACTAATTAAATTTCTTAATATTAGGATACTAGTTAGCATTTTTTTAAAAACATAATATATAGGTTCTCCTTTAGAATGACTATTAATGAAGACGACCAAGCACATTCCAATGTCTCTGTTAGCTAGCTCTTTAAGAATTAGGAGGGAAAAACAAAAAACAACGCAAGTCTTCATCATTTATAGCGTGGTCTTGCCTGCTACTCTTTGGACCTGGCAACTACCCAAAACCTAAATTGTTTAAAGTCAAAATAAAAAGTACCTAAACTTGAACTCTACATGGAATGGTATCGTATACAAGAGTCAAATTTTAGAAACCTATGTCAAATTGAAAAGAACAGAGAAGAGTCACAGAGTTGTTCACCACCCACCATTCCAAAAAGGAGAGTAATTTGCAGTTAGATGCAAAATATCACTATCAAACCAATCAAGTTCCTGTTACAACTTATTAGCTGGATAGTTTAATACGTTAATAATTAAAGCATATGACAGATAACATCGTAGATACATAAAAGACAATCCAACATACTTCTATTAGTTAAGTTATACTCTCCGCATTGTTTATAATTATATTATATTTGTGCTTTTAATTTTCAAATTCTTCCTTCTGTAGTTTTGTTCTTAATTTTTATACACTGATGGTGTCTATCATGTAATTAAAAGGCATTTGACCAACTCTGTTCATTCAGGCTAATACGTTAAGGGACACCAAAATTTCATTAATATAATAATTAATATGCAAAATGATTTTTTAACAAATTATCTATAAATATGCATAAAATATAAAAAAAACAAAAATACTTTTAAAAAAGCATTATTTTTTATAATTAAAATATAATTTAAAATAAAAAAATAATTTTGAAAATTTTTAATTAGTTTAATTAATAGAATATTATATTCATAATTTATAAATGTGTCATTATATTATAACTAATTAAAAATGAATTAATTTAGTATAAAAAAATTTACTATTTATGCATTAAGTGCACAAGTTAAGGAGACAAAACAAAAAAGTAAAAGTTTTCGATGTGATAAATTATTTTTCTATCATCAATGTAATGAATTATATTTTTTTTAATACAATTTATTTTATCTATAATCTTTTAACCTATGCGCCTAATACATAAGTTAGAAAAAACAACATAACATAAGAACTCACAACATACATATCAATAAACGAGAAAAAAATATGTGACTATTTGACAATGAGATATCTCAATTTTAAAAATAAACTTAAATAATCGAAGGTGGATATATTACTTTTCTTAGGAGCCAAAGCGCAGCTCTCTAATTTTTTCTGATTAAATAAAAAGGAAAATATATAAAAAATATAGTAAAACATGAAAAAAAAAATTTCTTTTCTATTTTGTCAAATTATATAAAACTCATTCTCGCTCTTTTTCCCTTTATATATGTGTTTACGAGTAATGTTATATCCTCTTATAACTTTTTTACTATATTTTATATAGAAAGTATTAAATAAAAAACAAATGTCTTTAAAAGATAAAATATATTTAATACTTACTATACAAAAGAAGTATAATGATTAATAAAAGAGTTGTAGGGAGATCTAAAATTATTCTAGATAAATATATAGTTATAAAAAATAGGTTGTTAAACTTATTTCATTTAATAGTTTTCATACATGTTAAATTTAACCAATCTACTTGATTAACTAATTGAAAAGTTTTATTAAAGAAATTAAATATATAAAACTTTTTACAATTTAAAAGTTAAACAATACTTCATTATATAAATTTACTTTAAATATAATATGTTTGTTGAAAGATAAATAAAAGTTACCAATTAAATTATTTATTATAAACTAGGAAAAAATACCCTTTGTGCCTCTCTATTTTTAAAACATTAGAAATAAAATAAAGGAAAGATAATAGACGTTAAATAATAATAAATAGTTTACAGAGTAGTTATAAAGATAAAAAAATAAAATAGTAAAATAATTTATAAAAATAATTATAAAGATAAAATAAATATAAAAATATGAACACCAAAATTTTCATATATTTTTTTATATATAGCTATAAATATTAATATTTTAGATGTTAATATATATAAAAACTATATACCAATATATATAAAGTAATTTATATTAACATCAAATCACAAAATATTATAATATTATATATGATAAATTTATTAATTTTATAATAATTATTTTACAATTATATTAAGAATTATTTATAATTGAATGATAACCTAAATTAACTTTATACTTTACTTTATAAATGTATGAATATTAAACTGATGAATTATTTTAATATATTACCTTATGAAATTGAATTAATCTAAATTTTCTTAAAAATATCTTAAATCTTAATACAAGTTTTAAGTGAGTGATTTGGGTAATAATCTTTTGTGCTAATAAAGAAAAAAAGAGAAAGAGTAGTTGAATGCAAAAGTCACCGACACCGTTCACCCATGTCAGGGGGACAAATTTCAGAAAAGGTGGCAATTGCCAATAACAGTAAAATGGAAAGTTGTAGCATTGAGTTCGCCACCTCAATGCCAATGCAAAAAAGGAAACCCATAAACATAACTCAGTTGTTTTGTCCTTTCTCCTACTCACACTCACAGTCACAGTCACAGTCACAGACTCACTCTCCCTCTACCTAGTACGAATGTAAAAAGTAAAGGGACCCACTCCCACAGAAAAACAGGTACGATGTAAGATTAATTATTAGATTAGGAGAGAGTTAGTAAGAAACCTGGTGAAAACCGATTTCCTTAGTGAGTGGAACACCGAGCTCAGCCATACAAGCTTGCATTCGATCATCGGAGCCATAGAGAGCAGGGTACCTTTGAATACAACGGTCCTGCATTTTGTGCAGAGCTTGGGCCAAGGGGTAGCTGATGGCGAAACCCCCTCCGCCGTAGGCCATGCCGTAGGAGAAGAATATGTTCTGCAAGTGACTCTCCGACAAGCTCCCTATGTAGTACATCTGCTTGTGGTCGTACTTGTTTAAAATCCTTAGCAGGTTGTCGGTCACGAATACGGTGTCGTCATCGCCCATCACGAACCACCGCACGTCCTTGAACCCCAAACGCAGCGTTTCCGACACGATGCGGGAGATTCGAATGGCAGAACGGTGACCCTGTTTGTTGCTGTAACCGAAATTGGATGTGTCGGTGGAAACCTTGACAGGGGGTAACCCTTCCTTCGCTTCTGTCTTCACCTCTTCGTCCACCCACACCACTCCCCTCATCTCCTTCTTCTTGTACCAAACCTTTATGTACTCCTTCCTCTGCTCCCACAGCTTCGCCGACGCCGCGATTCCGAACACCACGTGCCGGACCTCTGTTTTCTGCTTACTCTTTTCCGTCCTGTGGACCGATAATGGCGCGTGGCTGCACGCGCTTGACGTCGACACCAGCTTCACTGTGTAAACGATGTAAGTGACAGAAACGAAGAGGATCAGCCACACCATAAGCTTCTGTGAGGGCGAGGGGCGTGCCTGTGTGGGACTTCCCGTCACGGGGCCTCGACCTTGATCCCACATTACTTTCTCCGATTCTTTCATCTCTTAATTTCTCTCCTCTGTAATACAATACAAAATTATCTTGTTAGAGATAAAAACAAGGCAACACTCACCAGTAACAATTAACAAACCCTTAATTTTGAATTAAAATAAGAGAACTAGATCTTAAAAAAAGATACAAGGAAATTTAATAAATTAAGTGAGAGGGAATTCACAAAGGGAGGGTTGCAGAGAGCAGAGGATAAAGTGGAGGAAAGAACATGCAGAGGTGCCAGGTTGCACACCAAGTTCCTCGATAATAATACCAATATCTTAATTGCACATATTGGCTGTGAGCACTCGTGTGTATATATGCAATGTAAGTGGGGCGAGTGAATAAATTTGACAAATACTCGTTATAGGAGTTAAAGAAACGTCTAAATTTCTACTTTCACTAGGTTCCTACTTCCTATACATGCCATATATAATAATTAACAATTTCTACCTCTCTTTGTCTTTTACTCGCACTCTTACACAAACAAACAAACAAACAACTCTCATTCTATTACTGGCAATAGCAAGTCCCCTTTGGCCTTTTCTTTCGTTTATCTTGTCACCAACTGTATTATAATACAATTCTTATTCTTAACTTTTGTTCATATGTACAATAATATCTCAATAATTTTTATATAAATGTTAAACATTTCGTATAAAAATAAAAACTATGACTCTTCATGGCTTAAATGATTAATAACATAACACTAACAAGAGTGACTGTGCTTAGCCTTTCTTGTCTAAAACTTTTATTTCAGAGGAGACTTCCTTTTTCTTTGGCAATGTTACTTTTCTTAATAAAACGACAGTTTCTTAACCCACTAAAGAAATCAACACCTGTTAAGGAAAAAGGAAAACAATTAAGACAATTTCTATGACTTGTCCAGCAAATGTTGGTAAACATACAAAAGGGTCTTACTTACCAGTTACAATGCTGAAATGTGGAAGAGATATTGAGCTGATTTCATTCAACAAGATGCTAATCATATATAACATGTTTGGAACTACGTCCAATACTCTATGTGTGTGCGTCCTCCTTAATGCTACGGTAGCTTTTGCATCAGGGCTAAAATTGATGCGTGTTTATCTTATTTACTATAAGACTTGTTTCTAATTAAACACGCATATATTATTGCTAGATAACATGTTTTAGTTGGTCAACAGGTGTGGCTCTCAACGGATTTATTTTTGCACATCTTACTACGTCGTGATTGTATTTGAAAATTTCTTTTAACACCTCATTTTGGAAAACTTTCTCTTTTACTTGTGCACCTATTTTCATAATAGACAAGCAAACTTTGTACTCACAAGATAATGCTTGTTAAAGAGTAGCTTTCATGAACTCCATGAGCTTAGTAAATATTGTAATATATATATATATAAGTAAAAATGTTTTCGCTAAGGCAAATATTTTAGTATTATTCGTTCTTTAATTTATTATATCACAGAGAGTGCTCAAAAAGCCACTTGATACTTTATTATATTCCCCGTTCACGAATGAATTTTTTTCCTGTTAAAGACTTTATAATTTATAGTCATTTGTTTGAAGTAAATGGTAATAATAGAACTTAAGTAATGCTTATAATTTATTAATTAATTGTATTTCTTTAAGAGTACAGCTTACATGAAATGGTCTTGTTTAGATGAGATATTATTTGGTGGGAAATAGGAAATTTACAATTTGTTAAAGAAGAAAAAAATATTTATTAAATTTAATAAGATTAATTTATTTCTTTTAATTAAGACATGATTGATCTTAAAAAATATGAAAAACATTTATAAAATAAAATAAAATTTCTTGTATCTTTTGTTTATGTAAACAAAATCAAATATACATATATTTTTTTATTTCTTCCACTTCTCTGTGGTATCTTGTATCTTTTGTTTTGTATTTACATTATTTTTATAACATTTTTAATAAATTTAAATTTATTTAATATTATTAAAGAACACGCATCTCAATCTTTATTTAACAAATTTTATTTTCTTAAAACACATCTCTTATAAATTTTAATTAATAATATAAAATATATTAAAAA
Organism: Mucuna pruriens; assembly: GCA_025330945.1. Taxonomy (NCBI): domain Eukaryota; kingdom Viridiplantae; phylum Streptophyta; class Magnoliopsida; order Fabales; family Fabaceae; genus Mucuna; species Mucuna pruriens. The sequence continues at coordinate 2,494,547 of JAENHJ010000531.1, read as the reverse complement.
ATATATTTATAACATTTCTCAGTTAGTATATCTAACTATTTGTGTCAATCTGTAGTATTAATTACATATTTTATTTTATTTACATAAGTAAAATATAAAAAGAAAAATTATTATTTTTTATAAATATTTATTAGATTTTATTAATATTAAGTCCTTATTAAAAGAAACTAATTATATCATCTTTAATTAAAAAAACAAATCAAATCTATTAAAGGATGGATATTTTTATTTTTCTTTTACTGAGTTGTAAATTTGTATGTAAAGATGTTAAATTTATCCCTACTCAGTAATATCTCTGTTTAAGTTTAAATTAACTATCTTCAATTATAATCAAATTAAATGTTATTCATTAAATAATAGTAAGACCTTAATTAAAAAATAATAAGAATGTTTTTAAATATTTCTATAACATCTTCCTACTTATTTTGTACTATAAATATTAAATATTTTTATTTTTAAAACATTAAATGTATTTACTTCTTATTTAATATTTTATTTATAAAGTATTAAGAAGATTTATAGAAATATTTGTAATAAAAATATAACATTATTAAAATAATAATAATAATAATAATAATAATAATAATAATAATAATAATAATAATAATAATAATAATAATAAGATATCTTGTTTAATTTATTAATTATTTTTTCCTACGCAAGCCCATGTATTATTACATATTATAAGAGTTTTTTTTTAATGTTTGAAAGACGATGGAGCATCAATCTATTGAGAATGCATCTCTAGAATGACTTTACTCATGTACCAAATCTTAATTTTTCAATAAATTTTAGTATAAATTACATTTTCTTATCTAGAAGCATTATATTATTTTTTATGTTAAAATATATAATTTAATTAATTTAACTTAATATCATTTAAGTAAGTTATACTTTTATTTCTTGCTAAATGTTATTACACTATCCTCTATTTTTATAAGTACGAGAATAAGTACAAGTAATGCTTATCTAATATAATGTGAAGCATCTTATATCCAAGAGTGATCGAAGTAAGCAAAATTCTCTAACTTGTTATTAATCAATTATATTATACATATTTTCTATAATTATATAAAAAAATATAAAGTTTTGATATACATATTTTTATGTCTTATTTTATTTTTATAATTACTTTTATAAACTATAATTTTTATTATATTATTTTTTTTACTTTTGTAACAACTTTACAAATCATCTATTGTTATTTAACTTCTATTATTTTTTTAAAAAAAATTTATTTAAAAAAAACATAGTCACCAAGTTTCTCTTTTTTCCTAAATTACTCCATTCTTTTTACTTCATGTTATTACTTCTTATATTGATTCTTTATGAGTTTATTGATGTGGTTGTAAGTTTTTTTTAAATGTATTTTTAAAATAAATTTAAAATAAAGTTAAAATAATTTTTAATTTAATTTCGAAATAATTTTATAATTATTTTTTAAATAATTTTATATTTATTTTTAAAATAATTTTTTTTTAAATTTAGTTTTTAATTTAAAAAAAAATTTTGATATATTTAATAATTATCATTCTTATTTTTAGTTTTACCTCTACCACTATTATTACCATTATCATTCTTACGGATACGCAAACATACTTTAAACTAATTTTAACAATATAATTTTTTTTTTAAAATAAGTTTATTTCAAAACTAAAAATTAATTTTAAAAAAAGTACAAAACTAAAAACTGGTTTTAATTTTTTTAAATTGTAAAACTTATAACTGAATATCTTCCTAAAGGGTACTAAGCCTTTGATAACTAACATAAACCTAAACCTAAGAGGACTTTCAATCAAAATTACAACGAACTTACTCTGCCTGCGTCCAACTAAATGGCTGAATTCAAGATGAGTTTTAATCACATATTGCAGGTAAACTTACTTTGTCACGCTACAACTTTCAATCAAAATATCAAGTAATTAGTGGGTAAATTTTAATGTTCAGAAGTTAATATAATGTGAAAACTTTAACCTTATTCTCTTGATAATGTACTATATCTGATCTGAGTTCATGCTCATTCACCATGTTAATCACATCGTGTAGAAGCAAACATCAGAAATCAGCAAGCGAAGTTACTACCATAGTTGCTATCACAAATCTCTCTCACACGAAATTGGCAACCTTACAGTACCACAGACCTCTTTCTCATAACCTACATCGAAGCTGAAAACATGTACTTAAATAAGGAACTCAGCCTTCTTCATAAATGAAGCAGAAGAAGCAGAGAACTACATGTAAAACACTATTTATCTTACCTTTTATGTATTAACTAACGATTATGACAATTTTGATAATCTACAATAGTCAATGAATCTGGCTTGTGTGTTTGCTAAATGTGCCCCCTCTAATTCACCGAAAAGGGAAATCAACTCTTGAGACTCATGTCTCACTCTCAATACCATAAGCGGAAAAACACCTCCGAGGGGTAGTTTTGTCTTATAGGTTTAGCCCTCTCCTGCTTAGCCTCAAAAAGTTAAACATGGGCTTAGTTTTTCCGAATGGTGGGCCTGAGTGGAAGATGGAGTAATGAGGCTCAACCAATGTACCATGGGCCCAAAAAATGGCTCTACAATACCACCACGAACAATGGATTCGTATTCCAAAGCAATCTTTCCTTCTTTTTCTTTTTTTTTTTTAATACGGATGGTCACACTCAAACCACAAATTTAAAAATTTTATAAAGTTTCTAAGAAGAATGCTAGCCACACGACCACAAATTTTCTTTTTTATAGAAAGCAGTGCATTGATCCTCGTAGACAATTAACCTTGATGCTGCAACTAATAAATATTAGATTAAGTACATACTAAATAACATAGCCTCGAAATTGACACCCTAAGTTTACATTCAAAACTGGAGATAACTAAGTGAGAGGAGGGGAGAAAACAATAAAAAACATAGAAGGAGCGGTACTAAAAAGGAATACAAATTATAAAGGATCGTGAACAACTAGTACAATAAGAATCGTGCTTGAAGCGACTAGTTTTTCCTCGGAGAATTCAAGGCCGAGGAAGAAGAGGCTCTGGAAATTACAGAGACGATAGAATGGAAAGCATTGGCCGCTATCTTGGACTTTATCTGGCCCCTTTTTGGAAGTGGCTTTTGGCTTCTCAACCTTGCAAATTCAGCAGCTGAAACACGACCCATTCTGTTGTTCATTCTCTTAATTATATTATATGCTAGCTAGTTCCTCTGAATGTAGGTAGCAAGTGTTTTTCTGAAGACAATGATAAGAGGAATGTAAGGTACGTAGGAGTTTATATAGAACCCCAAATAAGCTTATCTCAAATTATTATATCTAGGTAAGACCCGTGGAAGAGTGATTGCAAATTAATATTGGAAAAGAGGGTCAGTCTCGGTGATGGAGGTTAGGGAGCATGCCAGCTAGTTTGTGTAACCGTATAAGATTCCTTTCCGCTGAACGCAGGACAAGTTGAGCGTCGAATCCATAGGTTTGATTTTTGAGGTACCAAAAATAAATCATCATAGGCGTATACTATATAGTTTCAGATATGGACAAGAGTATTGTTGTTTTCAGCCTTCACCGATACCACGTGCGAATCAACGGTATCTGCAGCCGTGGGCGGATACGTTTGTTAACATTTCATACACCCATTGAGGGAGCAGGTTGCATTCTTTAGTTGCTGTACTAATTTTCAGTATAAATTACAAGGCTAGCTGGCTGGCTATGTATATAATATATTACTAGAGGCTGCAGGTCAAGCAAATTAATATTAATGATGCGGTGTCACATGGTTTTGAAACTTGTTTCGCTCATATCAAACACGACCACCGTGCACATTCTTCCTAGTCTGACAAATACAAAAAATATAAAAGGGTTGGCCCCTCCGTTTTATCTTATTTCGTCACTCTTTCTGTTTGCTATGTGTTGAATTAGCCTTTTTTGTCTGGGTGGTGTTTACTTGATCCAATTGTATATTATGTGGAAGATGCAGGGCTGCCTCCTGTTAGGCTAGACACAAGGACATGGACAGATAGAATTTGCCTATGTTCTATTTCGTTGCATTACAACATCTAGAATTGCTCCCTAAGGCAATGAATGTTGAATACGGAGGTAGATGAAAATGATTATATATGACTGTGACTCCTATGGGCAGGTCGTATCAGACAGAAACATACATAACCCATTTATATTTAAATTTTAAAAATAAAAATTATATTAGTGAAAATAAGGAATTGTTTGGGTGGTGAAAAGAAATAAAATAAAAATATATATTATTTAGATAAATAAAAAATATATTATTTAGATAAATAAAAAAAGAAAAATAAAAAAAATCAAATTTTACTTATTTCAATGAATTGAACAAGTTACCTTAACTTAAACATTAAATCAACATAGATTAACACTCAATAATAAGGCTTTTAATATGAGGTTATCATATAAAAATATTGTCCTTGAAAGATATCTTAGACTTCTGAACAAGAAATCAAGGAATTAAGCCAACTAATATCAACATACAAGATACGGAATTTTTAGGGGTGTTCATTTAGATTAGGTTGAACCAATTAAAATGTTATAGTTAAGATTCCCCCAAAAAAAATTGTTAAGTTTAATTAGTTATTTTGACTTTAAATATGAACAAAACCAATTATAATTGGTTCGATTTTTGTATTTATCTTTTTTTTCAACTTAAACTAACATGGTGATCCAATCAATTACTTTTAAAATTTTAAGGATCTTTTGGGGTGATTTTTTAATTGCAAGTTTTAAAAATTTTAAAATCAAAACTAGTTTTTAATTTTAGTTTTTTTTATTTCAAAAATTAATTTTTAGTTTCAATATAAACTCATTTTGAAAATTCTCTATCTTGTTAAAATTAGTTTGAAGATATATTGGTATGTCGGTAGGAATGATGGTAATGATGGTGGTGATGATGATGTGGTGGTATTAGTGATAGTGGTATTAGTGATAGTGGTGACAATGACAGTGACAACGATGATAATATAATGGTGATGGTGATAGAGGCAACAGTGTGGTGGTAGTGGTATGGTGACAACAATGATGGTGGTAACGATATGATGGTGGTGACAACAATAGTGATAGAGACCCAATCAACAAAGTCAAAGAACATTTGTATGATACTAGAGGTCCTATGACTAGAGTTAAAACAAAAATGATGAAACAATTTTTGCAAGGCCTAAGTTTTGAGATTAAGGAAAGTTTGATGGCCGGTAGAAAAATGGGAAGTTTGATGGCTAGTGGAATGGGAAGTTTGATGGCTGGTGGAAAAAATGGAAAGTTTAATGACTGGTGGAAAAATGGAAAGTTTGATGGCTGGTAGAAAAATGGAAAGTAATTTATGATGGGAAATAAAATGAGCATTAACTTCAAGAGTATATAAATAAGCAATAAGAAAAAACATTGAATTTTAAAATTTAATAAAATTAAGTTTTCTCTACTGTAAGTTTCATTTTGTTATTAGGTCAATAACTTTTATAGTGTTGGTTCTACTGGCAGGTCGTAGTTAAGATCGCGCTTTTTTATAAATTTAGTTCTACGGACATGTCGCCCTTAGGATCAAGTTCCTCCTTTACCTAATTTTAAATTTCAAGACAGTCTTATTTTTAAATCGTATCATATATCATTGTTGTTACCACTATCATATCGTCACCATCATCATTGTTGTCGCTACTACCACTACCACTGTCGCTACCACCACTACCACCACTACCACCACACTATCGCCTCTATCACCACCACCATTACATTATCATCGTTGTCACCATCACTGTCACCACTACCGCTACCACTTAAAATTAGTTTAAGGATATATTTGTATGTCAGTAGAAATGGTGGTAATGATGGTGGTGATGACAGTGGTGATGGTGGTAGTGATGATGATAGTGTAGTAATGGTGACGATGATGTAGTGATATTAACGATAGCGGTAGTGGTGACAATGACAATGACAACGATGATAATGTAATGGTAGTGGTGATAAAAGCGACAGTGTGGTGATAGCGATGGTGGTAGTGGTGTTGCAATAATAATGATTGTGACAATTATATGATAGTGGTAACAATAATAGTGTGATGGTAATGGCGAGAGTGACAATAGTGGTGATGATAGCGATGATGTGGTGGTGGTAGTGACAACAAGACGGTGACAATAAAAAACATGATAATTGTTAAATGTAATAAGAGATTATTTTTTAAAATTAAAAACCAAACAAGAATAATAATTGTTAAATACAATAAGAGAGTATTTTTTTTAAACTAAAAATCAAAATTACAAAACTATTTTTTGTTTTGAAAATGAATATAAATTTTTTTTGAAGTTGAGTTACAAACCATTTCAGCCAAACACATTTTATTTTGAAAATTGCATTTAAAGACCAAAAACTAGCAATCACTTCAAACAAGTCCTAAATTAATATTTTATATTTTAGAGATTAAATTTTTTTCTTCAACTTGTCTTTTCTTTCCTTTTCATTTATTATTTTCTTCTTAATCTTATGTAGTGTTATTAAGTGTTTTAATTTGATTATATTTATTATGTAATTTTTTATTATATTTTAGGTAAAAAAATAATTATATATATAAAGTGATACTGCAATAGTGGTCTTATCCTGAAGAAGAATTTTGTGACCCATACTGGTCTTATTCAACATGAATAAAATTATCTTGAATAGATAATATATCTAGTTTAAATAAAAAAAATAATACTTCCATATTGAGTTGAATTCTTTGTCACTAGGCTCAAGGGCTATAAAAAATAATGATATCTTATTTTAGTGTAATGAAAACGTAATTTTAGTTCAAAATGATGCTTACTTTACAATTTACAAATTTATAAGTATATTACAGAGAGCTTGCACTTGGCTGATGATGAGTCAACACTTAAAGCAAATTAGACCAATTAAGGCTTTGGACCGAGGCGATCAGCTATGCAAATTGGTCTTTGAGTCCAGTCCAGAACAAGTTATAAAATTATTATTTATTTACGTGCCATACCAAAAAAGAATGGAATAAACTGTTGAATAATAATACTACCTTAGTACTTGGTAACAGTGATTGAGCAGTGAGCAATGAAAGAAAAGGACGATGCAAATCAAAATACACAAGGTAAAATAGTAATTGAAATAATTCCAAGCAGGACCAAGAAATGAGATAATAATATTCTTGGATTTCATGTCAAGGCAGAACAGCAAAGCAAATGGAGAAGGTAAACAAACTAGGGACTGATTCTTTGGTTAAAGCAAGAGAAAGCTCTTTGTTCTTTTCCTCAAGTAAGTGACAAAGGCAGCAATATATTAGTGTGAGCGAGATGCAATTGCTTATCAATGGTAATGTGTCAGTAAGAAAAATATACAAATGGATGCTGTAGCTGTAGTCAAATTCCCAATTACAAGTTCATGGCATTGGACGGGAATAAACTCCAACATCACAAAGAGGCTCGCCATCAGGTTCCCACCTAGCAGAACAAAATGCAACTTGCACTCAGACAATATGGAGATGCAACGACACAGCATCAAGATGAATCTCCTAAACAAGTCTTGGGATAGGAATAGAATTTTAACCATGGCATCAAAAACAGGCTCCGAATCTTGGCCAAATTCTCTATCTCCAAAAGAAACTGTAGATCAGTACTACAAATGCATCAATGAGAAAGACCTGAGACAATTGGATCAGTGCATAGCCGAAGATGCTTACTTTGATGACTATGCCTTCACCAAACCATTCCAGGGAAAGAAGGTTTGTTTCTGAACCATACTTGTTATTCTTACTCGAAATAACCCATGCTTGATTGCATCGACTCTAAAAATAACATTGCAGGAAGTAATGAGCTTCTTAGAACAGCTTACTAATTGCCTGGGCCGGAATGTGAAATTCAGAGTGAGACATATATCCGAGGGAGAGGATTTAACTGCTGCAGCCAGCTGGCATATGGGTCATATTCCTTTCCTAGATTTGCTAACTTTCTCGTTATTGTTTAGTATTACTATTTCTTAAGAAACAGTGATTTAATTACAATCTTTGTGGTGTGGCAGAATGGAAAGAGAAACAAATCCCATTCACCAGAGGTTGCACCTTCTTCAAGTTATCAAAAGATGGAAAGAATCCGATCATTTGGTACGTAGCAAAACGATTAAATTCTCAACAGTCTTCTATTATGTAAAACATATGCTCACAACAAATAAAACTATATTCAGGAGAGCTGAAGTATTAATTGAATCACCAATCAAACCAGGAAGCATAGTTTTGGTAATTCCGAAAACGCAAATTGACTCTTCTCATTATTTTGATTTTTATGCACATCATCTCATATCTGATAATCCTATGGTACTTTTGAAAAACGTGAGAAATTCAGACCCTATTGAAAAACGTGACTTCAGTATTTGACGACTTTCCAAATCTAACTGAGTGTAAGCCATCGTTCCTAGATTTTACGTTTCCTTTTAATCATCCAAAAATTTCCATTAACATACATGTGTGTGTTCCTGCAGGGTTCTTGAGAAGTCCTCATGCAATACTAACATGGATATCGAAAATTTACGATATATTTGTAGCGCCTTGGTTTTGTCCACTAATAGATGGCTACATAAAGCTATGGGCCTTCTTTGTTAGATTGCTTAACTCTGTAATCACTGTTGTGATTTTTATTTCCAAGATTTTCTTCAAGTAGGGTTCACACTACTAAATATGCACGATGCATCACTCTCACCTAACTAACTCTCTAAATAAAAACTGGTTGCACCAGAGGGTTAGATAATATATCACTAGCCATCTTCATCGGTACCCCGGTCCCACCATGTCTCTAACAACGATAGCACAACCAACGGTCCTATAACAAGTGGAAGTGGTGGAGACCTGCTAAAGGCAACTATTGTGTCAATCATCTCTTTAGTAGCTAGCCCCGTTTCGCCAGCTTCATTATTCTCTTGTTTGTTAGGTGTTGAAGTCCCCAATAAACCTGTTTCAAGTATAAAATTTTACTTAATAAATAAATTTTCTTATATTTGTAAGTCTCCCTAGTCTAACAAGTAACAATTGCTTCCCTAGGCATAAAAGAAAAATAAAACAATTGACGAAATCCAAGACTCCAAAAAATAAGTCAACGTATTCAATACAATATAGGCATTACACAATACCCCGTGATCCATTCATCGAGTACATTTGCCTGAACCTGCATTTTGCGGACAGCAACACAAATGCAACAGGTCCCCACATGTATTCTATAGCTACCCTGCAATGTTTGAAGAAAACACCCTTTAGATTTATGAAAAATTCCATTGTGAGAATAGCAGAGAAAACGAAAATCATTTGATGAATATTAACTATTAAATGAAATAGCACACACACAAATCTTATACGCCATAACAAATTAAGTTTTTAAAAAACAGTGATTGACAGCGATTTCTCAAGATTTTTGAAGTAACGCATCACAGCTGCAATTGCGGTCACATTTGTCCACAATTAATTTAAAATCATTTGCCACAAGCAAACCATGGATTATGATGTACTAAACAATAAAACAAAATAAACAAATAAATGAGAAGCCATGGAACACTAATATTGCATTTTATGTGTTATGGCTAGAATTATAAAACTCAACGCTTCAATTGAACGACCGCATTCGCTTACATGGCAATCATGAATACGCTAACGGAGTAAAAGAATCAACGAGTTTGAGAAGTTTGAGAAGTTTGAGAAGTTGTTCAACAATAGAGTGGAGCAGCGCTTGGTTTGCAAACCCATGAGGCCATTGACCCTAGTTTGGGCTGGGGTCAGTCTATGGTTGTTTGGGGCAGAATGGAAATGAAGTGATATATGGATAAATCATGATGTGTGCATGGACTTGTTTCTAATCACTATCCAAACTTTTGGAATGGTATTAATTAAGAACGCTGATGTTTTTCATCAATCTTCTCATCTTTGGACAAGAGTCACAAGATGCACTGTAGTAAAGATGGTAATCATAAAAGAGTCATTAATTACTGCACGACGTATAAACGGAGGCAAATAAACATCTATATCCTAAAATCTATTTTTGACCGAATAAAACAAATATAATCATAATTATAGAATACAGCACTAAATGCATACAATTATTTTAAGATATAGTATCATTATATTAATTTTTTAAAAGATTTTAGTTATATATTAAATTATTTTTATCACTTTAGTCTTTCATAAAAATTTATATTTCAAAAATGATTGGTGAACAAAAAAAAAAAACTATTTGATATCTAGTGAGACAAAGAGAAAGAAAAAAAAAAAAAACCAAGGGTATGTATATAAGTGATATAATATGATAAGGAAAAAAAAGGAAGATTCAGTTTTCTAAATAATTATTCTAGTAATTAAAATTTTAAAAACTAATATATGAATATAAATTTAGATATTATATTGATTATTGAATTTTTTTTTCCTTGTATTTGAGTTTTGGGTGGCTTAACATGGCAAGGATTCAAGGGGCCTACAAGATCCCTGCCAACCGAACCGTGTGGATGGAGCTTTGTAGCTTCTTTTATCTTGTTACCTTTTTCAGAGGACATCAATGGGTCCATATTCAAGTGCAACAGCAGGCTATCAATGCCATTGTTTCACTCTTTTATGTCTTCTGCTTTACACCCACCCACTATTTATATTTTTTTATTATTTAGGATCGATTTATTTAAGCTTACAAAAAATAATTTTAAGTATAAAAAAATAAATGGTTTTTAAAAGACTGAAAAATTAAAATTTATTTTTATGTTATAATTATAAAAAAAAAACTTTCTATATTAAAAATAGTTATGAACTTATGATTATGTTTTTTACATTCTGAGCTTTTCAAACATTTAGACAAACAGAATAAAGATTAAAAGTAATTTTTAAAATAAAATAATTTTAAAGAAAAAGTTAAAAAATTCGGACTCTTAATTAACCTTCATTTAATCAATGGTCATCAACTTAAATATTATTATTTAGGCTCAAAACACATGATTAATTGATTATAACTAATGGTGTAATAAACCATGTACGACAGTGCCCCGCAAATGGTATGGTTTTCTTGTACTTTTGAATCGATGAGTAACAACTTTCGCATGATAATTTACCAAATGGAGCTATGATGTTGCATTGATGATCATCAACTTCTTTTCTATTGATGATTTATTGATTTCATATAAATTATACATAACTATTTAATATATAGAAATTGTGTATAAAGCGATTTCAATTAAAATATTAAAATAAACTAGATTTACCTAACAACAATTATAAAAATAATTGTTTGTTTTTTTTTTAAAGACTCTCTTATAAAAATTAACAAAAACAGTTATTTTTTGAAAATAAGCTGAACTAAATACTTAATAAGTTGTTAAATGAAATGACAGTTTATTTTTGACACTTAACCTACTGCTGGGCAGCCTGAATCACCAAGCTTCAACTTTAATATTATTCTTCTTATCTTTTAACTATGATAATTTATTAGTTTGGGTGCTAAATGTGTATCCAGAATAAATAATTACACACCAATGTTGAATGTACATAAAGGAAGCTAATTAATTCGCCAAAAAATTTTGAGGATATACCGCAAAAAAAAATTAATTCTTACATTAATTAAAGATAAAATTTATATAAATTTTATAAGTAATAAACAATTTTAATCTCTTGTACTAATTTTTTTAATTGAATTATATCCAAATTTATTTTTTAAAATAAAATCAAAATCTAATCTAAATCCATTAATAAGTCATCTATCATATTATTCATGTATTAAGGTCAATAATATTAAACATGAGGGATATATTAAAAAAAATTAAAATCCTTCATTAGTTAAAGATAGAGATTATATAGACTTTATAAATGAATAACAATTCATACATCTTTAGTTAATTTTGAAATTTTATATTAACATATGAATTAAGAAAGTTTAATATGTCACGTTTAAAAAAGTTAGAAGATAGCTTAAAATGCTTATAAATACATTTAATTAAAAAATTTCTTCCCATTAATTAATGATACTATTTTTTTATCCCAAATAGTATTTTTCTTTGCATATAATATGAGAAGCAATGATATTTTAGTTTTATATATATATATATATATATATATATATATATATATATATATATATATATATATATTAATGATATTTTAGTGTTGAAATTTCCGAATTGATGTGTCTTAAAAAAGTTTAACATGTGACATTTAAAAAAAGTTAAACGATAGCTTAAAATACTTATGAAATATACTATTAATTAAAAGAATTCTTCCAACTAATGAATGCTACTAAAGAATTTTATCTCAAATAGTATTTTTTTCTTTGCATATAATATGAGAAAGCAATGAGAATTTAGTTTTCATATATATATATATATATATATATATATATATATATATATATATATATATATATATATATATATATATATATATATATATATATATATGTGGATAAATATTTTGGAAGAAATTTTTTAATTAATAGTATATTTGATAAGCATTTTAAGCTATCTCCTAAATTTTTTATTAGCTCCAAAACTGATTTCATCATATTAATAATATTTGGTAAAGAAATTTATTTTGCTAGCATGTAATATTATTTTGTGATGTCATTTCAAACGATGTTTTAATGTCTAACTTTGTATTCAACAAGTTAATTTAGTTAATTTTTAACTTTTTTTATTAGTTTGAAATTTTTTAACTTTATTAATATTGTTTAATAAACAAATTCTTTATGTAGTAGCTTGTAATATTTTTGGGACATTATTTCAAATATTTATTTTTAAAATGTTATATTTTAACTTTTTATATTTTATTTCCTCTTTATTTTTAAAATATTTATTATTATTTTTTTACTTTTTTAAGGTAGGATTTTCTTATTAATTTTATTTCTCTTCTTACCCTAGTAAAGAAGAGATTTATTATTTTTATCCTTAATTTTTATATAAATTATGATTTTAATATTTTTATTTTTTATTACTTAAGATAAAAATAATGATAAATAGTAGGTTTATTTTATTTTTTTAATATGTTTTATGTTACATTGTTTATTGTAATCATTATATTAATTATAATATTTATTTTATTATTTAAGCATTATACTAAGATATTAATAATGATAGATTATAAGTTTATTTTATTTTATTTATTATTTTTAAATATTTTATATTATATTATTTATTTTATCGTTTACATTATTTACGTAAGTTATTATATTATTTTTAATATTATAAATTTTATTTATTTATGTCATTTTATATTTATTAACTTACTGCGCTACAATGAAATCTTTGCAACTTTATATCCGGATATATATATATATATATATCATTTTGATTCCGACGAAATTTAATTATAAAAATAAGGTAAGCTAAGTTGCTTATATATTAGTGCAAAGCTATGCTAACATTATAACTGAGCAATTTTCAGATAAACATTTGGTGCAATATCTATATTAATATTCAAATTATAAAAGCAATGTACATATATCCTTAAATGGAGTTAAATTACACTGTACTTATGCAAGTTAATTTCCTCCGCTGTGAGATAATGTTGCTTATTAAAATCAACTGGTTCAATTCGGATGCACTACTAAAAAAAAATTGTCCCTAATCGAAACACTTGAATACTTTCGGCTAAACTCTAAAGCCAAAAGGGTTTCTTTTCTCTCTCTTTTCCCAGTAAGAAAAAGCATCTTTAATTTCTTGTATATAAATTATTAAAGCAGTCATAAAATTCCTACCTTTCATATGAATATATTATAGTAAACTTGCGTAGAGGGAAATAAATATTGCGATGAAGAAAATCAATTGAATAGCGTATTTGGGTTGCTTGAAGGTCCACATTATTTGTTAACCCACTTACTCCTCGTAAATGTATAAACTACATAAGCACTACCCTTTAAAATTGATGAGGGCAATAATGAGCGATTAGGTGCAGTGCATTATCATATCATTGATATATCTGCACCATTTTACTGTATTAAAACGGACAACAAAACCAGCTAGTATATATATAGGGTTAATATTATCAGTAGAAGAATATTGCAATTAAAAGCTTAGATCTTGGAGAGAAGAGAATCGCGTGTGCCATGAGTAGAGGCGAAAGTTGTGGCGGTGGACACAGCTCCTTAGGGTACCTATTTGGGAGAGAAGAGAAGCCAAATGAACCTCTTCCCACAAGGACACTTCCATTACCACCCTATGGCATTGACATCGACATCGACATCGACAACGTTAACACCCAACTTGTTGTCTCAAACAACTCATCTCAAGGCCACCACTTGGGAAACATTGTAACTGTAATTAAGCTTGTATTCACATCGCCCTTGTTAATCATCTCACTTATTTATTAATACGTTTTTCTCAATATATATCTTTCAGGATCGTCCGTCAACAAAAGTCAAATCGGTACCTGGTGGACATTCATCCCTTGGATACTTGTTTGGAGATAAGTGATATTTCTTTCTCCGACATTCATTGATATATAGTGGTGCTTCTGAAAAGGATAATCGATACTTATTGTATCTATATGTGTGGGGTTTGAGTGAATCGCTTATAATTTGATTTTAGAATGAAAAAAGAAACCCAAAAAACAAACCGAATAAGGATTAAGCTTTTCCTTTGTTGGATTACCAAGGATCAGGTTAAATCTAAAGGCCAAATTAAATACAAGTGTATAATGTGGGTCGTATGAGTGAAAAATAAACCAGTGTGTGCTTTCTCTGGTAGTTTTATCATCAGGTTGAATTGAATGTTGAGTGTGCATGTTATTGTAATTTTAGTTGTACTTCAAACAAGTAATAGAACTTATATAATTTCATTTCAGTTGTGTTAATTGGCTGATCTTCTAACATCGCTTATATTTATATTCAGTTGACTCGGAACTTTTTTTAATTAAGATTGATTTAATGTATGCATTACATTAAATTATAAAAGCTACCTAGAGAATCATTCATTCTCATAGCTTTCTGATTGAATAACAGATTGATTTTAATTATATATGTTTAGTTTTTTATGTTTTAATGATGATCAGGTGATCAAGATAGTATTCGTCAGAGACAAACAACTTTATTAATAACATAGTTCATTCCTGTACTTCAAATTCAACAATTAGTTGTAAAAGCTTAGAAGTTAAATACCAGCTTAAAACTGTACTCTAGGTGTGGATATTTCCTTTTTCTTCAAATTTTCTCCCCTATCATTTATTTCAGAAAGAAAAATGGTATACTGGAGACACACTCACACACAATTTCTCTCTCCCTCCAGATTAGGTGTTCTATTTACTGCATAAAAAAATGTGTTCCGTGTTTGCTTAACCCTTCCTTGTGGATTAATGGCGATTGATTGAGCTCTTAATTTGATTTGGTGGAAAACAAACATAATGTCTTAGGCTAATCATTTTTTAATTGTGATAAACTTCAACCCCATTTTTCGGTGGAGTGAGGTGAAAAATGGAGAGAGATATGAAGAGAAAAGAAAAAGAAAAAGAAATGATAAATGTGATAACTATTATGACAAGGAAAGGAGAAAGAGGTAGGAAGAATATGTATGAAAATGAGACGGAAGAGAGTGTGTATGCTTATATTTTTTCTTCATGTTTATAGTATAGTGTAGAGAGAAGAGAGAGAAATGGAATGAATGACCATAGGTTAATTCCAAATATACTGCTCTTACTCTGTCTCGTTTGGTTGAATGATACGAGGAATTGAAACAATATATACATGGAAGCTTTGTTGTTTCTCAGAATTAACCATGCACTTCAGCTAGCTTTTAAAGAAGTTTCCTTCTCTTTTTCTGTTTTCTTCCTTGTTCTCTATAATTTCACTCTTTTGGAAAGAGAGGAGAAGGAGGGAGAGAGTGCCAAGTAAATAATAATGAGCTAATTGTTGTGAATGTGATTCAATTACCTTGTCTTTCCCAGGAATTAGAAGCAAGATAAAAAAAAATCTAATGTAAAAATTATAAGCCCTTTATGTTTTAGCATTTAATTCTCCCCAGATTCTTAATGTACTATCATAAAAATGTAATGCTTTTTTTTTTGTCAGCATCAAAGTGTAATGGTTAATATGACAGTTTATGCTCCCAACTTGTTCCTGAAAATGCCAAACATGATTTTATGAAAAACAAAAAAATTATCTTTGTGTTAAGGTGAGAATTTTATATCAAGTTTTAGTGTTTTGAATATCAACTTAAAAAATAAACTACTTCGAATTTAATTAATTTTATATCAAAATTAAATTTATAAATGTTCATAATATTCCGATTTTCATTCATAATAATTTTTTACTTTTAGAAATGCATAATTATCTTCTTTTTCCTACCAAAAGTATTCCATAGCAGGCTAACGTTGGTGTTTTCGTATATACTGATTTTTATACGTAACAGCAGTTTTTTACTTTTAGAAATGAATATTTATCTTCTTTTTTGTCTACCAAAAGTGTTCCCTAACCAATAACTACATGCATACTTATGTATGTTTTATTTATCACGATTGGGAATATTTATCACGTAACTATATACAACTTGGGATAGCCTTTGACAATGATTATGTAATTATTTTTTAAATTAAAAGGAGTTTATAGTAGAAGAAAACTTAGCACTCATTTAACTAAAAATAAAGTCATATGCTAACGATTGGGTGTTATGTTTGTCTTTATTAATTAGTATAATTTTTATTTAATACAAAATTGTTAATACAAACATTACGACTTTGTATTAAAAATAAAACATATAATATTACTAGATGCATGATTCCATTATATAAATTAAATATATATTATCAATATATTATACTGTAAATATAATTTATCATACTACTAATATAATTAAATTTACAATATTATATTAGTAACTTAATTTTTGTTAAATAAAAAATATAAAAAAGAATTAAGTAAAATGCATCGGCAGTATACTTTTCGAATTGTCATATATAATAATAAATTATTGAGTATGGTAAGATTATTGATAATGTAAGAAAAATCTCTAACAATGTATGTAAATCAAATTAATTAAAAAAAAACAAAAGCAATTAGTTTAAGAGGGATATTAATAACACATTTTTTATCATACTTTTTAAACTTACTCTATACCATTCAATAAAATTTATTAAAAATTTTAAAATCTTATATTCTATTTTATATTTAAGAACAAATCATTAATTTGGTTCATCAAGTATTACTATTCATAATTAATTTTATAAATAATTCTAAATCTTTCTATTTCTTTTTAGGATAAATATTGAACTTGTTTTATATTTTTAAGATATTAAATATAATTTTACAATTTTAATAAATTTTAATCGATAATAAATAATATATTATAGAGCATCGTGTGTTTATTTACCAAACATGTTTAAGCTAACACAATTTTATATTAACATGTTTTACACATATATGACTTTGATATTACACAGATTACATTTTGAATAAAAACTTATGGTCATGAAATTGTGCTGAACATGAGAACAAGAATGCAGGGTAAATAATAGTGTTTGGCAAAGAGAAACTGGGCTAGCTGGCTTCATGTCACTGATTAACCGCAAATTAATTGACTCATAATTATAGCATAGGGCGCTGGCACTTTATGTTGTGTGGCTTAGAGTTCCTCCAACTTCAAATAAAACGAAATAGTAAGCAACCATGAATGGATCAAGGTTTCAGGAAAAAGATGAAAGTGGGCAACATTGCACGTGCACTAGTCTGCATCAGTATATTCTTCTCATAAGAAATCATTGACAATTAGAAAAGAACGTAAAAAAATAAAAATAAAAATAAATGGTAAATGAGATAATTTTATAGATGGTTTGATAAGAAAATAAAATAAAATAAAAATTATTTTTTTCTTTTTTCTTGTATACATAATTATCACTGATAAAAGAGAATAGTATACAAAAATAAAGAGAAATTGATCTTCTAAAAATATTCGCGCTCTTTCCTTCTTTCTGTTCAATTTTGGATGGATAAAAAAAAAACAATCAGAAGGTCTCGTGCTTTTATTGAACGATCCAAAGGATGCATTCTCGTGATTTTTTCAGTTCTTCTATATTTTTATTTTTGGTTTTACGGAGATTCAGTCCTTCTATAATCATTTGCTCCTGAATCCACTCTTCCAAAGAAACCGAAATTAATTTGTATAGTTTCTTGTCATAATCTATTGCAATTTATATTGCGTTCTACTTAAAATTCTGTACTAAACAAATTAACTTTGTTACTAAAACTTCTACTTAAATTAAAATAGTTACCACGTTTTTAATTTAAGTTCTACTTAAAATTTTATACTACACAAATTAACTTTGGTACTAAAACTTTTATTTAAATGGTCCATTGTAAACAACTTAACTCTCTTTCAACGGTATTAGAGCCTAAGTTGCAAGAGAAGCGTAGACTTTATGTTTAGATCTTAAAGTTCAAGACAAGTCTTTTAATTTTTTTGTTAGTGTTAATTGGAACAGTGAACACTATTACCCTGCTGAGACCAATAAGTTAAATTAAGAAGAAACAATAAAATAGTAAGACAATCTTTTCAAAACACTCCATCAATTTCTCAAGGTCATGAAAGACAAACTACTTCAATTAACCACAAATAGAAAAGGTTAAAATTGCATAATTAACCATTACCTATAACTAAAAAATGTAAAGTTTATAAACAATAATTTTTATTGTTATCCTCGTCCAAAGAAAAAATTCACATGCCAAAATATAGCAATCCGAAAAGTAATAGCAATAAAGTTATTAATATTTAAGAGAAAAAAATAGATAAACATATTGCAAAATGATAATTGTACACTTTTAGGATTAATACAAGTAACCAAATTGAATATTAGGAATCAAACATTAAATTAAGTGATATAAAATTTTAAAAAAAAATCATGGGAGACCAATTTGAGTCCTGTATCCAAATTTTTTTATGGATCTAAAAAATGTTATAAAGCCAATTCAATAAAATTATATATTAAATCTCCTTCTGAAACTTTAGACGAAAAAAGCGGTCCTTTCCGAATAATATATATTACATTTTAAATCAAATAATATGTATAAATAAATACTAAAAACCTTACAAAAATAAAAAAAGAAAAAAATTTATGTTAGTAGCATAAACATGTAACTAAAATTTATTTATTATTTGGTCAACGTTCAGCTTGAGTTCGGATGAGCATTTGAATTTTTAAACCTGGTCCAGTAGTCCCTCCATTTACATGTCGGGAAACGTTGACCGAAACCAATAAAATCTCGTTTTGTGTATACACTTTTTTCGCCACGTCTACTAATAATTGGGATTCTATTTTTAATATCCTAATTCACAAATTTTCAGTTAGTTGATAAGGTTATTGTTGTCTTTAAGTATAATAAAAGTATCCAGCTAAACTGCCAAATGTTACCATGTTAAAAAATTTCTCTGCAAAAACACATGATTAATGGGCATTTTTTATGGACACACCCGTGCAAGTTACACGGATACTGACTCTAGTTATCCTAATTCACAAAAATTTGAAGGATTCTGCGGGGATCTAGGATTGGAACTAAGGTTGGCCCATAATTAAAGTTACTAAATTCCCTTTTTTTTTAACACGAAACTATTTTATCTGCTAGACACCCACAAGTCGCAACAGACTGCGATTTCGGTTTTGACGCAGACTAATGCCCAAACACACAAAATGGAGACTGTTATAATAAGATCGCCTCTTGGACTTTTGTGTAGTCAAGATTAGTTTCTCTCACCCCATAGCTCCCTATAGACGTATCCTGGTTTTGAGATTAGAGGGTATATCGGGCGCCATGAATCTGCATACCCAATGTAACCAAAGAAGTTTCATGGATTTGTACTACTATTGCTAGCACTTCAAATGGTGCGACTCCTGTGTAGTGCAATATGTTGCGATTCTAGGGACTAGAGAAGATGACGCATTTTCCTTCCCAAAAGATAGCTTCCCATTAATAATATCCAAGACTCCAGGCTCAAACGTGAAAGTTCAGGTAGTATTCATGACAATTGAAAGGGAATTACTCCGTTAATCATAGACACGCATTTTTGCCAGCTGCTTGTGATATTTACTGATTTCATGAGTGAAGCATGCAAAATAAATAAGCAAACAAAAGGAGCAGACAATCTTCTCATCGTTAATGCTTACATTCAATATTTTCAATGTAGAGCTTGAAAAAAGACTCATTGTAAGATTTAACATTGTTAGTCCTACTCTTAAGTTTAACTGGAATTTAAAAATTTGGTATAGTCAACCAGTTTAGCCATGAAATTATAGCTGTGTAACAAATGGTGCGAGATCTAAACGTTTAACCCAGAAAAAACAAAAACAGAGATTATTGTTAAATAATAAGCAAAAGGCTCCATGACAGACTCACGATTTTTGCTATCATAATTGTTCCCCTAAACCCCTTCAACTAATAAAACGGTTCTTATAACTTGTATGAATGCTAGTAATATTCAATTGGATTCCTAATGATTACTCATTTTTCTTCGTATCCTAAATGCTTTAGGACTAGATTACAAGAACGGAAATTTCTGACTTTCTGTACCTAGCAAATTATCCGAATAATGGACAGTAATGAGGAAAATTCTGAATGTATCTTAACTGTATCCTTATTCTCAGGATCAGTAATCATATTGGTAGTGCTTAGTAGTTTCCATGATTTGTTGTATTCATTGTTTTTCCTCTATATTGTAATTAGGATAATGATTTAGACTCTACTTGTATATAAACGATGTACATAGACAGTGAATATCAATATGGAAAACAATCATTTCTTCCATCTCAACAGACAGGCACTGTATTTAAGGTGAAAGAAGTTTATCTTGATACATTTATATTATTTGAAAGAATTACTGGCTGGGTGGATCTGGATTGTACTTCACCGATTCCCTCCAGATGAGCTCCTTGATGTGCTCTTCAGTGCATGTTGGCTGCTCGAAATCAAAATTGAATTGCCCAGGACCAACTGGTTCATCATTGATGTCATGAAGTGATGAAAGATATGGGTGACACAGTGCTTCATCAACTGGTGCAAATAAATGATTCCATAAATATTAAAAAACATGAGAAATTACATTCAATATGCAAGTTAAACATTCATTCTTGGAAGATAATTCTTCTAGTATAACCTGTAATGCGTTTATTGGGATCAAAGATAAGCATCTTTTCAAGTAGATCCAATGCCTCAGGAGACATATTTGGGAATCTAGCCGAGAAATTTTGCTTCCTATATTGTGGAAGCTGTCCAACATATCTTCTGGCATTTTCACTTCGGAGAAATCCAAGGCTGGCCTCGTCAGGTGAACCTACTAACTTTTTAAGTAAATGGAAAACAGAACACGTGTTGTGTTACAACTTGTAGTAATCAATTTACATGTAACTATAAATAAAATTAGCTTATATGTAATCCTTCCAATTTTTTAACAAAACAGAATTCAAGACGGATGTACAATAAGATGGAGCATAATATGCCTTTCGTTATTCCTTGGTGTAGAAGAGAAGGGTTGGATAGAAATTACAAGAACTGGTATGTTGGTTTATAGATCAAACCAGGATAATGCTAAAGATATTGGCTTATAATATCATAAATAGTGATTACTTGTGATTTATCAACAATAGTAAATTAGTAACAGTAATGTTATCTCCACATATTTTTTCACAACAACTTCTACAACAAGGACAGAGATAGGAAAGAAAGAGAAGAGAGAAAAATGTGAAATAAGACAAGTGATGTGATGGAGAGATAAATAAAAAAAAAAAAAAAAAGTTATGTGAAAAAGTGAAGTAAGAAAATGTAGGAATAGCACTATTCTACTAGCAATAGCAAGAACTGAAAAGTAAACATGAAACAGGAAGAAATGGAAGTTTAAACAGCCTGGTTTTGCACTTCATTCGGTTGAAGGGTGCCCATTCTGGACAAGTATAGGTCATTCTATTTTTAGGCAATCAGGGCGTGAAAACCTCTCAGAATCCAATTCCTGAAGTTAATTGATTTAGCAAATAATAGGCGGTGAGAGAAGTAGAGATTAAAAAACAAGAGTGACAAAATGAAAACCAATGGTTTTTTGTTTGCAGTAGCTTCAGCTGGGGGTATTAAGCATGTTGGGAAGGTCAAAGGGAAACAGGGTTCATAAGTGTAAATCACTTTCATAAGAAGGATGAGAACATTACAGAAGAGCAACTAATAAATTAATGCGAGAGATAGGTAATTCAATGTATTATTTACTCTGTTCAACAGCCAGTAATTTCAAATGGAAGCACCAAACCCATACCTCGGTTATAAGCCTTAGTTGATGAACATAATCTTTCCCAGGAAACAAGGGTTCTCTGGTCATAATTTCACCAAATATGCAACCAACAGACCAAACATCAATGGCAGAGGTGTACTCTGAACAATTAAGGAGCAATTCTGGGGCTCGGTACCATCGGGTGACAACATACTCCGTCATGAAATCCGTTTCAGACATTGTCCTTGCCAAACCAAAATCCCCAATTTTCAGGTCACAGTTGGCATTCAGAAGCAAATTACTGGGCTTAAGATCACGGTGCAAGACATTAGCAGAATGCACATATTTCAGCCCCCGTAACAGCTGATATAAAAAGTACTGCACAAGTTTCACGAAACATCAATACCATGCTTAATTTCACATGAAAAGCACAAGTCAAAACATAACACCAAGAATGAATCTATTTCTTGAAAATTTCTTAGCAATACCGTGAATGTTGATTGATAGTTTCCAGTATAGAATATGAATGCAAAACTGAAAGGCAATAATATGAATAGAGGGAAACCTGACAATGGTCATTGGTAAGAGTTTGGTCAGAACGAATAATCTGATGAAGGTCAGTGTCCATCAACTCATAAACAATGTAAACATCATTGAAGAGATCCTTTCTTGGAGGTCGAATGATATCCTTAATAGCAATGATCTGTGAAGGAAGATTGATGAGTAGACACATAAATAGAAATAGAAATAGAAATAAGAATGATTACATTTTCATGGTCCATGTGGCGAAGGAGCTTAATTTCCCTCAAAGTACGTTTAGCGTCAATGATGTTGTCAAATGCGTTACCAATCTTTTTTATGGCAACTTCCTCGTGCGTATCGGAATTAACGGCAGCACTGAAAACAAAGAATAGCAGAGTGAAGTAAGGTGAGGCTATTGACTATTATTATGTATTCATTCAAGTAAGAAAATAGCATAGATACCAAACGATGCCGTAGGCGCCTCTACCGATAGGTCGAATGGGAGGGACATACTTGGACGAGACCTCGAACAAGTTTCCGTACACATTGTATTGCACGTATCTACCTCCGTCACTCATAACCCTCTTAATCGACTCTCCCTCTTTGCTACCCATCTCAACTACACTCTTTTATTTTCCATCCAATTTAGTTCCTTCCTTAAACACTTCAACTCTTTTTCTTTTTTCATATTAATATCAAACGATTAATTAAGGGCACATACAAATATTTTAATCCATGTCGTTATCACCTAACTATAATTATTAAAGTAAAATATTTATTTAATGTACGGGTTTATTCTCTTTAGGTAAACAAAATTATAACAAGGACGGGTTATTGAAATATCGATTTCTTCCTACGGAGGGCATCACTAATCATTCATGGTTTACATCACGATTCCTAACTCTTATCTAAACGACTTAACAGCTAGCCATTAGCTGCCTAGCGTTTCAATTCGTCTAGCGCTAATAACTAGATCATTTTTTTTATTTGCAAAGCACTTCTAATGTAAGACCAGGTCCTCTTAAGGACTTCTAGTTTAATTTTATATTGACTAAATCTCAAATAGGTTTGGTAGGCATTAATTCCTTGGCAGGTGGCAACTAATTTTTCAACTGCATTTGAAGTCACCAAATAAGTATAACCAGTATTAAATGTCAAGTACTTACTCATAAAACAAGCAATTGAACGGATCTAATTTTGACCCCAAAAAGGTTGTAGAATAATTCTAACTAGTTGAAAATTTTAAAAACAAGCTCATGAGTGATCTAAGTTCGTTGCGAAGGCATCAGCCTGAAAATTGAAACAGCAACCAATTATTAAGTAATAACATATAAATGAAAAATGAGAATGGCAGAGATGCAACAAATCCTGGAAAAGGAAGAAGAATCCGATGACGATGGGCAATGGGTCGCTAGCGAATTAAATCCAAAACTTTTAAGCAGATTATTTAATTTCCTCACAAAATCAAACGCTTCACATAAAAGGAGTATGTAGACCTGCAAATACAGGCGTTGTTTTAAGAAAATTTGTATTTATTATACAGTAAACAGGTATAAATTGTATTTATTAATAAATGTGTATAATTTTATTTTATAACAAAGTGATAGGAAGAGAAAAGGGGAAAAAATGTATAAGATGAGTAATATAATGAATTATTTTTATACCATGGATTTGGTTGTAACTGATATATCCATGGTCCATCTTTTGATCTTTATGCTTGTGTGAGGATGAGGATAAAATAACTGTAGTATGCATTGAAATTTTGGCACGTGATGTTAGGTAGTCAAGTAGAACTATGTAATGAGAGGTTATGTTTACAATATCTATGTAATGAGAGGTTATGTTTACAATATATGGTAAATGGTGCTGTATAGGTTTATTTTCCTACTGGGATTTATCATGCTGTCTAATGTAGACATTGGTTTTGCTTCCCTGCCAGTCACACCTCAATTTATCTCATTCATACATACACACACAATATATATATTTCAACTCCTCATTTTAATTTCACATGCCAAATTGCCAATATTATTAGCATTTTATAATAATAATCACTTCCTCGTTAAATCATCTCAAACTCTGTCGCTTTCTCCAATCTCCAACTCATCGCAACATTTTAGCAAAAGAGCTAATTGTTCTCTTCAACGCTATATAAGTCAAATAAATCAAGTATCTAATCTAATTCTATTTTGATTAACTACCAGCTGGTTGGTAATCGAGAGGTTTCATGATCAATTCATGGATTTTTTATTTGGATACGTTTAAATGAATAAACATAAAATCATTATCAAGTCAAATTTTTGTAGAACAAAACGCACATTATACACCAAACACAGGTTAGAATATCGATCCAAACTGCATCATACGAATCTAAAGCTAAAAGTATTTTTTTCTTAGCACAATAATACGCATTGGAATATTTCATATATTTCGAATTATTAGCATATATAATTATATAATTACTATTTTAAAATATTGGCTATATAAACTATCCCAACAAAAAGTTACCTTCTGATAAAAGCCCACTTTGAAAATCTTCCAAATAAGATTTAATCTTTTCCCAGCCACATTTTCGCCAATTCATTTTCACTTTCTAAAAACCAATCATCCAACACGAACAATATTCTCATCCTACTTTAGCAAACACACTCAATTCAAAATCTTCATTGCATAAATAACCGAATAAGTAAAATGTCAGACAGCTCAAACAACTTTTGGGGGAGGGTAACTACTATTAACTCCAATGACAGCCAAAACTGCAAAAACTAGAGCACAAATCATTATATTTAAGGAATGTTTGAACTAGTTGGTGCTCCATAACCACCAGCACCACGACCGAAGCCAGGCCTTCCGCCAGGACCCTACAAATAGAATCAAAGCATACAATTCAGAAAACAATTAAAAAAGCATATCCATGTCAAAGGAAAACCAAAGCACACACGAACCAGCTTCTAAAAATTCGTTATCAAAATCAAGAAAACGCTGCTTCACGGTAATAAGTGTAATAGATTATGTAAATGAGGAGAATTTGTCTCAAATCACCCAAACAAAGTCTAAACTTCGTACGGAAATAAACGTCGCAGAGAACGTGAATTAAAAGGAAAATTAATATTAGCAGAAAAATCCAGTCACCATAGACAAAGCCATAAAAATGCAAGTAGCAACGGATCAGAATAAGATACAGAAAACTATACAACTACACTTGGCAATTTGAAAAAAAAAGGTGAACCACTAAAAATGGTTTTCTTGACAAAAATAAATGGACTAAACCCTCAATTTGATCCCTAAAATATTTCGCTCTACTAAATAGTCTCCAAAATAAGAAAAAATATACAAGTAACCTCCATGTATATGAAATCATAAAAAGTACCTTCGAAATATCTAAAAATAATCAAATGAGTCCATGAACATTAGCAGAATATACCAACTTAAAGGACTACACGAATGGAAATTTAATACTTGAACAATTACTCATTATTTTATGATAAGGACTACATAGGAGAGAGCGTAAATGTTGCCCTCCATCGTTTGAATGATTGAACGACCAATCATAAAAAATATGCTCATTTCATCCCTCGCAAGATATTTCATATATACAAATAAACTTGATTACATGAGGGGGAAACCAAGGCTTTTGGAAACAAGACCAAGACAGGAAAAGTCAGCTTTATAATGAAAACTAAACCGCTAAGTAATTACACCCATAATGATAAAGAAAAATAAATCGAATATAGTATCAAAGAGAAACACAATAATGATTATTGATATTTGGCAATAAGATTACCCCAAAAGAAGGCCTGTAGTCAGCAGGAGCTCCACCCTTGTCTCCAAAGTCACCACCAGGCCCCCGGGGACCTCCACGGTAACCATCACGATCACCACCAAATCTCCTCTCTCCGTCAAAGCGAGGTGGGCCCCTGTTGAAAACAATAACCCACACACGGTTCAATGAAACAGGGCAACATTATAATAAAAAAACCATTAGCAAGAATGATCAATTACCTAGGACGATCACCGGGTGGGCCCCCGAATGGTCTTCCGGCGGGCTTGGCCTGCTTCTTGAGAGTGGCCGGCACGATTTCAGAGGGCAGGTTGAGGTAAGTCCTGAGGAACTCAATTCCATCGTTGGTTAGGAACCAGTAATAGTGCATCCACGCAAATGTCTCACGCACGTATTCCCTAGACTTGAAGCTCTGCATCAGCTTTATCACCTGCAGATTGGGCACATCAATGTCTGGGTGCTTTGCAAGATTGAAGTCCTTCTTTGCATAGCAAACTCCCTCTGAATCAAAACCAAAGACGTCACAGTTTGAACACAACACAATCATAAAGTGTTAGGGGAGAGAACGTTAACGGACCTTGGAAGAGGTATTTGCAGATCTCTCTACGGTTCTTCTCGGGAATGATCTGCACAATTTCAAACAAAACAAATTATACAACGATTTGCATAAACCGATTCCAACAATGCCGACTAATTAATTCATTAAAGATGAAAGAACAAAGAAGACGGCGTTGGAATACCATGGTTGCTACGGTGCAGACGGCTACGTAAGAAGCTCTGCTACCACACTATCCTTTTGCCGCTTGCTGCGATATAAACCCTAATTCCGCTTTCTTCCCGTTTTATAATGGACTGATCTATGTGTTAGGTTAGGGCTTTGTTTTTGGGCTAATAAATGGCCCAACTTTCAGCCTTCTCTTATTCACCCCAGCTCATGGCCTCATCTGAGAGGCCCGTTTGTTTTTTAATTGGCCCATCTAAGGTTTCTATTTCCTTTGGCCCATTTGCTATAATTGTTGACTAACAGATAATTGATATTTATTTAATGCTTTTAACTTTTTAGTTCTAATTAAAAAATAAAATCATTTTAAAATAATTATAACATAATAAGAGTATCAAAATGGATCCAATCCGATGACTAGTCCAATATAGAATATGAGCTGAACTAATAAAATTTAAGCCTAAACTCAATATGGTCGTCTAATCCAACTTGATAAAAAATATGAAAAGTGAAAAAAAAAAAAAATATTTAAATATATATATAAAAGATTTGTTTTCATTAGTTTACGATACATTATTATTATATCCATTTCTTTAAGTAGACAAATCCTTTTCTTTTTCCCTTATTTTATATTAATTGCTTTTATACAATTTTTCTAATAAAGGAATTTGAACTTAAACAATACAAAAATTATTCTATTATTATTCAAACTATTTTTTATTATGCATATCATATTCAATTTATCTTTTAATATATTTACTGTTTAAAACAAAAATATAGATAGATAATAAATGTTGTAATTTATCAATTTTTAATGTTGCATTATGATAAACTAAGATAATTTTTTTTAAATGATGCAATATGAATATGGATAATGGTACTTGTTAAATAGTTATGTTTAAGGTCTTAATTTAAAATGGTAACGATGTTATCATTAATTATTAGTATTGTATAATATATTAGGAAAATGATTATTTTGCATACATATTATACGTAAA
Source organism: Mucuna pruriens (assembly GCA_025330945.1). Classification (NCBI taxonomy): domain Eukaryota; kingdom Viridiplantae; phylum Streptophyta; class Magnoliopsida; order Fabales; family Fabaceae; genus Mucuna; species Mucuna pruriens. Next base: position 2,466,359 of record JAENHJ010000531.1, on the reverse strand, counting down.
AATTAATAATATATTATTTATATTTTTAAGAAACAAGAAGTGATTTAAATAAAAATGCATAAACTCATGAACCAATTCGTTTGACCCACCTCTTGCAGAGGGCTGAGTTTGACTAAAAAAAATTAAAAAGCTCACAACTAAATTGATCTAATCCAAAAAATAAAAATATAATGACTCAACATAAGTTGGCCTGAATGAGTTGGGTTATCCTAAATTGGCAATTCTTACACAACTTTTAGACTAAATATCATAACTAAGCTCAAATGAGTTTAACAGTTTATAAGTGTAGCATATGATTTCTCATACTAATATTTTTTGTGTATATCCGTTAATTATTAGTGTGTATTCTTTATATTAATTTATTTTCAACTCATTCTTTCACTAATCAATTGAGTGATTTAGCGGCTAAACGAGTATAATGATATCTTCTCACACTGTTTGCTAAACTAAAAATTGAGCTTCAAGGTATCTATAATTGCTTGCAAATTCAGATTGAATTGGCGTATATATAAATGCAACAAAAAGAAAAAGAAAAAAAGAAGATTGTGAGAATTTCTACATGAATAATTTGATATTGTTATTAATTATTAGATAAGTTATCTGTGTCATGTTCAATGTATAGTGACTGTTTTGGAAAAACAAAAAACTAATGAGTAGTTAGTATCATCAAGTTTAACTAAATAAATACTCTTGAATTTTGAAAAAAAAAAATTAACAAAATATATTAATTTATTTTTAGCATTACTCAGTCCACCATATTTAGAATAGAATAACATCAGGAAAATATTACTTGGAGAATCGTTACTCTTTTAAGTAGAAGGCATAGATCACAGAGACTAAAAAGATGCGTGGCCAAATTAGCATACCATTTCCAAAAAGAACATACATACATTTGCATCAGACCCCGGCCTTTCTCTTTTGGGACGTGCATGTCTGGTAAGGCAAGCCAACCCTTTTTCTACAAGACAAGGGGTTCTTATATGAAAAAAGACGCAGAAATTTAAAAGGCAAATCCATTATTATTGTCATTCAAAAACCACCACATGTACACTCAAGTATACAGCAAATTTAACTAAATGGTATAGGTGTAGTTGATAAGAACTTAACTCATATCCTATAAAGATGCAAATTTAAATCTCGCTCAAAATATAAAAATTTTATTAATGGATATAAGTACTTCTATAATGATTTATTATCCTCGTTCTGAAAAGTTCCAAAATCCATCTCACTTGAACTTCTGTGAAAAAAATAACAAATTGAAGATGTTTAAATTTGCATGCATATCTTCAAAATCAAACTTTACTGCCGGTTGCAATCGCCTTTATTATTATTCTTTTTTTTCTTCTTCCATGTCAAAACACTCAATAAAGTAATAAACACTTCACGCTTGGTTATATATAACATAATATTATCTTCACTCAGCAATCAGCAATCGAAGGAGGTGGAAAAGGATGAAAAGAAGAAAAAGCAATCTCTGCAAGTTTAATTTCAGGGTGGCCTGGACCATTATTCTTGAAAACCTTTCCTGGTTAGAGTGGGGACAGTAGGTCCTGGCAGTCACAAAGAGGAAGGAAAAGGTGAAAGTGTATTGGTTCCCATATTTGACGTGTTTGGTGCTAATTCTTCCCCTCCAAGTTGTCCTTCAACATTGTCCCAGAAAAGAAAGCTGCTGGGACATTCTTGTTGATTCTCTACCCACTCATTCAACTCTTGTCTCCGCAAACACTCCAGTGCCATTTCTCCTTCCTCGTCTATACTACAAGACTGCACTTCAATATTTGGCACCATGTTCTCTATCAATGGTGGCAGATAATTCGTAGTGTCCATAACTGCTGAAAAAGTTACTGCAGGTTGAGGAGGAAAGGCATGGACTTGGTGGCGGCTCAAGTTCCACATTTCAGTGCTCAAACCCAATGAATCATGGAATAGTTCTGCTCGTACATTCGTGTCTATTGTTGTTGTCTCTTGATCTAATGAACTAGTGTCAAACATAAATAAGGGGCACGTGGAGGAAAATAAGGTTTCTTGTACCGGTGGCTTTGCTGTTATATTTTCTTGGTTCACAAAGTGATCTAGTTGATTGGAATTATAATTATACTGAGTCTGATCAACACTTTGTGTAGTGGTGATTGATGAAGTCACCGAAGGCTTTCTGATTTTCTTTTTGATCCAAGAATTCCAATAGTTCTTTATTTCGTTGTCAGTTCTACCTGGTAAGTGACTTGCAATGTGAGCCCATCTGCATTTCCCAAACACAAGAACATATATAATTAATTAATTGAGTATGTATATATATATCCTAATGTTTAAATTAAGATAACACGTATCTTCTTAATTAAGATCCCTCGCATGAAAAACGTAAATTGGAAGCATATATGTCGAAAAAAACGTGGCAAGAAATGAATAATAAGATAACAATTTAGTTGCTTATGTAAAGGATTTCGAGGAATAGATATTATCAAGAATGTTGACAGGAAAGGCTGCGAGTGCATACACACTGAAAATGGACAAGTAAATTTCAACTGACTGAATTGCCTGCTTAACTTCTCCAAAACTGTAGCTTCGAGCCTGATAGTTCCTTCGATCGGATTGCTTCATTAATTAACTATAGCTTATTTAATTAGGCCTAATTGAGTTGAGTAACAAAGTGTAATAAGTCTTAATTTCATTCCTACCTGCTTGTTTTCCATTCTATATAGAAAATTAATCACATATTATGTATGATTAGTTACTTTGATTATGTTCCAAATTTCAAGCATTATCATACTTCCAACAAACATCCTTATACTAATCAATTTGGAAAATTTATAGGGCTGGTAGCTATAGAGTCAAGTGAAACCATATTTTGGCTGTTCAATATATAGAAAGAAGAAAGACATATAGAAGACAGAAAATGCAAGTAGAGCAAACAAGGAAAAAAATGGATTGATGATAATTGAAAATGCTTGGTAGAGCTAGGTAGAGTGATTCACACCTGTTGCCAACAACCCCATGAAGGCTTATAATTAACTTCTCCTCTTCAGGTGTAAACCTGCCTCTTCTAATATCCGGCCTCAAATAATTAATCCATCTTAGGCGACAACTCTTACCACACCTTTGAAGTCCTGAAAGCCAGGAGAAACAAACATCACATACACAAAAGAAAAGGTTGATTCATCAAGGGCAATTCTATGTATCATATCATCATAAGCAAGGAAGAAAATGAAAGAAGAGATGATGAAGAATTGTTTATATACAAAAAGACAGACCAGCTTTCTCTGGAACTTCACTCCAGCAACCATAGCCGTGAGTGGTAATGTATCTGATGAGTTTCTCATCTTCCTCGGGGGACCAAAGCCCTCTCTTAACCTTCTGTTGGTTGCAGCAAGAATGGTGACCCATCTGAATTTCTTTCTTTCTTTCTTTCTAGCTATTCCTGTCTTTTAGTATTGTTCCCTCAGTGGCCTTTTATTGCCTCGATCAAATGCGGGGATTTGTATGCAATATAATAGTTAGGTCTCTCTTTCTTCCTTCCTTTAAAAGTACAAGGCCAGAGCCGACATTTACAACCTGATGGGGTCATGCAAGGGACCCAGATCTCCATCTAACCCTAAAATGACATTTCATCAACCTTATGCTAGCTATAGTGTTGCCATTTCTACGTACATGTGTAGTATTACGTAATCAAACTTTCTTCACACACTTAACAACTCCTTCTCACATCCACAAATTAAAGTCCCAAGATAAATATCACAAGGAGAAGCTAGTGGAAAATGAAAACGAGGGAATATTGTCAGTTGTTTCATGCGCCAAACTATTCACCAACGTCATAACATCAATAGCAAGTGCATTTACTACGTACGTGAAAGTGATCGATGCTAAGGATTAATTCAAAAATTATTGCCAAGTGAAGTAAATTACAGAGGTTTCATCTATTCATGTAATTTTGTAATGGATCACAAAAATAGATGGTCGTCTCTTATAAAAATAATTCAATGAGTCCAGTGGTTTACGCTTCGTTCCTTACGCACGTTTTTTTTTTTTCCAATAAGAATTTTATACTATTGGCGTCTTATTTCTGTATATCAATTGTCTACAGTTACACCCCGTAAAATACTCTTACAAAATATGTATATATGTGGATGTGTATGGAAATGGAATACAAACACCTGCAATAATAGATTTTACTGTAGTCATCTACTACAGTAAAAACGAGTAATTATTTATCTAAAAGAAATTAAACCAAACACATACTAGTATACTAGAAATTTTAAACTGGTAAATCTATCTCAAGTGGAATCTAACAAAAAATACTTTTGACGCCTTTTTTTTCTTTGTCTTTATTAAAAGAAGCCCTATAGAAATTATGACCATTGTATGATCGGCTAAAAACTGTTGATCATTTTATGATTAATTGTTTAAAATATTAAAAGAAAAATAATTATTATACTTTATTATATATAGATTGTGTTTATTCTACACACATAATAATTTATATTATTTATGGAATAATATTAATCTTTTCATAGGCCACAATTTGAAAATATATAGTTAATTAACTACCTTACAATTTGAACAAATTTGTTTCAGTTTTTAAGCAAGGTTAAAGGTTTAATACTACAGCCATGGGCATATGCATTATTGATTAGTTTTGTTTTGCACCCTGCATTTATCGCGAGATTCTCATGTATCTATGGAGATCATATTCTCTCTCTGTCTCTCTTTTTGAAATAGATATCATATTCTTACTCCTTGGACACTCAACCATTCTTATCAGTTAGTGTACGCACAAGCCCAGAAAAGTAATCATGTACCCAGTGGTGGAGCTTGAAATATTTTTTGGCCAAAACTATTAATATTATATATATATATATAATATTTTTGGCCAAAATTAAATATAATAATTTTGATGATATAAAATATAAAATGTTTGTTTTTTTTAAAAAAATGTAAGAAACATTAATTCTTCTTATACAAAACAAAATTTGTACCAAAATATGTAAAAATGTCAATTTCTTCAAATGAATTTAAGAAAATAATCATTTTTTTGTTAAAATTACAACAAAATTTTGCCGAATTATTTGATAGAAAAATTTGTAAAAAACTTTCAAAATCAGTAGAAAAATATGCATAAAAATCTACAAGAAAAAATTATAGATTCAAGTCATATAATCCTTTCTATACTAGAATGAAGATATTAAGTCATAGAAATTTGTTTGAAAAGTGTAAAAAACAGTTTATTCTATGAAAAGATAATTAACTAATGAAATTAGTAGTGTATAAAAAATATTATTAATTTAATCATAAGGGTTGATGTTATAAAAATAAAAATTTACAATATTAACATAAAATTGTCAATAATAATCACTACTAGAAAATTTAAAATTTGCTACAAAATAATTTTGTGGCTAATTTTAAAATTAATAGTTATTTTGTAGCTAATTTCTAGTAAAAATAATTAGCTACAAAATTACTACAATATTGAATGGTAGCATGAAATAAGTAGCAAATTAACTAGGAAAATAATCTTAGTTAATTTGTAGTAAATTTTTTAAAATTTGTAGTTATTTCCTAACTAATTTGTAGTAATAAAAAGTATAAATGAATATAATTTTAATTTAGCTAGAAAAAATAATTTTCTAGTTAATTAATAGTTAATTAGTTAAGATTTAGCTACTAATTTAAATGGTAGCTAAAATTAGTAGTAAAATCAAAAAATTCTTGTAGGGAATATTAATATCGACTAGAATTTTATTGTTTTATACTCATTCAGTAACTTAAAAGTATTAATAATTGTCCTTAAAATTATTAATAATTATGAAATAAATAATTCTAAAAAATATGTAAAAACTCTTAGTGATAAATAACTGTAAAAATTCTTATTAGTACTTATTAAAAATATAAATAACTTTTAATTATATATATATATACATTATTATTTTTTTTGTAAAAGTTTTGAGAGAACCATGGCCCTTATAGTCATAACGAAGCTCTGCCATTAGATGTACCTCGCAACCTCAAGGAGGAAAGTTGGTCCTCCAGTCGTGGTCTTAAGCTTTGCAATGGTAGAGATGTCATCTATAAAAATTATGACGCTCAAATTAATATAAATTAAAGTTAAAAAATGGGAATTAGAGTAAATACATATCTTAATATATCTTAACATGACTAGATTTAAGGTATTTTTATATATAGACAGTTCTTTATCAAACGTTAACAATCTAATATTTTCTTATTGGACTTAACCTTAGATTTTTTATTATTATTGTGATGGTATACATAGATGAGAAATATTTATATATTTTTTTATTATTAATTTTTATTATTAAAAAATATAATTAATTAATTTTAGTAGAGTTTTTATTTATAAAACTCAAATATAAAACATCGTTTAAAAATTTTTAATTTAGTTTTACTCAAATCGAGGTATGTTAGTAGCTACTTTTGTCTACTATAGTATAAGCTAGATTAAAATATTAATTTGTAAAATTAATTTTTCAAACATAAATTTGTTAGTTTATAAAATGTGCGTTTCAAAATGATTGTGCTTGTAAATGTTTTCACGTCGATCTTTCCCAACAACCATAATCGACATTATTTCTTAGACACCATTATTATATTATATTATATTATATTATATTATATTATATTATATTATATTATATTATATTATATTATATATATAATATATATATATATATATATATATATATATATATATATATATATATATATATATATATGAATAAGAGAAAGAATGTAATTATTATATAAGTAACTATAATATATTTACTCTTTATTTTTATTCTTCAATTTTTTACTATATAACAACTTTAACATGTGACATGTCTTATTTATTGGATTGTATGAAAATAAAATGTGAGGATGAGAAATAACTCTTTTAGAGTTACTCTCAAAATAAGTAAATATATCTTATTTATATATATATTTCACGATATTAAAATTATTTATCCATAAATATAAAGTTTCTTTATTAAAGATATATTTGGTTTAAAGAAAAGTTGATGAGGAGAAGATTTTGATTAAATATTTTGTCTAGTTGAGGAGAAAAGAGATTTTGATTTCCAAGGAAAAGGAAAAATATTTTAAAATTTTATTTAGTTATGTATTTTTGTAATTTTAAAATTTAAAATACAAGTAAAAATATTAATTTTTACGCCTACAATATTTTAAATCTACTCCAAATTTATTTAATATGGAAGGAAAGGAAAAACTAGATGAGAAGAAATGTTGTCCCTCTATTTTTAAAAGTTGAACCAAAAAATAAAAAATAAAAAAGTCTCTCCCCTCCCCTTCCTTTTAATTGTTTTCCAACTAAACAGGCTCTAAGATAATATTTTTGTTATATGAGATGGTTTACATGTTATCAAAATTAAATCTTTTAAGTCCTCATGCAGATTTTTGCTTAATGCTTATCTATAATATATCTTGGTTAACCTGTGCAAGATTTCGTGACAGGATGCTCTCTTTATTTATTTTTTATTATTCACTATTATATAATCTAATAGTATTTGCTAAATATACTGATAGTGGCCGGTGGGATAGCGTAAATTTCATATATTCAGAAAGAAACTGACATTTTAAATCTTTATTTCTTCCAACAGAATCTTCTAAAGCAATATATTACATGCAAGAAGTGTGAGAAAGACTGAAAAATCAGTTCATTGTTTTATGATTTAAGCAAGCCCAAACTACTAATTAGTTTGACTTGATTGTCTCTTCATTTAATTAAGGAATAATAAATTCATTAATGTTGTTGGAAAAACGTGTATAAGTAACATGATTGACATCGATTAAAGTTAATAGCCTTAATAGGACCTGTAAATTTCAGGTTTTAGATTTCACGGGCTGGGAGTTACACTCATTTTTTTTTTCTTTTTTCTTTTATGATCATTGATGATCTCTTAACATTTCTCAACGATTTCAACACTCTAATAAGACTTACACTCATTTTTCCGGAACCTATGGACCACTACCAGATACCGCTCAAAGTGGAATTGGGCGTGTAAAAACTAAATTGAGAGTTAGATCAATGTTTAAGTTTATTTTCAGGACCACTTAACCATATATATACACGATACTGTACTACAATCACCTTGCCTGAGGTGAAGTGTGGTTTTCGTTCGTTTCTTCTCTGTCTCTCTAATTGAGCAAGAATTAATAATGTTGATGCATGAGTACTAATTTAGATGTATTTTTAATTATTAATAATTTTGGTACATGGACACAACATAAGTGACACTGTTTTCCTTTGTCGTTTTGAACGAAATCAAAATACACCATTTCACTTATCTCTATTTTATTCCTAAGTGATAAAAGAACTTAATTCTCTTAATTTAAGTAAGATTGTAGATTCAAGTCATGTAAACGAGGAATAAAGAAGTGCTAAAAGAGTGTTATGTTCCCATCATAACTGGATTTACCTGCTTCGACTCATAGGTTATAAATATTAATCTAATTAACTACTGAATATGTATGTATATATATTGTTTTACCTTTTAAGTATGCAACAATAATAGGAAAAAAACTCATATGTTCCATCTTGTTTTAACAAGTCTATATAACACATAAGTAGATTTAAAAAATTAAAAAAAAAGTACATGTGTAAAGATAAGAGCATGTCACTTATTAATCTCGGAAGTGGGATCGGAAGAGGTGACCCACGCAGTACATTCAGGAAAGATATATTGTCGGCTTAGCCTAAAGTGGCCTATTATCGTGTTTCAATGATACCTCCATCGAAAAGCCCCATTAGTTATGGAGGTGAGATCATGTTGCTATTACACAATGACATTGGCTCTTAAAGTGACCATGCAGTGAACTTCAGTAATCTCCTGAATCTTAATATCGTCATCAAGATTTTGCAAATAGATTAGTGAATTCGAACATCATTTCCTTCTCTCCATAATCATTGGATAAAGACGACATGTAGCAACTTGTACAGGAAAATAATTCATTCATTCCAAAAATATTTTAAATTGGTATAATGTTTTTTCCATAGAAAAATATTTCGATCTTTTTTTTTTATCTTTATATACTTATGAACTTGACAATTTAAAATAATTATTTAAGAGTAAACTCTCAAGTTTTTTTTCTTGTGTATGTCAAGAATTTATCTGAAAATTAATCTCTTTAAAAATGCATAGATGATCGAAATAGGTTTTATATCTATTAACAAGATATTTTAAAACATGGCTAAGAACTAAATTCCAATCAATACATTTAAAAGATTCGACTATCTACTGTATTATGCTTTGTTAATTAGTAGTAAACTCTCAAACTCTAAGGTTGTTGATGTATTTGTATTAATCCTTCAAAACTTTTCGTCATTAAATAAATTTCTTAAAAAATGTAAATTGTCATCGTATTAGTCTTATAATTAATTTTTTTTGTCACAACTTAATTAGTTTTAGAAAGATTTTAAATTATATATACCATATTTTTCCCTATAAAACCTAAAGTGTTTATATAAATAAAATATGAGATATATCAATTTAATGCAGGAGATTAGTATTTTATAACAAAATATTTGAAGGATTAATATGATGACGTTTTAAATTAAAAAAAAATAGTAACTAAATATTTTTAAAGACTATATACGTGTAGCTTCAGAGGAATTGAGTGGTTATTTTAAATTGTAATTAACTTCAAGATAGTAATATATGAATCAACTTAGTATTTTAATAAACACTAGTTTAGTAATTGTATTCTACGTAGAATGCAAAGCTGAAATGTTCAGTTGAAGAAATATCTTGATTGTTGAAGCAGGTTGTGTTGATTAGTTAGACCACATAACTAGCAAGGCAATTGTTTAATATGGCATTTCAAACGTTTGTATTAATACGTATAAGGAATATAGTTAGGGGGCAACTGAAAGGGATAGGGGGGAAGTGTTGATTGATGCGAATGAACCACCAAGTTGATGTGCGAGGCAGGAAAGTGATATTTGCTTGTATGAATCGCAAGCTAAAGCTTTGAAAGTAATATACAAATGATTTTTAAAATAGACCTTTAAGAGGAAATGAAAAGGAAAATGATTGTACTTAGCTTTAAGGAGGAGCAAGGGAGAGGTATGTGGGCCTGCCAGTTGGATTTTTAACCAGTGTTTAGTGAGAAAAAAAAAAGTATTAAGGATATTGCATTTATAAGCATGGTTGGTTAAGTTATTAAGTCATGGATGAAATGTCTCCACCATTGGTTCTTTTAATACAGATGTGATCCGAATGTTCCTATCTCAATTCTTTCTTTATATCTCTTCATTAATCAAACTACATTATCCATACAACATCAATCAATACAAATAATAATGTTAATGTAGTAGTAGAGTATAGTTGAGGAATGAAGGATGCATTTTTGTTGGCCAACCATTCCCGACCGAGGGGCATTCATATGGACCCCTCTTTCCTTCAATGGAAGCCATCTATCCCCTGTTTCTAATAGAAGCATCAAAAGTCACCCAAAAGCTAAAATAGCAATCATAATTATACATGAAAAATGTGCTACCATATCATATTAAATCAAGAGGAGGATCCATAGAAAAGGGAAGCGGGGTCGAGTAAGAAGAAAAATGGACAGCCTCATATGATACTATGGATGACTTTTCCAATAACAATAATACAACATACCCCCCCCAAAAAAAAAGAATGCTTGTTTCGTACAGGTGGTGTTTTTTCTGCACGCGTTCGTCAACTCATTATTTAATTACAAATGTGCTAGAGAAGGAGATTTTGATTACGCTTCTTCTTGATTGTTGTTGGAAGATTGTATCGATCACTGTTTGAAAATGAAGGAATGATTAAAATGCGTGGGTCTGTGAGAAAATAGGGGAGAAATTAGATCTGAATTAATCAAAATCAATTAAAGTAGTGGGATCGCTATAAAGATGCTTTGAAGTTGTAGTCTCCATTTAAGCTCGTAAGTGACATGAAAAAATAGGGTCCATACTTTTCTGCATAGTCTTTAGTTTTATGTTTATATATATTACATTTTCCATAAGTTGTCATTAGATGTACTTAAACAAGTACAAGAACCAGCTCAAATGGATGAATGTAGGCCTTGCAAGTACAGGATGTAGGAACTCACTTTGTAATAGGCTATTCCTTAACAAGATATGCTTTGCGATATACATGAGAGCATGATAAGATAAGTTTTTATTTTATTTAATATTAAGTATACATCATAATAAATTAGATCATGATAAAATAAAATATAAATTATATTTAAATGATAAAATTATTGTTTCATTAAAGTTATATATATATTAAAAGGTAAGTTTTAATTTAATTGTTTAAATTTTTAAATTATAAAAATATAAATTTAATTAAATTATTCAAATTATTATTTTATTGATGTAGTTACTTTTCTTGAAATTATATAAGATTTTTAAAATTATAATTATTATTAAAATATTTTTAGAAAAATATTTGTATAATAATTATTTAAATTTTAATATTTTTAATTAATAATGTACTTAAAATTTATAGGTCAAAGTTATTATAAATATATATAAAATAATATGAATACAAATTTTATATAATATACATTGTTATATATATTATACAAATTAATACATATTATATTTATTATATATTTTGTTATTTTGTATATAGAAAAAGAATGAGAGAGAGAAAGAGAGACTTTACTTTATATTGTTGCTTCTTAACCCAACTCTCTCTTTAGATAAGAAAACATTAGACTAACTAAATATGATAAGACTATTATATCTTAATAGCACAACAAATAATTATAACAAAATATGATAGTTATTCAAACCAATAAGATGAAGAAAAAAAAAAGGAGGCTAAGTCGTCTCAATCTCCTTTTTTAAATGTTTTTTTATAAGAAAAAAAAAGCATCATGTCAAATTGGTCAAATTCTTTTCATATTATATATTTAAAGGTCTAACTTGGCATAATCCATCGAGACAAATTCATTTTGTTAACTTTATAGATGCTATATGAAAAAAGTATATATATGTTATTTTTTATTGGTGAAACAAAAGAAGTTTAAGCCCAAACCACTTATAGAACATGTAACATGATCTATCTCATGTATTTTCAAACTAATTAAGCTTATGCCAAAATTCACCATCCCAACAACGAGAAAGTTTTATTCTCTTCAAGTTTAACACTACTTTATCTTTCAAATGAATATTTTTTAAACTATCATTCATTGTATCTGAGTCTTATAAGACGATAATTTAAGGTAACATTTTTGTTCAAATTCTAAGAAGTTTGCTAAGCCAAAAAAGACTTGTGTAAAAAAATATTTAGAATAATATCTTGAGAGGCAAATGTAGAAAATACTTAGATTGATTGTATAAAGGGATAAAATATTAAAGAATACTTGTAACGATAATAAATGTGGTTATTATAAATTTGTATTTGATTAAAATCTTGTATGCAAACAAACTAGTATAAACCTTTACATAAATTATCTTTAGCTTTTTTATATTTTATTTATACCAATATTAAGGAAGTTGAAATGTGAGAAAGGTGTTTAAGTCTTTTATAAAGACATTTTAATAAAATTGCACCTCATACATAGGATGATACCTTTAGTTCGTGTTATAAATGTTAGATCTTCTAACTTGCTTTGTTTAAATGGTTTAAGATGTTATTGTAAAATATTTTGAAGAAACACAATTTGACTCTTTTTTGTAGCAACTATAGTCGTGATGGGAACAACAAAAAATGAAAAAAGAAATCCAAGTTCCTTTTGAAGAAATAAATGAATTTAATGGAGTCGTCATAGGTATTTTTAAGGAAAACGTTAGAAAATCTTGAAGATGATAAGATTGGTCTTTTGGAAACAGATTCAAGGTTGGAGTCAATTACGCTTAGGAAAAACGTTAACATCCTACGACATCCGTCCTAAGACGATTACCTTAATTAGATGCGTGAAATTTATTATGACTTCTAAATTATTATTTTTTTCCTTCAACACAACAGAAATGAAATTTATTATTAAGAGATGAAAGATATATATTTTTTGGGTTTTTGGACTTGACAAGAGTTGTCTCTTACTTTTGTGTAATGTAATGAAGAATTCAAAATTTACGTAGTTCTTGTGCAGGTTTCGAAGGTGATTAGAAAAATGATAGACTATCCATTGGCATCAAGAGATGAACTATCCATTTAACGTCCAAAGATCCTTAAAAAAAAGATAAGTTATTTTTTTTGTTGAACATGATAGGAGTTGCCTCCTATTCCTAAATATCTCATTTTGCAATGAAAAATTTAAAGTTTACATAGTTTTGAATTTTGCCAAATGAGAAGTACATCTCAAATGATTATGATTGAGGGATAGATGAAGAAAGGAGCAAGAGCTACTCGTTAGTTCCCGCATCCAATAGATAGTAGAAGGCAAAATAGAAGCAATTTGAACTATCCATTGACATCCAAAGGGAGAAGAGTGGAGATGGAATGAGAGGGTTGTATTGTTGTAGACCAGCCTATCGACTGGATGTAACTTAACTAAATTGACCAACTTGGCTAACTAGGGATCACTTGGTCGAGGTGTTTGACCAAGATGTGTTTGGTCGAGAGGTCAAGAGGCTTGTGGGAGGTTTGGGTGAAAGGATAAAAGACTGAGAAATTTAATTCTAATACATAATTAGTATAAAGAATTTTATACTAACAACCAATTATAAAATATTTTAAATATAGCAATGAAAATAATTATTAAAAAATCAATATTTTTAATGATATAACAATCTATGATTGAATTGTACTATAAAAAAATTTTACACTATCAGAGTATTTTAATTCAGTTATAAAAATATTTATATTTTTAATATATATATTATCTCTTTTAGTTACTATTCTAATATAATTTTTTCTTTCTTTTCTTGATAGGTATAAAAATAAAATATAATTAAAAATAATAATTAGTGTTATTTAAACTTTTAGAATGATAAATAACTAAGGATGGAAATAAATAGAACTGTCAATTTGAATTAACTTAATATATTCAAGCTGACGTAAGACAGGTTATTAAAATTTTAGATTAAATTGGGCTTGATCAATTTCATTTTGTGAGCATAACGGATGGGTTAGCCCATTAGCTTATCCTTTCTCTTTGATTATTTATTTATTTATTTTAATACATTTTGTATGTATATTTAACTTAATGGCATTCATTATAAATATTTTTATCTTTAAATTATTTTTATTTATAAATTTTAATATACGAATCGAACTTAATAATTTAATATAAAAAGTTTAGTCTAAACAAATAAGATTTTAAAAATTATAAAAATAAAATAATCATACCAACCGATTAAGGGCGTGTTTAAAAATTTGTTTAATTAGCGTTGAACGAAATTTTTACACCGTCGGTTTGATGTGAGTCTTAGATTTAATTGAATGGTGATTCGTGAGTTTAATTGGACGGAACTGATTCCCAAACACAATAATCGGTCTATTACTAACATTCTGAGCAATGAGTTAGACTAAATTTAAAATACATTTATTTTTTTAGAAGTTAACCATATCATGTGTTAATCGAGTCATGCGGATCAATAGCAAGCCAATTAATGAATAAAAACACAGTACCAAACAATATTAGCAAACAAAATGAACATTTTCCCATACCTCCTAGCCCAATAATAAATGAATAAGAAACGTAATTAGGGTGAGATTGAATTTGAATTTTTTAAATAAAATTTCAAACTCGAATTTTGTAGATAAAAAATATAATTAAAGAATATTTTATTAAAAATTCTCAATCAAAATTTTCCATAAAAATTAATTAATCACAAAACCAGTGAATAGACGAATAAGAAACGTCACTGATACAAGCATTAGCAAACTGTGAGAGGCTGGACATAAGTCTTTTTTTTTTTTTTTCAATTTTCAATACACAAGTTGCATATGCTTTAAATTTACTGTTTGATATAAAACTATGATCGTGGTCACTTATGGCGGCGGTATTTGATTGTAGTAGAAAAATCATATATACAGTCAGCCTTGAATTTGTATAAACGCTTTATTTTATAAATATGAATATCTTTATGAGTTTTTTTCTATTAAACTACCTTTTTTTTTCTACATTAAATATTTCACTTTATATTTTCTATTTTTTCTTAAATATGTACTATTAGTTAATCTAATCAATTTAAATATAAATACATCATATAAAATTGAAGAGTTTTTTTAATAGACAAAACTAGATTAAATTTTAAATTACTATAATCTTAAATAAATTTAATTTTAATTTAGTTTTTAAAAAAATTATTTATTTATTTTTAAAAATTTAAGTTTTGACCCATAATATATTATTAAGTTTTAATACAGATATTTTAATTCAAATAATTTGTTTTTTTATAATTTTTATTTATTTTAAAAGTCTTATCTCTTTAATATATTTTCATATAATATATCTTTCATACTTTATTCTTTTTTAAAACACACACAATGTTTAATAATAATGATACTGTTATATATTTTTATTTTTAAATTTCACTTGAACTTAGAAACTAATATCCGTTTAATACATAGGTAACTTGCTAATTTCTTTATAAATTTAAAATCTCATCAATAAAATTGTTGAAGTAATTTTTTTTGTTTTATAAAATTGAACAAATGTAAAATTCCTATTAATTAATTTAATTTTAACGTAACATACTATAAAAATATATAAAATCTATGACACAAGGATGAAATATTCATTAACATCTTATTCATGTTAGTCCAAGTAATAACTTAACTCAAATTCTTTAAAGAAAGACTCATTTAAATTGAATAGATGAAAAAAGGTTGATAAATACTCTATATTAATGTCATGATCATCTACAAAAATTTATTATACAAATTTTCATATAATAGTATAAGATAAAATTATTCAATTAGTCATTAAAAAAAATTCCACACATAATCTCTCTCCAATTGGGCGGGAGAGAGAGCTCTCAGAGAGGATCTCCAGCCATCAACGGAACCAAATACACACTACGTGTAGGTGCGGCGCCTATGCATCTGATTGTCCTTATATTTTTTTTTTTATTAACAGTAAAATCTTTACTTTCCTTAGTTGTTTTGCAAAATTAAAATTTTCAATTGAAAGAAAATAGTGGATAAAAAAATGAAGACATTTATTACCATTAATCTTGACACTACAATGCCCATAACAGAATACATAAACCTTCCAAACCAATCATAAACTAAAAATAAAAAATCTTACAAACTTTATAAACTTCTTTCACCATCAACCCAACAAGTGAAAGAAGTAAAAAAAAAAAAAATCCCCCAAGACCAGGCACGGGGGATATCCATGAAGCATTATGGGTTATAGGATAAGACATCCACTAGACAGGATCTAATATTGTAACGTTAATAGTTATAGAAGTGGCATGATGGGAATGTTATTACGATGAATCAAGTGGTGGCTTTGACTAGAGGTGATTGAGGAAAAGGGGAGTGAGGCGACAACAAAAATTCATCCAACCTTCTGAAGGAGAAGCTTAGCCTTAAGTTTCTATGGCTACAAGACTTGTTGGCTTCGGTGTTCTGATGAACGAAGGTGCGCATTCTGGCCAGAGAAACTTGCACGGCTCTATCATCCATGTTGGCATAGCACACTCTGAACCACCCTGGTTCAGAGCAATGAAAAGAAGAGCCAGGGGAAATATTTATCTTAACTTGCTCAATTATCACTCTCCACAGTTCCATTTCCGCTTCAAACGTTGCCTTCTTCATTAGACGACGCAAATCCATCCACAGAAAAAGTCCAGCATTGCTGGCCAAACACTTTATCCCAACTTGCCCAAGACCCTTACAGAAAACCCCATACCTTTTCGCAAGCCGTTTTCCACTCTCTTCAAGAAACCCTTCCACAAACTCGTCATCAGAAAGCATCGATGCTATAAGGTATTGGGTCTGCGTGGATACTAATCCAAAGCTAGACATTTTGCGAGCGCAGTTCACCACTGCGTCGTTGTAAGAGTATATGATGCCCACTCTGAAGCCAGGGAACCCCATGTCCTTCGAAAGACTATAAACAATGTGGATAAGATCACGGTCGCATTCTATGTCTCTGTCTTGTTCTATTATCTCCGCTATGCTTGTGAAACCCGAGTGGCGAAAAACTGTACCGGCGTATATTTCGTCGCTTACTAGGTTGATGTGTTTTTCATTAATAAAACTCACCACTGTTCTTAGAGTTTCTCGATCCATTATGGTTCCCAATGGGTTTGATGGATTTGTAATTAGCAACCCCTTTATTCTGATGTTGTCCTCTTTCGCTTTCTCGTACGCCTCTTCCAACGCTTTCTTTGTCAACTTGAAATCGTTAAAGCTTTCGCAGGTAACTGGAACAAGTTCCACGCCCGTTCTCCACCTCAAATCCCTGTCGAAACTGCATTAGGAAAACCAATTCATTTGTTAGAGCTTATTAAGATTTTGAGCTCAATCCAATTATGTGCACATGAATTGAACCAAAAATTTTATGCAACCATTTCGGTTTCTCAATTAAATCACGGTCTATTATTATTGACCTACAACTTACAAGCCTTGATGGAGAGCAACTGCTTTCTACTTAATTAATTGTTGTTTGATTTAGATTTTGACCGAGTCTTGGTCATCACTTAATTAAATTCCACTATGCCCAAACGTATACTTGTTCCTATACTGAAATGTTACATAGGAAGTTAATTATTTTTTGTGACAAATTTCAATTTTGTTTTAATTGATATACATCTTCGCAATTTTCAAGCGTAATTTTCTTTTAAATTAATATCCCCCCAAGAGAAATAGTTATAGATAAAACAAAATCATAAAGAAAAATTATTATAATTATTAAAGAAAAAATAAAGTGTAAAAAAGATTTATATATCTTAATTGAATATGAAGTTGAATGTATATATAGTATTACCCTGCATAATAAGGTGTGGGAACCAAAAATGCATCGCCGGGATCTGCCAAACAAAAGGCAGTGACCTCGTGTGCTCCAGTTGCTCCACCGCTCATAACAATACGGTCAGGGTCAAACGTGACTCTATTTCCTCTCGTCCTTGACATGAATTTAGCCACAGCCTGTGAAATTCAAAGTTATGTTAATTCACCATTATCAAATGTTTTAGCTTGTTTGATTTTATTAAGGTTTTCAATTTGTCATTGTACGTCACCGACTTTTCTGAACTCCGGCAGACCATGATAATCCTGAAAGTTAGCTATGGCCTTGAAATCACGCACTCCTTCTTGAGTGCAAATGGAAGCCCCAGGATTGCTCGTTAACCAATGTTGAACCAAGTCACAAGTAAGCTGCATACACACAAAAATTATGTGAAAAATCACTGTATAATTCAGTAATATCACATCACTTGTTTATGCTATTTACTAATATCTACCCAAAAATATATATAGAATTAAGGGAGGGGTACGTGGGAATTAAAAGAAGCTTAATTTAATTAATATACCTGATTTTCTGCAAGACCCATTTGGATAACCCCATTAGGATTATTGATGGGATGAAAGGGATCATTTTCATAAGCCTTCCAGCCATCAAAGTATGGGGAGTTCTCTCCATGTCCGTTGCCAGTGGCAATCTTAGACAGTAATTGGGGTTGTTTCACACTCATAAGCTCCATATGGGGTTTGTCTATGTCTAATTATTACCCTACCAAATTAGGTTGAATCAGATCGAGAGAGAAGCAAGGGAGGTTTTTGAGTGGTCGGAAAATTTTGCCTTGGGCCCTTGTGCTTGTGCTTATGCGTTAATTACAACTTCTGGCTGTGAATGAACTACGACTCAGATATATTTATAGCGTGTTCGTTGATTTTCAAATGTGAGAAACCCGGTAGTTTCCTGTGAAAATGAGACTGCTTTTGTAACTGTTCTGTGGTCCTCTTCAAAATTCAAATTTTCATTTTAAAACGTTAAATTTATAAATCAAATAAGTCCATGAGGAATCTGAAATTTTGTTAACAAATATATGTTTCTCGCTAATTAATCCTCATACAGTATGTTTAAGAGTTAAAATTAAATGAAATGTTTTAATTGTTTAAAAATGACATTTAATAAAATGTATTTACTACTTTTCTTTACTTTTATTCTGCTCCAATTAGAGAAATATGACATAAAATCACTTTATTTTCATTATAAAAATACTCAAACAACTGTGGGGCTGGCTTGATGAATTTAACGAGACTATATCAATGTGCAATTAATGTACGTGCACGAACATTAGATAG
The DNA here is from genome assembly GCA_025330945.1 of Mucuna pruriens. Taxonomy (NCBI): domain Eukaryota; kingdom Viridiplantae; phylum Streptophyta; class Magnoliopsida; order Fabales; family Fabaceae; genus Mucuna; species Mucuna pruriens. Next base: position 2,447,172 of record JAENHJ010000531.1, on the reverse strand, counting down.
AGATGTGGAAATTATATAGTTGTGAGCAAAAATTGGTGCGAGTTGATAGTATTATGAGTCTTGGAATGATGAAATCTGTCGTGAGCATCGTGATTCAGGGCTTATGGCTCGAATGATTGTGCGATGAGATCGAAGTTACATTGATATAGGTGATAGGTTAGACTTTAGCTGCTTCGTGGTGTGACTGATGGCTTTGTCCATGGAGGCTTTGAGCACGTTATTGATGCTTAGTAAGTGTTATTTATTTTGTCTTGCTTGGTAAATTTGATGAGGTGAATGCAAATTTGAAATGTCAATGTTAATGTTTAATTTAGAGTTTATATATGAAATTGATTTTGAATGTTGAATGTGATTAATTTGTGTTTAGTATATTTACATAAAATATATGTTTTTTTATTGAAAAAGATGATAAATGATTTTCTATTTTTAAAACAAACAAATACTAGTTATCTTCAAGAATTTAAATTTATATATATATATATATATATCAATGTAATTTTTTTACATAGACATTAATTTAATAAAAATTCACTATATCATCATATATATTATCTTATTTATGTATTTAATGTGATAATAGGATGAATTACTATTGTATCTATGTGTAAAGAAATTACATCGATAATGTATATAATTAAACTATTTTTTTCATTATGAATAACCAAAAGAAAATTAATTTGTAAGATGATTTATTTGCTTGCTCACCGACTGTTGTTATTAAGTTGCATTATTCCCTTGTGCCTTTGACATAATAAATAAATGAATTTTATTAGAATATTTACAATACAAATGTTTTTTATATATTATTAATCAACTATAGATGGTCATATATTAAAATTATTGATATTATAATAATTACTTTATATGAACAATATTTTAATTAGTTGATAGATTACCCTGATAATTAATGTACAAAAAAATCTCATTCGATGCCTGTTTAGTTATATAATAAATCAATTTCTCTCCTAATGTGACACATTCTACTGTAAGATTTATACTAAGAATAATTTTACATACACATTCCAATAATGTTTAACTATTCAAAGTTAATTCTATCTAACTTCAAAACACGTACGTTCTTAAATTGTAACAAAGTGAAATATATGATCAACTAAGCACTTTATCATTTAAGAAAATATTTTATTTTATTTTCAGAAATAATTACAAAATATGTCATATTATTTTTAGTTTATTTTCTATTTTTAAAAATTCACATAAAAATAATGAAAAAAAAACTTATTTTTTAACCTTTTTACACAAATATTTAACAACAACAATAAAGTAAAAAACAAACGTTGATGTTTTATTTATTTACGAAAATAAGAAATAAAATAAAATATATGTTTAATTGTAGATTTTATTATATTTTTTTTGTAATGTCTTAATTGTATATTCTAATACATTCGTGGGATTTCTACAATCAACTTTTAACTGTGCAAATCTTTATCGTCTAATTTATTTTTTTTGTAAATTAAATTAAAACAATTTCTACAATTATTTTTTTAACTGTATAAATCTTTACCCTCTAAAATGTTTGATTTTATATTAAATTAAAGAAATTAATTTTTATGAATTGTCAATATAAATTTTGTTTACACAGTTAATTAATTAAAAATTATCTGAAGTATAGTTTTTAACATAATTACTACAAAAATTAATATACTTATCTTAAAGTAATTTATATGTAATTGAATGCCGTATCATTTTTTTAGGTCAGCACATTCTAATAAATTTTTGAATTAAAACATGAAAAAAAATCTTTTAATATCATTCACTGCTTGATTTGTAACTACATCCCATGCAGTTTCACGTAGCTAGTATACATGAATAAGAATGTTGCCTTTCGTGAATGTTGAAGGAAGGATGTCCTCTGCAATATTAATTTATAATTATTATATATTAATAGAATGAACAATAAAAATTTTTATTTTATGAGAAACTTATTTATACTCAATAATTTTAGGTCATTCCCGGTTGAATTACTTCACAAATTATTTATTGTAAGTCAGCATACATTTTTTTATACGAATTTAGCAATTGTACTAGGTGATGGTAAGTAATAAATTTTAAAATGGTAAGAATTGAGGATCATTCTCAGGAATTGAATGTCCACTCGTAATTTGACAAAATTAATTCTATTATAAAGCATAAAGGATTTTTAAATTTGATTTGATTTAATAAAAGCTATTAAAATTGAAAATATAATAAGTGATATTTTGGGGGTTTCAACACATAAGAATATAAGAATTTTAGATAAATCAAATGGAAAACATTGAGATTATTATTTCACCAAAAATTCTTAACATGAATTTTAATTTAATTTATTTTCTCGCTTGTCTATTGAATTTAAAGAAAAATAAGTATTAAGATTAAAATTTTCTAATGGTAGCGAGTAGTAAATTATTATTCTTAAATAAAGGATGATTTAAATTTGATATAACTTAAGAAAAAGGTAATTAAATTTAAAAATATATAGTAAATAATATTTTTGGAGGTTTTTTTTCAATAAAAAAGCACACAAGAACGCAATAATTTAAGATAAATAAAATGGAAAAACGTTTAGAATTAGATTTCTTTTTATTTCACCTAAAATTCACATGAGTTTTAATTTAATTTAGTTCCTAACTTTCTCTGTTGAATCCAAATTTCTATAAATTTTAATTTTTTAGATAATTAAACATTTAACTTAATTAACAATTTTAATTCCTTAAAAGAGAAATAAGCAATAATATTATAAATCTCTAATAAGAGTGAGCACCCAATGATTATTTTTAGTCTATACTATTACTAGATTGGTATGTCATAGTATATCTATGAAACAAATTCTATTCACTAAAACAAAAAATTATCATTCTCAAGTTTTAAGAATCTAGAATAGAAACACAAAGAAAAGAAAATAAAAATTCATTAAAAATCTCAAATTAAATATTTATAAGATAGATAGAAATTCGCCTACACCAACAACAACAAAAAAATAGAGTTTAGCTAGAGATAAAAAAAAAAGATAACAAAAGATATATATAAAAAAAAAGATAGAACTTCGCATATATTTAGAGAAACGATAACTTTTAATCATAAAGGAAGAGAGTCAAAACCCTTGACAAAGGCTATTAAATAAAAGCTAGGAGAAAAATTTTCTATTTTTTTTTATATATATACATGTGGACTGAATAAGTACTCTGGCTATATAAACAAACCAAAACTCTTAAAGCACCTCTTCTGAACCGTTGGTCTGGTCTTCTTTCCTAATTCATTGAAGCTTTAATTCTCTTTCATTTGCCTTCAAATAAAAACACAAAATATGTGAAAAATAAATAGAATTTGTAATAAATATTCAGAAAATAAATTTCATATTAATACTTTGAAATTTGTTTATTTAAAGAAAAATGAGTTAAAATTTATAATAAGTGACTTAAAATCCTTTAAAATCAATAAAAAAATGAATTTACAATAAACTTTTAGTGTTCCATCTCAATAAAATTTTTTGCCATATTGTTAAATGTGTGGAATGTTATGATATTAAAAAAATTAAAATATAAACAATAAAAGAATCACATTCAATACTACAAACAAAATTCATTTTACCTCTATATAATTAATCACCTAATAATTCCTCTAAATCATAAATTGAAATCAATCATAATTATATTTTAGATTAATAATATAAAAAAGACAATTATGTTTTGTCGGAGTTCTATATTTAACTTTATTTTATAAAATTATTGCAATTTAATTTAAATGTATTAATATAATAAATAATGCTTACATTATTACCCATTTATATATTGCTTATATGATTATAATTTAATTATATTGTTTTCTATTTTAATAACTTCTTTAAAAGACATGACATATTAATTTTAGATAATTAATTTAGAAAATGTCCTAAAAAATTCTAACAGTTAGTTGTAAAAATTGTCTGCATTTTAGATTTGTACCAAGAATTAATCCAGAAAATAATTTTTATATTAATTTTAGTACAACCGATTTAAAAAATATTCATCCATTCTTGGCACAACTGATTTAAAAAAAAATTAATAGTTTTATAATAACCAACGTAGAGTGTATAGCACAATATTATAAAAATGTTATCGCTTGTAATAATACATGATATAAATTTCTAATCTAAAAGAGTTTGTGGTATAAAAAAGTCTTTTTTTTATACCAGTGACTATTTATTATGATACAATTTAAATACAACAACAATCAAACATTTTTTTCTCAACTATCCCAATATATTCTCTTTTTATCTTCAAATGTAATTAATTTTCTTATTCATTTATCAGTGTCAATTTAAAAATAACATTATATTACAATAAAAATATATTCATTATATCTTTAAAATAATATTTATACATTCAAAAAAATATTTATTATAAAATTTTAATTATAATATAATTTATATATTTAAATATATTATTTATTATATAAAAATAAACAACAATCTTATGCAAAAATACTAGTTATATTTTGAAATTGTATTATCTATCGAGTTATAGTCTTGCAGAATACTCACAAGAAAAAGGAATAATGCCATTAGACAAAATGACTAATAAAAATACTAACAAAGAATTTGTGTACCATTGTTTTGAGAATAATTTTAATTTTTTTATAACATCTTTCTTTTTATTCTACTACATACAATATGAAAAGGATATTAAATAAATTTTTATTAAATACATTTATCTTTTTATTTAATATTAGTTAAATATAAATTATAGGAAAGTATAGCATTATTGTTATTTTTGTGTGAACTTAAAGTATCTCCGATAAAAAAAAAAAAATTAAACTAATCATCTAAGATATTAAGATCTATGTAAAGAATTTATTTTTTTAACATATATTTTATTATACATAAATTTAAAGGTTAATTTTCTAATCACATACTTAAAATTAAAGTTATTTGTTAATTATGATATATTACATTAATTTTTTTATATCTATTGTCGTATCAAATACGCGACTCGTGAACTTGGAAGTTCAAAATGTCCGACTTAAAAATATTTACAAAAAAAATAAGTGTATATACATATATCAAAAAGTGACTTGTGTTCTATCGAGTAATAATACACGTAGTGTGTACAATTCTATGGTAAACTCGCACATCCAGTAATCATTTTCCTTACACGAAAAATGAAATACAACTGATTTACCAATTGAAATATGTATAATCGAAAATAAAAAATATTATTGATTATAAATTTTTTAATATTTCCAATTTTTATAAAAATTTATTTTTATTTTCGATATAAAAAGATGGATTAAAATTAACGATTTTTTAAACTACTGAACTAAAAAAATAATTTTAAACTTCATGAATATAAATAATATTAACTCAAATTTAGAATTAAAATATATTTAAATCTTATTTTTTTTGTCTTTAATTCATTAATTTACCCGTACTTAAAAAATGTTAATTTTAATATATTAATTTTGATATTTTTATATTTTAATTTATTAATTTTACTTATTTTAATATAATTTATTTTTAAAATATAATTCAAGTAGTAATTTTATCTCTAAATGTAAAAATAAATTAAAATATAATATATTAAAAGTAAATTATATTAAAATCAATCAAATTTAATAAATTTAAATGTAAAAATAAGATAAAAATAATGTATTAAAATTAAATTATAAATTTCTAATATAAATTATAATTTTAAAAAAATATAATTTAAAAACTAAATTAATGACTTGAAAATAAAAATAATATTAAAAAAATAAATTATATATAATTATCTTATTTATATAAAATAAATACATTAATTCTACTTATAACTAAATAAATAAATATATTAATTAATTAAATTATATATATAAAAATAATATAATTATCTTAATTAATATTATTGATTTTGATATCACATCAACCTCAAAACTAATTAGAATTAATGTTAAAAACTAAAAAAATAACACAATCTGAAATTTTTTTTTAGAAAGATTAACATAAGAAAAAGTCATATTTATAATAATCTAAAATGTATTTAGCTCTTAATTATATTACTTACCTTTTTTTTTGTTTTACTTATTTTCCTATCCGTAATAGATGAATCCAATATCAGAAAATTTATTTTATTTAGTTATACTACTTAATTAAGATATATTCAATGAATTGCTTTTATATTAAAAAAATTAGGTCGTGTAACTATATATAAATAATTAAAATTAAATATAGTATCATCACTTAAAAAAATTATATTAGTTATAATAATAATAATATGTTTTAATATTAATTATTTGTGGGTAAAGATGAAATAGTAAGTATTGATTCCATTCATTTAACCTTAACATTTACTGCTATTAATGCTACTTTAATTGATTACAGAAATTGACTGCATTTACTGAGGTTCGTTGTTTCTAGACCTAAGAAACCAATAATATAGCAATGAACACAAATTTGGTTGGAGATGGAAAGTGATGTCATCTGTCTGCTTTTCAAGAAAGGAAATAACAAACAGGAGCAGCTACTTTCATCACGTGGGAGGCGCATATGAGACTCGTTGATCATTATTAATTATGCAATTCAAACACTATATTCATTGTCAAAATCAGAAAATATTTCCATAGTTTATAATGACCGCTAGTTTTAATATTTTCTATATTTTCTCAACCCTTAAAAAATAGATTGTTAAAAAAGAACATATAAGTAAATATTTGTAATGTAATTTTTTTTAAAAAGTCAATCAAAAGTATGTATACGTTCTACACTCAGAAAAAAAAAAAGTATTTTTATGAAAACAAAAACGAGGTTTTCTAGTCAAAGCTTCAATAATTATGTATAGATATGGTTTTATACTTTTACTCGCTCAACCTTTGGCATTGCATTTTTGGTATTATCCAAGAACTCTCCAAATAGACCGGCTTTGATGGGTGATATTCCACTATTGTTTTGGTCAAAATCTGCATAACATGAATTTTGTATGTTCACGTGAAACATGACCAACCATTAATAAGCACTTTGTACATTTCTGGACTCCCAAAATAAAAATTGACATATAAAACAAAATGCATTAAATAATAAAAATAAAAAACAAGGGAGAAGTAAGCATATCGATTTCTGCTTTCTAGTACCACGATGGCACCATTCAAAGTCGACCAAAAATTTAGAATGTAACACATATTCCTTAAAAATATGGTATTCGGTATTTTAGTATAATCAACTTTTGACAAGAATCAGTTTTTTTGAGTCAGTATATTCATTAGTTGCTATGTATATCTTTGTATTTTATAATGCAACTTCTATTATAATATAACAGTCAAGCATTAAGTTTTTCTTCGTTAATATATCTTTATCTAATTAAAATTTACATTGTTAATATGATCTAATTAATTCACTAACAAAAAAGTATATTAACATAAAACATCTATACATATTATCAGTATACTTAGAATGATGCATCATATAAACTTACAATGTATAAATTAATTATAATTTAATTTCCATTAAACAAGCCCGAACTAACAGAAATAGTCCACATTTTTATTAATATATGATTTTTTTATGGGAAAAACTTAAAGATGCAGTGTTATAAGTATTTTCAGTATTGTTATCTAATTAAAATTATAGTTTTATTTTGATAATAAACGTAATAAGTACTTACATTAAAGTTAATATATATCGCCAAAGTGAAATTTTAATTTTAATAAAAAATATTACAAAAAGTATCGAAATAACTGTATCTAAATTTTATTTTATTTTTTATAATATATACAAGCCAACTAAAAAAATTGTTCAATAATGATATACTTGTGATAATTGGGGGAAGTTAAGCAACCATAAAATTGAAAAGCAAAAACAAATAAGGAGCTGTTTGAAATAAAAAAGAACCAAATGAAAAACAACATTCCACACAATTTTACTTTATTAGTTAAAGTTTACAGCCTCGCCTTAAATCACTATTCAATTGCATGCATTTATTAATGAATAAAAAATAGGTATTAAAATTATTCTCATTGATATAATCTTTATTTTATTTAATGAAAATAAATCATTAATATATTGTTAGTTTTTTTTTAAAGAATCACTTCTAAAAGTTTTTCATGTATTTGTTTTAGCTTTTCAAAATAATCAAAAGTAAAAAAATTAAATTTTTATTAAAATAAAAAACTATTTTATAACTTCTCATAAAATCAGCTGATTCTTTTTAAAAAAAAAATCTAAAAAGTAATCACTAAATTATTTTACATCATAATCACTTTTTTTCAATGTGACAAACTGCCCACAATAATTCTGCTATGATAATATAATATATTATACTAGCGCTTATGGATAGTACAAATTGATTTATGTTAAACAAGGTCATACTAAAAATTAATTTAATACTGAACTGTTAATAAATGGTTTTATTTTTTCACTGAATTGAGGTATTCTCTCAATTTTTCCTTTATCCGTAAAAAGTCATATGCTTTTGGCATTTGTTTATCATTTGGGGTGTTTAAACGTTGTATCTTGTACGAAATGAAGGAAAAGTAAATATAAAAAAAAAAAAAAAAAAAACTCAAGCCTCGCACGCGCGTGTTTTTATATAACGTGCGGGTTACTTTTTTTCCATTTGCATAAAAAGATACGGTAATTTCATAGAAGAAAAATGCTACCAATCCTCTCCAACATATTTTTTTTTACCATACTTTTTATTATTAGTTAAATTTTATTAAAAATTATAAAATTTTATGAATTTATTTTATATTTAATTATTCTCTTTTTTTATAATTTTTAATAAAAAAAACTTAGTTAATAATAAAATATGTATTGTTAGCATTGATTGTGTATACAAAAATGTTATTAATAATGAGTTTAATTTTAATACACTTATAAAAATTTGCACGTTGTGAGCCAATAAAAGAGTTATGATAGGAAAGATTTTTAAATTAAATATAAAAATTAACAATTTTATTATACTTAATCATTTGTGATTAGCTGAGCGTTTGAAAACTCTTTACGAGCGTCAGCGTTTTCTCTTTATAAAATTTATTAAAAAAAAATAGGCTTATTTAGCAAGAACTAGTTGGAATATCAATATTATGCATGAGTACGTAGAAAATTAAGTGTTAAAATATATTTTATATGAATATTTTATAAAATAATAAAAAATATATTCCAAAATTAAAAGAATTAAGGAAAAACTAAATCGTATCCACACCTTGATTATAATTGCATCAATTTTTTACGATCATATTAGTTAAGAAGAAGAATTAAATAAAGAGTAACTAGTATATGAATGGATAATATAGATTTTTTTTCAATGTTACTTAATTACAGAATGTTTGATATTTTTTATAATTACTTTAATAATTATATAAATAGTAATTTTTCATTAGTTGATAGTATGATTTTTTTTACACCCACAATTGCATAAAAATTAAACTCTTACATAAATTCATATTCAATGATAAAAAAAATATAACATATTTTGTAGAGATTACAAAAGATAAAATTTTAAAAATATCTATTTAAAGTAATTTGATATTTTCATACCTTAAACAAAAATGAAAAACCACTTTTCTATTCACTCACTTTATCAATGAAAACTTTATTTAAGCCTCCTCTTAAATATGATCATTCTAGTCCCCACTCAAATAGTTTCGAATCGATAATTAGTCCCATGGGAAACTCTAAATATAACTAAGTCTTAGAACACATAACTATATAGAGCATAAGAAAATATCTTAGGATCCCACCTAAAGTCAAAAACTCTAATTTAGATAGTTAAAAGAAAAAAAAACTAGGTCTAAATAAACTCGTTTACAGAAGTAAATTTTTAAGAATTTACCTCTTAAGGTACAGTTATTAATTTATTTGCTCACTAACCAAACTAAATAAGTGTAACCCCCCGGTGAAAATGGTGGTTCAAATAGATAGGAATCAACCACAACCATTCATAGTTAATTTTGACAGTTAAATGGTCTTTAAAATTAGTTACTACATTGTTTTCTCTTTCCCCATGCATTACGATACCCTGCAAGCATAAATGAAATTAATTTCACCCCCAAAATTGAGAAAAAAAAAACTAACAAGGGCAAAAAAAGGCCAATTAATTATCAAAACTGTTAACAACCACATTTGACCATATTTTATTGAAGTAGATTTGTTTTGAAATGAACAAATACGTAACCACTTGTAAATTTTCATAGACCCTTGCTTACTCGTTTTAAAGACAAGTTCACTTTACACACAGACATAACTAAATATATTTGGCGCCGCATCTGCCGTTCAAAGCGATACAGGGATAGCCTTAATACCAAACTGACAAAAAACTTAAAAGACAGCAACCAAATTCTTACGAAAATGCAGGGCTAGAGTTAAACCAATAAATAATTTGCTGCCAGGGTGAACTATAAGATATGTAAAAACAATAAACAGTACGCTAGAAGCTAATAAAAACATAGTTTAGTAGAAGAACCACAGGTTTACAGTTTTTTTCCGAATTACAGTTCTATCATGTTCCTCAGTATGTCCCGATTTTCTTCTCATTTCTTCATTAGAAGAACCACTGTGTGAGCAGCTATACTTCTATTTTCTCCGAGGCTGTCTACCTTTTCATGAGTTTTTGCTTTGATATTTACTACAGAAGAGTCAACTCCAAGTAGTGCAGATAAGTTGGCCTTGATAATATCCTTGTGTGGGCTTAGTTTTGGCCTCTGAAGTATCAATGTAGCATCTAAATTTCCAATCTCATAACCAGCTTCATGCATAAGTCTCACCTGTAAAATACCACAGTACAGATTAGAAGATGCAGATAAAATATCCGGCAGTTGTACATACTTCAATCATATTCCTAGGAAATAAACTTTCAATAACCAAATAATTTTCCTCGGACAGCTATCATATACAGCAAATGCAAATCAAACCAAATGGCATGTAGTTATCAAATTGCAATTCAAATTGTGAACCATAAATCGAATCAAATTATTAGATTCAGAGATCCCAAGAAAAAAACTTAAAATAAATATATCATGTAAGGAATGAATAATCCTCAATGTAACAATTTTATATTAGAAATTGACAAAAAAAAGCTTAACTACAAGTCCCACAAACAAAATCACAAGTTAAAACTGAATTGTGAAGTTTTTATTTCAGAAGAATGAAACAGTCAAATAGAACACATATCATAAGAAAGTGTTGATGTAAAATTTCAGAAAGAAATGAAGTGAAATAATAATAGAGTGTGATTAAAAGTGCTCATTCATTTCATTTAACAATTTAAGCTTATCTTACTTATAAATTTATCAAAATTTTCAATTTCTTTAATGAGAATTGGTGAAAGAAAGATAAATGAAATATAATGAATCATTGAATTGGGTAATTCATATCTAAGATACAGAGTTGAACCAATTCAAACATGTATTGTGCGAGTCCAAGTCATACGTGATTCATCACATGACATGAATCATATCGAATCTGTTTTATTTGAATCACAAATCCAAAGATTCTAAAAACTATGCATGTAAAAACAGATGGTAAATGCAGAGTTGGAAATCAAGTAAATCCACAAAAATTCAAAATAGGAATCCATGTTTGAGGGCAATATATGTACTTATTTAATAACAACAAAATCACTGATTGGATAATAGACATTATCATTTGCCCTGTTATAAGCTTGACCATGAAATTCATTTGATTAAGCACAGTCAATAACTAACTTCAGAAAAGCATGTTTGATTTGAGAAAACATCTTGTTTTCACTAATAAGTACTAAAACACTACATCATTTTCACTTTGTTTCTTGTCAAATATTTGTATAGTAAATGGCAAAAACCAAATCATTGAAAATATAAAACAAAGTGAAAACAAGGTGACATTTTTTATTAATGAAAACAGAAAATAAAAACAAAAGATATCCTAATTCCTTCTTTCTGACTTGGCTGAATGATATTGACATGTTCTTGCAACAGATAGAAGTTGAAGATTGGTTGCTAAAGGATGGATGTCACCTAAAATTGGAACAAGCAACTGATCTCTTTGACTTGACCAGAGAAAGTATGGATGAATGGAGTGGTCAGTGGCATAGAATGGAATGGAATGGAATGAAATTACCATACCATCATTTGACTCTTTTTATAATAAAATGAAGTAAAGTTTACGTTTCATTATTTAAGAGGTGAATAAAATGATAAGGAAATCAGTGAAGAATGAGTTGGTAGGTCCAATTCATTGAGGGAGAAAGAGAAATAGAGGTATTTGATAGAATTGAATGGAATACATGAGGTCTAATTGCATGTTGTTTTGAACAATCCAAACAATAACAAGTAACGTCATTCCATTGAGAGGAATTACAACTTGTGAATGAAAAGACAGATGGATGGCCTATTAGTTTACTCGCAGGACAAGGATTGAATTCAAATAAAGAATAAAATAACGGAGAAAATAAAGTAGAAGGGAATTTGATTACTGACGGATTCTTGGATGAAGACGGAAGAGGCACAACCCTTCCACTTAGGATCAGAATCGGGAAATATTTGGCCAATATCAGGAAGACCTAAAGCTCCCAAAATGGCATCGACGACGCAGTGAAGCAGAACGTCACCATCGGAATGAGCCTCGCAACCTCTATCGTGGGGTATGTTGATTCCACCGATGATTAGGGGGTAACCGGGTTCCAAACGATGGAGGTCAAAGCCATGGCCCACCCGAAAGGGAAGGACCTTGGAGGGAGTGGCGGAGAGAGGGGATTTGTGAATTTGGATGGAGGGGGAGGGGGTTGGAGTTGAAGAGGCTGAGACACGGAGGTTGGGAAGGAAGGTATGATGTTTGCATGGAAAAGAGGGAAATAAGGGAGAGGATTTAGTGGTTGTTGTGAATGGGAAGAGGAGGGAAGATGTTGTGAAGGAAGATGCCGCCATAGCCGTTGACGTTGTTCAGGAACCTCTGCTAGCAATTGAAATGGGGGCAAACAACTCCTCTTTAGTCTGATGTCTGCAGTCAGCACTGGCAGCTGAGTTCCACAAATTTGAATTCAATAAACCACTCATTTTATTTTTTAAGTATTATCCTTGTAGAAAAATCAAGTTGCTCTTCTTCTTCTTTTTTTTTTTTAATCTAATCATTTTAACAACTAATTTATTTTTAATTATTTATTAAAACTATTAAATTAAAAATATAAATTTAAATCATCTGTTAAATATTAAATATTTTCTAAATATTAAAAGACCTTTAAATTAGTTCTTAAATATTAATAAAAATATATCAATTTAAAATTAAAAAAATAGATATTTAATAATTAAAAATTATTTATATAATTTTATTATTTTAAAATTATTTAGAAAATAAGGTAATAATTTAAACAACCAAATTAATAGTTTATAAAATTAGAATTACTCCAAAAAAGAAAAGAAAGAAAGTTTTTGCTTTATATGTTTTTAAAATAAATTAAATGATTTATTTGAGATTATCTGATTTTATATCGAATTTTAATCTGGCTAATTTATCTTTATTTTATCTTACATTGTTCTTCTTTGTGTTAGTCTTTTACCTCCTTTTATCTATTTTTTAATTATCTAACAATGAATTGGTTGGATATCATCATGTAAATTATAAAGAGATATTCATCCCATTTTCGGGGCGAATGAAAGCGGAAAGAAAAAAAAAATAAGAAAATAGATAAAAGAAAAAATTAGATGTATGTAGCGTGTTTTTCAGTTATAATTTTTTTTATTGTAAATATATTATAAATTAGACAAAAAAAAATGTATATATAAAAATATTTTTCCAAAAATCAAGTTTACATCCAATTTAGTTTTAGAAATTAAAATGCTAGACTGTTTAAGTGTATAGTTGATGGGTGATAATTTTCTCTACTATTTCATGTCTTTCGGTCTAATGCTCATTAGATACATTAATATTTGAAACGATGGAAAGGTTTGAAAATTACAAATTTTAATACTTTTATTTTACTTAATTGATTTTTTTATTGTATATCTCTTTCATTGTCATTCAATTTATTTATTTATTTTATAGTTAAATCTTTTATTTTTATTTTTTTTTATCTTATTCCCCTAATATAATATTTCTTTTTTATTTACTTTTTATCATTTTAATGCATGACAACAAACAATGAATAGTATTTTGATTAAAATCAAATTAAATTCTAATAATAATTTATATTCAAAAGTCAAAACATCACACTCAAATTATAAATTTTATATAAATAATATAAAAATATAATAATTTTAAAATGAGAATAAATTGACAAAAATAGCAAAAAATTAATCAATATTTAATCATTTTAATTAACATAAACAATACGCAAAATTAATGTTTTACAAAAAAAATGTATAATTGAAGGTATATTATAAATTGTTTCGTATTCTTAATTTATTTTGTTTCTCCAAAAAGGTTTTTTTTTTAAATAATCTTATTTGAGATATTATGGAACATTAAATATGCAAACCTATAAAAGTTTAAATTAGGAAAGACAATGAAGAATGGATGGATGAGTTATTTACAAAAGTTAATTAAGAATAAAATAATTACTTAATTAATGAGTATAAATTGAATACGAGTAATTACTTATAAAAATTAATTATACGAATACAAGTACTCAACATTACTCATACTTGTAAATTATTGTTATTATTATTATTATTATTATTATTATTATTATTATTAAACCTAAGAGGTACATCACATTTTTCTTATTTTTATATTTATGTGTTTCCTAATTTTTATATTTCTTTATTTATTTATTTATTTATTCTTAATTTTTCATTTTTTTATTTATTGTGTAATTATCATCATTTGAAGACATAAATCCATAACTTTATAGTCCATTCATCTTGAAAAAGTCCTACATCTGCTCTTAAATTTTATGACTACTTCTAATTCTATATTATCGATTCAAAATAATTTTTAAATTCATACAAAATATCTTTTCTTATTTTTTTATTTAAAATTTTATTTTTAATCTAAAATTAAAATCGATTCAATAGTATTTATGTATATTTTATGTTTATTTATGATGGTGGATATGAAATTTTTTTTTAATTTAGTTTTGTTTTACTCTATAATTATAACTAACTAGTGTAATATATTTTTTCAATGAATTTTTAAGAGTAATAACCCAAAACTTGGAAATTGATAAATATGTTATTCTAGAAATTTATTGTAACATTTATAATATTCTATAACTAATTATTATATTTTATAAAAATATTTGAATAAAATTTTAATTTTTGTGATACTTCAAGACTATAATTGTTTCATAATAATTTTTAATAAGATATTAATTTAATTACTGTCATGTTTTTAATTAATATTTTTTATTTATTAATTTTCATAGTTAATAAAAATACAGATTATGAATATAGATATAAACATTTAGACATTAGACACCACACAAGTATTAAATTTACTATCCAAATAGTATGGGTCCTAGTACAATTTTTTTTTTTTAAAGTGCAAATATAATACTCTACCCATACCTTTCTATTTTCATCCCTAATTTAAATGTGACTAAACCATGTTGTAGAGAAATAGCCCCTTCTACAATTCTACTAGCCTCAACTCCAGTTAATTAATTTAGTTTAGTTTATTTTTAAAAAGATAAAACTTATGCGTTAATTTTTAAAAAGAAGTGTTAAACGTGCTTTTCATTTAATGTGTACTTAATTTAGTTTATTTTAAAAGGATATAACTTATTTGCTAATTTTTCAAAAGAAATTTGAAAAATAATTATTTTTCCTAAATAACCACTTTCTAAACATGCAATGACTGAGTAAATTACTCTAATATTTTGTGAAATTTAAAAATATATAGAACTACTCTGCCTAGTTTTGAATAAAATAATTTAAATATTTGGAAGCTTAAATAAACAAGGAAATTTCTGAGAAAAACACGTTTCCTACTTCATATGCATTTTATTTTTGGTAAATCTTCATAATGTTGGTTATGTAGAAAAGTCTCGCTATTTGTTTTAGCTTTGTATTTTATGGTTTTAAACATAATCGAGTATGAATTATACATAATCGGACTGCACAATTTTTTTAGCTACGTACTTCCCCAAATAATCATATCCATGAAAGTACAGGGCCTCGATTTCAGCTCTCCTTCCGCTCTGAATCATTAGGGCCACTTCTTCCTTGTAATTATCCTGTTAAACAGCATTTTGTTAATGGAAAACACGCTTTGGTTGAAGAGAATATTCTTCTGTAAGCCTAGGGATGATGTTTGGTGCACATTACTTTTAACATTATTATTATACGATTGGTTCTTATGTACGGCCTATTATATGCATGTAAAATTCTTGTGCCCAAAAGTTTCCTCCATAGACATCAAAGAATGCAGGACTCATTTGGAATCTACCAGAAGTCCAAAAGGTATGAATCACGAAAGCTATGTATGCCAAAATGTCTTGTACAATAAATGAATTTAATGAAGCAGAATAAAAATATGTAACTAAAAGTGGCGAGTATAAATCACAAAGCAGGACTCCAGGATAGGCAAATAATAAAGTAGGGGCTAATTCAGAGGTTCTAGATAGTTTACCTGTAAGATTCCTGAGGACATCAAGCTTTGAGCTATTTGCAGATCCTTTGGCTTCAATGGAACGAAAGATTGGTCAGGCAGCATGGGCAGATCATGCCCCCGCAGTCCTAACCACTTGACGTTGCAAGCTAGATAGTGCATATGAAAACATTTCTCATGTTTGTTGCCAACACTTAAGAGCTTGTATGCTTTGTGGTATAACGAGATTATAAATTACCGTATCTATATGCCTCTAAGCCCATTCCTACGCTTCCATATTTAAAGGTGCATAGAATAGCTAATCCAGCTGGGTTCCTTTATAAGTTTAACGTGATCAAGGAGAAACAAATTGTTACATTTTTTAACAAAAAAGGAAGAAACAGAATGTCTTTTTTAAGTATTACAGCGGAAAGTTATATTTCAGAACAAAGGCAAGAAACAATACCAATCCACCAAAGCTAAAATTGGCAAGTCAGGAAAAGCTCGACTGATTCGATAAAGAAGAAGTCTGCATTTAAACTTCAAATTTAGATACTAAAGCACCCGTATCCGTGGATTTAGACTACAATATATTACATGGTAGTGTCAAGTATGAATAAAAAGCTTTTGTATGCATCCCGTAAAAGCTCTAAGTTATTGAATTCTCTATTCTGTAAACTGGTGTAGAGAGTACCTTGTGGCCATATCTGGGTAACCTTTAGCCGTGATAAGAATGCTTGGAATTTGATGAAAAAACCGATCCTCGGTAAGCCGCTGAAATATTGCATGCTAAAGAGAACCAATTGTCATTGCATCAAAACGATTTTTTCTTCCTTGGGAAAAAGTATGGAACGTTTCAATTTGCATGAAGTAATTGGTTAGAGAAACTAGGGATTTGAATAACGACCTCTAACAAACTCACCTTTTCCACAATTATAACATACCGAGCATCTGCATTTAGAACCAAGTTCTCTAACAAATTCAAGTCACCAGAAATTGCAAATCCAGAAGAACCACATAAAGAGCAATCAACAGCCTCTTTGCCCGGTTCCTAACAAGACAAATCGGAAGCGATTAATGTTTATTTGCAATATTTCATCAAACAGTGAGACAGAACACTCCACATAAAATCCACTAAGCATCTCTCTGAACTCCGCCAAATTGTAATATCCTCGAATGAAGGGTTCATGATTTACCTGCAAAATCAGACGGCCAGCTATGAGTCCTCGACTAGATGCCATGATTCCAAGACTGTACCGGCTGCACCGAAGCAATGCTACAAGGTCTGTTTGGTCCAGATTGATATATTCCCATTTAAAACACCAAGACATTAAACTGGAAGCAAACAATACAGTAGTAATAATAACCTTTGGAGAGGAGTTCAGCTGCACTCTCTAACTCACACTCTTTTGTCGATTAAAATTTATGAAAATTACAAAATCATAATTATTGAAGTTTATTAAATAAATAATGAAATTCACACAATTTTGTGATTCAAAATAAATTTTAATCTACAGTAGAGAATATATTGATAGCATTTCTCAACCTTGAATTGTCCTGTTGACATGTGTTTGAGAAGGAAACAGGTGTTGCGAATCACACAGCAGTTTGTAGAAGAGCTCCCTCTGGGTGACACGCTTTTCCTGAAGCAATATCAGATAGCACATCTCCATCACCTTCCACACTACGAGTCAGAAATTAAACTTATAACTCAAACATAAGATTTATCGGAAAGAAAAATGAAACACTGCATTTGTAGTCTGTACCCCTAACGAAGGCCTTTGTTGCATTAGGTCTCATCAGAGACCTTGTCGATACGGTATGGGAGAGAAAAACACGCGACAGTTCAGTCAAGAGGCCATGATTCACTCGACTGTTGCTCAATTTTCTCTGAATCTGTTCGTTTCTTAGGATTATTAAGCTAAAATTAGAAATACATTCGTATTTGTTTTGACTTTTGAGCTAGCAAAGCAAGCTAAGGATAAGATAACACGGTGACTAGAAAAGCCAAACCGGTGATTAGAAGTTATTCAGCTGAAACAGGGAGATTATAGCTTATGATTAAAATCGAAATTGTACCAAAGGCAAATCTGAGATGGCAGGGTTCGATGCATATAATATTTTGAGAAAATTGAGGACAGACACTTCAATTCTCGCTCGGACCTGCACGCATCAAAATGAAACTGTCACGATCAAAAGAAAGACAGAAAGAGGATGCATGATGAAAGAGTATTAATTATTACCAGAGCAGGAGGGACGATATCGGCATAACAAAGCTCTTGATCGGAGAAGAACTTCAGCGAAGAATTCCGAAGATCTTCCATGGGAGAGTGAAATCTCTAGAATGAGATAACGGTATAATTGGCGCGCAATGCCCGAATAAGAGGGCTTTGTGCCAAACACAATTTCATTTAGCAACATACACAAAAGACACTCGTTCCGGAGGAAAATATATCTTATATTTTACCAGCAAGTTTCTTTAATATTATTACATGAATATTAATTATATAAGTTGAGATAGTGAGTTAATGTACTACTATGGTATAACATAATTTAATTAGTAAAGTATCTTTGTTTCATTTCTAAAGTGCATAAATATTTTCTCAAGACAGCTGTTTTTGTAAATCCACTAAATCAGATTAGTTTTTAATCAAGTGAATTAGAAAAAATTGTGAGAGATAAAAAAAAATACTAAATAAAATTTTTAATTTAACTATTTTTATTTAAAATAATTGTCAACTAATTTAATCACACAAACATCTTAGGACTTCCTTAAGGTAATTGTAACTTTTAAATTTTTGAAATTTTTAAAAATCAAAGGTTAATTTTATAATTTTAATTTCAATTTTTTAGGATTTTGTTTTCAAATTTTAATTCTAAAATTAAAATCTTCATAGTACAAATCACTACTTCTTTATAGTTGTGGTAATTGAGATGGTTATAGTGGGTGGTGAGATATTTGATTGACAATTATAATAATACCATTAATGATAATGTATAAAATAAATAATGATGTGAAGATGATGATAGTTGTGGTGGATTAATTATAATTATAATAGTATTAATGAGAGTGATAATGATGATAATAGTAATCACATTTATAATTATGATGATAATTGTGAGAGTAATAATATATTGTTGTCTTCTTTATAAAAAAAATAGAAAGAATTAAAAAATACTATTACAATTATAAGCTCAAAAAACTTTTTTTTAGTTTTAAAAATGAAAGTACAAATATTTTAAAATTGAATTATAAATCAATTCAATTTCATTTTAACTAAACATATTTTGTTTTAAAATTTATATTTAAAAAAAATTGAGAACTTGCTTTTATATTTTAGGTTCACTTTTTTTTTTTTTACTTTTTTTACAAGAAAAAAATTATAAATATAACTCATAAATCTACTATGTATGTAAATTTATAGTTCCTTTTTATTCATGTTTTTGATGTATCACCTTGATGAAATATGATGAGAAAATAACTCCGTTTTATATATTCTTATATTATTAATGTTTTGAGATTATTAAATGAAAAAGATCATGATTACAATTTTTTTCTTATTTTTATGTATTTTGACTTTGACTTTTTTTCTTTGTTTAGGTCATAATATAAACTCCAATAATATGATTAAGGTGATTTTAGTGTCCATGAATACTTTAAACAAACATATACAATTTTCATGTAGAATCTTTAATCAAATTCATCGTAGATTATAAACGAAATTAGATTTTAAGTTAAAGTATTGTATAGTCAACCTAACGTAAATAGACTCTATAATGAACGAAAGCAAAAGTAACTTATTAGAACCATTCTCCACCATTAAAGATAAGTGGGAGAAATCTTTGAAAATTTATGACTCTATCCTCGTCTTTTTGCTATAGATTTATTTTCTTCTCCCTTTTT
Organism: Mucuna pruriens; assembly: GCA_025330945.1. NCBI lineage: Eukaryota > Viridiplantae > Streptophyta > Magnoliopsida > Fabales > Fabaceae > Mucuna > Mucuna pruriens. Next base: position 2,426,827 of record JAENHJ010000531.1, on the reverse strand, counting down.
ATAAGTTTATAAAAGTAAGATAACATTATTCATTATAAAATTTCCTCAAAAACAAAATGAGTTAAAATGACTAAAATCTCTTAAAAACAATAGGTAAAATTAGAAAATTCAAAGAATTATCAATAAAAAGATAGAAGCATAAGCTAGTTAAGTTGAATCAAACTCTTAAAGATAAAAAATCTTAACTTAGAAAAATATATGCTACTTAAGCTTAAATTATTTATTTCAATGAATTAAATTTAAAATTAAATTTGACTTATATGAAAGTTGAGCTTGATTTGCTTAACTTATTTATAACTATTTTTTTTTATTGAATAAATAATCATTTTAATTTATGAATTTGGAAAGCATTGTTACATTAGTCTTTGGATTGAAAAAAATTAAAAAAAAATCTTTAAATATCAAACAAGTTTCTAAATTTATTTATTTACTATTATTTTAGTTCTTAAATGTATGTTAATATTATCACTTTAGTCATACAATTTTTTAATTTTAGACCAAAGTAATTGTTAATTTATATTTTTGAAATTTTTTATTAATTTTAATTTCTTTGATTCAGATATTAATATGACAATATTTTTCAATTTTAAGGAACAAAGTGATCATTTACTTTATTTTTATTTATTAAATACAGTTTTGAAGTGTTTATTAATTAATATTTGATAGATATTTTCGTATTTGAAAATGAGATAAAAGTAAGACGAGAACAATTATAAAAAATATAATGATAATCTTTTGAGATTTTTCTTCTATAACATGTTTTTACATATAAGCTATTCATAGTTTTTAATATAAAAAAATCATTTAGTAATAGTTTAACATTAAATTAGTCTTCATTAATATAGTTTTTACTTAATAAAAATTAAACTATTAATATAAGTTAAACTATTAGTATAAAACTTCATATTCTATACTAACAATTTAATTTTCGCTAATAAAAAATTATATTAACGAAGAGAACTTTAACACTTAACATGCAATTTTTATCTGTGAATAAAATGGCAATATATTTTGATTACTTTGTAGTTTCATTGCTTTTGGGCTTATGCCCCTTTCAATAGCAAAAAAAAACAAATGGCAATATAATTTTTTTAGTGCTTAAATTCAAACTTCAATATATTAATTTACTTATTCAAATAAATAAATTGAATTAAAAATTAAAAAATAAGCTCTTACTTTTATCTATGATAATAAGGAGTTGTCTAACAAAAATAAAGTTAAACAACTTCATAGTAGATGATTGGTGAAATTTTCTATGCACTTAAAATAGTTGGTATAATTCTTTTAATTGCACAAATTATCTACTATAAAATTGTATAACTTCATTTTTATTTAGGATAAGTAAGACTATTTCTTATAATAATAATTTGGAATAAAGTAAAAATAAATGCATACTTTATTTTTAGAATGTATGTGTGAAAAAAAGAGAGAATAAAATAAAAGAGAAGAAAAATAGAGTAAAAATGATATGAAAAAAAATATATGTTAAATATTTTTCTTTTAATCAGTTTGTCGACTCGCATTGGTAGAAGTATACACAAAAAATTCAAACTGAACTAAATCAATTAAAAGAAACTGAACCATTTTGAGAAAATAAAAAACTAAATCGCTTTTAAAAACCGATTTGATTAACCAAACTATTTAAAAAAAAGTAGTCAGGTGGGTTTGAATTTTGAAAAACCAAATCATACATAAATAAAAATGGATAACTGAGCCAAATTGATCTAAACTGATATAAAAATAATCCAAATTATTTTTAAAAAAACAAAACAGACTAATTTTATAATCGATTGAGTTAATTGAATCGTTTTAAAAAATAATTTGATTAAAAGAACTAATTTTATAAAATCAATTCAGTGTGGTTCAAATTTAAAAAAAAAAAAAAAAAAAACTGATTTTTGTGCGGCCTGCGCATTGGATGTTCCAGTCAATTGTTGTGTTGTATCGGCTAACGGCAAGAGTGATTCGGTTGTCTTATGTCACACGTGATACATCGCCCTAATTCAGTAATTCCAGACAAGCAATACTCATCCAAGGGAGATCAGGCACCAAAATAATGGTTTCCCCCACTTTCACTTCTACGTGCCCATTTGACTTTTAGACTTGGTCAAATCCACTGAAATGCTATTGCTTGTTTGAATTTTGAAGCAACTGACTCGTATTCAAAGGCTCAGTTCAAAGTAACAAAAGTTTACCATACAATGATTATGTATAGCCACACCTTGGTTGACATTTTTCCAAACCAAAAACCCTCCTTGCAAGGCTACAATTTATAATCCTAGTCAGCCATATCTGCCCATATTCTCTCCTCTTAATTTCTTCTTTGACTAATTGATCTCTATTATTATCTCTACGTTTTTCCATATAGATGCGGTTTGCTGTTGGATGAACTTGCACGCTTGATGGATTGGGATTTGCAAGCTATCGTGGGATGCAGCAGTGAAGCCCCAGCCAGCATCATGGACAACCCGCATCCAATTTTTTCTCAAAATTTCTGTTCTCAATTACAAGATGACCTACTTTGCAATGTTGAGGAATTCTCAGAAACCACAACAGTGGTTGATGAATTAGAAGAACTTTACAAACCTTTCTACCCCATCGTTTCTAATTCCCCACCTATCCCCGATAAGACCGAAGAAGAAGTCAAAGCACTCCAAGTAGCTGAAGACGATTTGCAAGATGATCCCTCGGCATCTAAATGCAAAAAAAGGTGGGTTCATTACTCATCCAACAAAATTTGAAAATTGACATTAAAATTCAACATATTATATATTGTCAGGAAGAAGAAGAGGGTGAAGCATGTGACAGCAGTAGATGGTGTTTCGGATCCATGGGCATGGCGTAAATATGGGCAGAAACCAATCAAGGGATCACCCTATCCGCGTAGCTATTATAGATGCAGCAGCTCCAGAGGATGTTCGGCTAGGAAACACGTGGAACGTAGCCATTTGGATCCTGCAGTTTTCATGGTTACCTACACCGCCGAACACAGCGATCCTCACCCAATTCGCAAAAACTCGCAACCACGGAAGAACAGTTCCACAATTGCACCTCAACAGACTTCCATTGTGCCAAATGTTGAAAGTAAGCAGCTTAAGAAAGAGGAAGATTTTGCAGAAGGTGATGGTTGGTTTCCAAGCATCGAGGTTGATGAACTAAAAGGACTTGCATTAGATGACCGTGGATAATACTGTGTAGTAACATATATAGTTTATTTTGGGTTTGACATGTTTTTTCTATTGCGTAGACAACGGAGATCCTTTGATCCCTCCACAATCCCTCTCCTCCAAATTTTCCTCACCTTAATTTCTTTTCGAAGTTTGTTTTGTTATGCCTGTACTAATAAATCTTCGTTCTTCACTCCTAAGACTGGAATAAAATTAAATGCCAAGCATACGCTCTTCGTCTTTCGGATACTTACTTCCATGCAGGGAACTTAATTTTTTTATGCATAATTTGAAGAAGAGAAACCGAATATGAATAATCATTTATCGCTGCAAAAACGGTTTAATTGGTTAACTATTAATTAGCTTTTTATTAATTGTAATTGACAATGCACTTTACAAGTAATTAATCTTAATTTTTTATTCTACCAAAAAATATTTATCGCCTTTCGATGGAAATCCCTGGGATGATCCTACAACACGAATGCAACGGAGGTTATTACTGATTTGGTGATGCATACGAACTTGACGTTAACCATATTATAATTAGTTGCCTTTATACTTTTTAACTTCTTACTATTTGATTTAGGTTTTTTTCTTGGTCCAATACAAAATGTATCTGCTACATGAGACAAATCTATATTAAAAGTACGAACATTTAAGGTATGGTAAGACTATTTCTTCTAATGACTTAAACATGAAATCTTACTTGGATAATGAATTTTACTTAATTACAATTATCTGAAATAGGTATTATACTGGCTTATTATTTTACTCACATTAACATTAAAATTAATGAGCTCCTTTGCTTGCTATTTAAATTAGTAAAATTAAGAATGAGATAACTCTTGCTTTGATCAATTTTGCTTACTATTGTTTTTCCAGTCAAGTGTGTGTCTGACAAGACAATTAAGTAGTTTATAAATTAGTTACCCAATTTATTTGACTAAAGATAAACTACATAAAGGTATTTGGTTAATTAGGAAGTATTATTTAAAACAAACTAGTTTAAAAACCCTGATTTGATGAGCTAATATAAGTAAGATGTGATCTATAAATTATGAGTTACATGGATTTTTTTATTTTGTCCTTGATAATTTTTAAAATTTACAATTTTTTACCCTCTCATGATTAACTCTCTTATTTTCAATTAATTTAGTCATGCGCATATACACTTAGTCATTTCACCTTTATGAAATATATTTTACCTAATATGATAAATTTATTTAATTTTTAATTATTATATACATACAAGAAATATATATATATATATATATATATATATATATATATATATATGTATATATATATTTATTTATTTATTGAGAGCGTATGAAGTAAGAAAAAACAATCTTGGTCATGTGTGTGTCAGATAAAAATAATGAACTAATTTAAGCACTGAAATCACTTTCCACAAAAATTTGAACAAGCTGAAACACGTATATTTTCCTTTTGTCAATGAAACTAAAAGTATTGTTAGACTTTGCAAAAACATATAAATTTTTTTAATAAAAGTATAACATATTTTTTATTGAAAATAAAAGTTATTTATTCGAGCTTATAAAATAACTATTAAGAAAACCAAATTATTCTGAAACACAGCAAATTTGCAGAGATGAATAGTAATGTGTGGGAAGAGTGATCATGTCCGTTGTAAAAATTAAATATTTGAGAAATTTTCATAATTTTAGTCAATTTTTGTATAATACATTGAGTTTTATTAATTTTTTAAAATTAAAAAGTCTAACTATTTATAACATAAAAATCGATTAGAATTATGACCACGTTCTATTGAGGCATACAATAATTTCTCATAAATTTGTCAAAGTTCCTTAAAATAATTACTTTGACCGAGAAAATTAAGACGACAACATCATTTCTTAATCCTCCGTGACAAATAAAAGCTGTTAACTTTTTATTATTATTATTATTATCGCAAAAGAAACGAGGGATCAATCCACCGACTTCAGCCGTGAGCCACCGACCCATCCCAACTGTAGTGGAGAACGATTTCCTTCTACATTTTGACCAAAAGAAGGAGCGTATTTCCGTTACACACGCCCACGCACAGTTAATCTCCATGGGCTAAATTAACGGAATTAGGTTGCAATTTTCCTTGATTCAGTTTTTTAAAATCAGAATTGTGTAAATTACGTGTAAGGATAGAGGGAGAGTTGAGTTCTTTTTTTTTATTTAACGAGTATTTTGTGCATTTCAGAAATAATTAGTGGAATGAGACCTACTTATTCTAAGAATTAGTTTAATTAATTTTTCATAACGTACAGTTTAATATTTATTTTATTTAATTCAACGACTTAATATAAAATATTATTATTAAAACATAAATTTTATGTGTATGATGATATATGGGATATATAAAATAAATGAAAAAATTTACGTAAATGGATGAGAAAAATAAATAGAAAAAACTATGAAAATAAGCAAAGAATAATTAGTAGAAGATCGATATATAGTTAATAATTCAAGGAACAAAATATTAGAATGATTCCCAGAAGTTAAATATTCGTTGGAAGTTTAGGAAACATTAATCATCATTAAAATAATATTTCATTAATTTAAAATTTTTATTTCCAAAAATAAAATTTAAATGCTTGCATTTTAATTTTTTATATATTTTATCGTTAATAAATCAATCTTTATCCTAATGTATTCAAAAACTAATTTTTTGTTCACATTTCATGCGTTTACAAATACCTATACAATGAATGGAATTGCTTGAATAATAGAATTAACTAGGAATTTGAAATGGCTAGATCGGAGAAATTTTGATCGTGCGAATGAAATAGTTTGCTTACAAAAGTCAAATTCCGTTTTCTACAAGGAAACAACAAGCAACCACTTGGAACTTGGTAAAACAGAAAAACGCGTAGGATTTATTATAACAGCCCATAAAAGTGGGGTTTTAATTAATTCATAATGTTGACGACGATAGTACAATACAGTGGTTCGAACCTAAAATTTCTTAACATTTATTTAAATCTGTAAGTAGTTCACCTGTAATGGGTTTCTATGTGAAAAATTCTTAAAGATGGATTATATTACATTAATTAACTTGATTAGTTTCCATAGCATCAATCTGGGGAAACCGCACCGTCCTGAATTTGGTTTGGGCCGTTTTGTCAAGCAAAGCAGACACTGAAGCCACGAAAGCAGCATTGATATAGGTGGTAGGCTCGCTGTGAGAATAGTCAGATCTTGCATCACTGAATTGGTCATTTGAATCAGGGCCTCCAACAATGGCACCCACATGAGTATTGGGATTTGGATTGCCAGAATTGTAATAGTCTGAGAGACCGTCATTGCAACCCACCTTGGTTGGGTGAACTTTGATTGAAGGGATGGATGAGCCTCTGTGATGTAATTGCTTTGGGTATTTACTGCCAAATCCCACCATGTACGACATCTTCATGGGATTGTTTCCTAGTATGTAGTCCACCTGCAGGCCACTCATTATCCAGTAACATCACATATTTGCCTATTGAACTCATATTTTTGTCAATTCTAGATTGAGCTATCAAAGTGGGTTCTGCCCTATGAGTTTAATTCGTCTCACATATTAGACAAGTTATAAAAATGTTACGTTTTTGTTTATTTTTTTTTTCGAATTCTCCTATTTTGACTTAACTTATTAACCTATGAAAGTGATCACTTGAGTCAAATTATGTGTTTTTTAACTTACTTAAAAATAAATGTGAGTTGATTTAATTATTTTTAGAAGAACTTATAATGAGCTAACCCGAGAAAACTAATTAGATTAGCTTGCTTTAACATTTTTAAGACTAGAGTGCCAAGTACTAGTATAATTAAGATTAACAAAAACGATTTGTCGGAAGATCAATAATTAAGAAGTTAAAATAATTATTAAATGGATAGCATTTAATATTATTAATATATTTATATCATAGTTTTTAAATATTTTTATTATTGATTACTTAAATATTATTTTTAAGATGGTAAATAACAAAATCATAAGTTCATTATGAAAAAAATAATATTATTATTTAGTTGTAACATTTTTTTTTTTGTTAGAATTGGCTTTTGGCATGCTTCAGTTATGCTTAGATTTCAATTAAAAAAGCTCAAATATTCCAAAGTAACAATTTATTCCTTCTTCATTTTGTGTGTTAGGATTTGAACGTGTTTTAGAATTCGGAAAAGTATATTCCCAACTTTTATCGATTGAAGTTTATGTCTGAATTCCTATTTTTTGTGTGGATCGAAAATTATAGAAAACGGTATTATTTGCTAAAAAATGCACATTGAGTTAAAGATTTTTTTTTATAAATATATATTATTATTCTTTAAAAATATTTTTTTAAAATATTTAGATAACTTCTAATTATGCTTCAAGGTAATTTCAATAGTTGGTTATTAAATTTTAGTTTGTATTTCCCAAAAAATAATTTTTTTGTAATAATTGTAATTAATTTATCTAATATGTTTTTAGCAAAAGAAATAACATAAAGAAAAGACTAACTTTCTATAATTGATTATATAAATTCAATAATTAATTTTACATTACAAAAAGTAAAAATAGTTAAAGTATATATTTTATTTCATAGCTTAAGACTTCAAAATCCTTCGAAGTCATTCTTTTTATTGTATGACACCTTAATTAATAATGTTTGATAAGACAGATTCGTGTATACCTGTGTTTTCGCGAAGGCTCTAATTTGGGAGGGGGTAAAATGCGCCGAGCCACAATGGATTCCATCAATTTGATTTCTGCTTAGGATTTTGGAGAAAATGAATAGCACCATAGTTGAGCTCGTGGCATATTGCAAATTACTACTATCTCTAGTAAACAGAAGCCCACCTGAGTGAACAATATATAATTGGTTAATTTACCTCATTCCGTCAGCCACAATTAATGTTGAATGAATAATGTATACGACTATTTGTCTTATATATCACGATGAAAGGTAATAAAAACACTTTGTTTTTTTCTACAAGTATTCTTCATAAATGCATTCTTCTTCTAAAATAATTTCGGTGGAGGCATAGTGAAGTATTAAATGTGGATATTTCTTTAAACAGAAATTCAAATCACTACTGTGTGGAAGATTAATATCTTCCGTTTGATTTAATTTCTGTTAGTCTAATTAATAAACAACAACCATATTTTTTCTAACACATTTTTTAATATATTTTATTATTTACAAAAATTTATTAAAAACTACAATTTTAACATTGACCAATTCATATTAACGAGTCATTCTTTTAGTTTTAAAAAGATCCATCAAAATATATGATTCATGATAAATTAGAATCAACAGTACAGATGATTAACGGCCTTCCTTGTATATGAATATTGTATCTTTTCAATGAACAATAACATCACTAGTTAAATGTAAAAATAATAAAATTATTAGTTAATATCGTAAACATATATACCAGGAGTTGTTTTAATCTGTAGAGAGCTACTTCCTGGTATCACTGCACATATAAATGATTCAGCATCACTCTTAATCTTGGCCAAGTCTTTCTTCCCACCATAAAATTCCTGGAGAAAAGAAATAAAAAAAGGAGTAGAATTAATATCTTTCCTTCGAACTAAGGATAAATAAAGAATAGCAATTTGTCATATTATAGTTAACTGGTAATTAATTTATTAAATATATAAAAACCTCCGTCAGTAATGTCTGAGCACCAACAAGTTTGTCATCCCAGCTGAATTCAGACACCGCATGACTCCAACCTTGGTTTCCTATGGTGTAGCTTAAGTACTTGCCTTCTCCACTCGCCTTGTATAGCCAAGAAGCAGCCCATAACAGTTCATCCTTTTTTGTACACAATACAATGAATTAATGATCTTTGACAAATTATTTAATTAGTGTTTAAATGTTTCCAGGAGCATCATCTTTAATTTTACCTGGTAACCTGAGTACGAGCAATAGAATGGGCAAGAACCCGAGTAAGAACCTCTGTACTTGTCCGCAAAATCAAACAGCTGCATGCAAAACATAGATCGTTAATTTTGTATCAACTTACTAAAATACTTCAATTAATTGTTAGGTGGAAGCACATGCATACATATTTGTATGTCTCTAATATGCTGTTCTCATATAGAGCCAATTGATAATCATGATTGATGCAATGAAAAACAAATCATATCATGACACTTAATTTGCTTACTGATTTTGACTGGCTTAATAGCGTGGAGGAATAATTGGCATCTATTTTCTTGAAGACAAGCGAAGCAGCAGAAAGAGCAGCAGCAGACTCAGCTGCAGCTTCAGTTCCTGGGGAATTAGCATCTATCTTGTACACTGTCCTTGCTGTATCCATGTCTTCCGGGCGCTCCCAACATCGGTGATCACCGTTTCCATCTCCCACCTATCACCATAGCAACACATATATACATGTCAACGATATATCATATCATATATTGTTGCACCTTTTTAATTATTTATTTACTTGTTTAGGTTTTTATTTGATATGGTCTGGTTATAATGGCATTCATTAATTAATTATAGAAACAGGCCTGTGTATAGAGGGTGGTTGGGGAAGTGTGGGCTCGCAAAATGAAGTCTGCGCCCCAACGGATAGCACTTTGGAGGTACCCAAGCTGGTTCACCGAAGAAATCTCACTCTCGTACTCTAAAGCAGCCCAACTCAATAAGCTGGTTGTAAATGCCATCGGCCATCCAAACTTGACGTTATCACCCGCATCGTAGTATCCTCCACTCAAATCCACCTGCCAAAGATAATTAATATTCATCATTAATTAAGAAATAATATATGAAACACTTGTTTATAATCATACCACTGCATATATACAGCACATATCATTATAACTTATAGAACCGTTCTAAGTTCTATGTATAGCGTATTATTTTTATTACAGTGTAGTGTAGGATTAATATGAGATATATAGAAAAAGATAGACAAAAAAATATTATTATGTGTATTATTGTATGAATAATAGATCTGAATTATGTCATACGTTTTGAAGTTTGCCATCAGAGATAGCCGAGTCTCCCCTCCATTTGACTCTTTGGGTGGTGGGCAACTTCCCTGAGCGTTGTCCTTCAAAAAACAAGATGGCTTTGGCAAGAGCATCTGCATAGTCATAATTAGGTGAGGAACTGATTAACTTCCTATCCATCATGGCTTGTCCATTGTGACTAATCATGGCACACCACAAGAACACACCAAAGAAGACCAAATTATATCCCATGATGACTCAGTGACTCTCTTAACTCTTCATGATTCAGCTGAAGTTGCTAGTGCGTATATATAGAGAGAGATACATAACTGCTACATAACTAAATGAAATGGTGGTGGTATGGGACATAACGTGACGTATAGTACGTAGCTATTCACTATGCATATAGGAACTAAAGTCAGACTAAATGAGTCATGGAGATAGGTGCTATAGAGTACTGTAGATGGACATGAGATCGCTATATTCCGTCCCCCATTCCTCAGAACGCCAAATGTTGTTTTCCGTGTTTGTCATGCCTTCTTCTTCACATGCAACTCCTACCTGATTGCCAATGTTTCTTTTTTGGGGGGTTACCTAAGTTTATCAATTTTCCTACACAAAGTGGCGCAATTGATTTTGGTATGTAAATAGTATGTTGGATAAGAAGAAGATTAGGCAGCACGGATCTAATTCTGTACTCTGACGTTTCACATTCTAATTGCTCCATTTGTTACGCGCACACACAGGGACCAACCTAGTTTACACGTTCTGTCTTGGCCCCTTATTTTTTCTTTTTAAAATTTTAAAATAATATATAAAATATTATATATAATATTAAAGTTATATATATATATTTGTAGTATCGTATTAGGGTAATTTTTTATTTGAGTTTGATGGTAAATATAATGATTCAAGTGTCTTTTTTCTTTATTTTGACAAAATATTTTATTTTATAACCTTCAGTGTGTAAAGATAATAACATTCTTTTTTTACAAATATTTTATTTCTTTTTTTATCATTTTTATTGTGAAGATAATTGTAATATTTTTCTTTTTTTAGATAAAATATTCTAGAATCATTTATTTTTTCTTTAATAATTCTTTATTACTATTTTAAATATTATAAATGATAGTATTTGGAATCAAATCACTTTATTAGCATTATCATCATATTGATTTGATTATAATTTATTTAAAAATTAAAGACTATTTGTTAATTTTTACCAATTAGACACACTTACAAACATTATTTAAGAAATTGACAAATTGAGTTATAAGACATACTAATAAATATTATTTTTATTAACATTATTATTTTTTATATTCTTGAGTGTAAATGTTTAGATATATTGCGTGTAAATTTTAGGAAAGCCAATAAAAAATTGGGAAGCATCGTATGTTTGTTGAAATTTGCTTTTAGGGTAAACGATACACCATTCTTTTTTTTTTTTCTACTTTTCAATAATTTAGAAGAAAAATATCCTTTAATATTTGTTGTTGAAAAGATAATCTAGTAAGTAACTTAATCTATTTTGAATCAGTAGATCTTTGGAACATATATAATTAATAGAACGTTGTTTTTAAAAATTTAAAGTAAATATCAATTTTTATTATAAAAAAATTCTCGGAGAAATATGAAATTAATGATTGGAATGTGTAGTTATTTTTTTAAAGAATGTTTATTTTATCTTTTGTGTAAATATGTTTTTTTATTAACGTTTTAATATATTATTAATATAATTAATATTTTGAAATTTATAATATAAAAAAATTATATGAAATTTATTTCATATATATTTATTAAATAAACTTTAACTTTATAATATCCCGTATGATCTTAGTTTTGCTCCTTCCTTGAACACGCAGTTAATTAAATGTGTTCATTTATAGCAGTTCACTTCGGTTATTTAATAACATGGCATCTTATTTATATATATATATATATATATATATATATATATATATATATATATATATATATATATATAATTTTAGTTTAATATAATGAGTAAAATATAAAGTAATTTTACACTTTCATTAAATTATAAATAATCATTGATATAAATTTTAAGATAATTAATAAAAAAAATTAACAAATTTATTATATTTGATATTTTGTGATTAAACAATAATATAGAACTATTTTATATATGCATTAGTTTATTTTCTCACCACTTTATTACACAATAAAATATTTCATCTTTTAATATAGTAGGAAAATTTTCCAATCTTTTCATATCTAATTTCATATGAAAACACTTCTAAAACTCTCCAAGGATTTACTTATACCTCCTTCTCTATACTATTTAATTGTGCATTTCATAGAAGAGGATGTAAGTTCAATCACAATAAGAAAGGAAGGCTAGAATACACTTTTTTAATTCACTTTTTTTAATACCAAACTTTCACATTTGTAAATATTAGTAATTTAACGTTTGAACATGATGATGGCCTAATTTTTTGAGGAAAACAAATACTAGTACATTGGATATAAGGGTTTGTTTGCGTACGGATAAGGAATTACCGGCAAATTAACACTACAAAAGTGTAAGTGCAACGAACCTCAAATCCGGTGGGACCTACTTGTTCCGAGGTTTAGCTCTTAACTTGATTGACCATGCTCGGTGATTACTATTCCCATCCACATGGATCCTGTTCCTGAATGATTCGTGTCCATCAGATCACCTGGATAGCATGTCATCCTCAGAAATTTTGTTGCAATTTTTTTAATTAAGAACGATATCGGCTTCATCGATGTCCTCCTTACCCACATATTTCGGCGATACATGTGGATATATAGATTCATTTGTTTTTCTTTTCTTTCTGATTCAAATAAGTAGGACAAATCACTTGCATGGGATTTATACATTCAACGTAAATATTAATTGAGATAGAGAAGGGGAAGGAGAAATACTAGCGCTAACATGTAAATGCAATTCATATGAGGTTAACTAACTAACTAACTATTGCGTGTTAGTGTCGCAACTTTATATAAAAACACAGTTAATTATATGCTGCGCCATTGATTTAGATTTAAAGTCAAATTAATAACGCCACATCACTTTTGACCGCGGAAAAAATGCTAGCTTATATCTCAGTTATGATACTAGCTTTTATCATAACTTTTTTGTTGTCGTTTAGTTATCTATATACTTAATCTCAAATTGACCAAGTTGTGATTTGATTTTAATACTAATGAAGGCTTTGATTTGGGCGTTGTGCTCCAAGTGTGGTTCGATTTTTTGATTGTTATTGATTTTGGAATAGAAAAAAAAAAGTGTTGTTGCTCTTGGTGAAACCCTATATTTTTCTATTTTGATGTGTTGTTGGTGTTTGAAGTTTGAGGTTGTGTACTGCATAGGTGTTGGTAGCTGTGAAGTTGGAAGAAAGTTTTAACCTTTTTCGTTTTGAGGAGAGCACGCCCAATTCCATATGCATATTGGATTAATGGCCCAAGAGAATCTTGACAACGTAGAAGAAGTGAAATCTTGAGTGGCTGAATAGCTACTTCCCATTAATCTTAGCGTGGTTTAGGGGAACTGGTAACCGGGATAATTCTTTTTCTTTTTCTTTTTCTTTTCTGGCGTTAGAGTGGTAATTGAATAACATTATGATTTGGTTTAATTTGAAGATCCCAATTTCTGGCTCTTTTGATCTTTAGAGGCGGTCAATAGCATTTTTTTTTAGGACTGTGGATGATGATGATGATTATCCAGTTCAATGAAGGGAATTGAGAATACGCATAAATACTACTTAGCTCGTGGGGTGTTCTTAGTTCGTGCCAGCTTTTGTGTTTGTCTGTTATGATGATACAAGCTGACTTGAATTTTGGATAAGAGATATCTTAGGTCTTTCATTGATAGGACGACTAAGCTTGATTTTTATTATTAAAAATATAAAGGGTAAAATATCGAACTGACATTTATTAATGGGTTATAACTAACCATTTTTTTTATATTACAACCAATTTAAAATCTTCGACTATAGACTTTTTTATTTATATATTACTCAATATATTTATTGTTTAATATTTCTATTTAAATTTAAGAGTTAAAAATATATACAGTAAAATAAAATCTTGAGATTACATCTGTTATGATGACACAGGCTAGCTTGAATTTTAGACAAGATATCTTTAGTCGTTGATTGGTAGAACGACTAGGCCTGATTTCTTATTATTAAAAATATAAGGGGTAAAATATCAAACTGACCTTTATTAATGAGTTACGATTAACCATACATTTGTACAACCAATTTAAAATCTTCGAATATAGATTTTCATTTATATATTACTCAATATATTTATTGTTTAATATTTCTATTTCAATTTAAGAGTTAAAAATATATACAGTAACATCTTGAGATTATGTCATTATCTCTTTTTTTTGGGAGGGGGAAACATGATCAATTCACTAATTTTTAAATTTCATAACAAGTTAATCATCTAAGAATATATTAGGTTATGTGTGATTTTACATTAACAATAGACAAAACTCAACTTTTAAAGATAAATAAAAATTATTGGTTCGAAAAAATAAATAGATAATGTAATACAATTCTTTTAAAATACTGTAAATGTCCTATGTCAATATATATCATAGAATAAGTTGTAGTATTTTTTCATTTTAAATCAATACTAACTTAATTTTTTTACACAATATTAGAAAAACTTGAAGATATAATATTCAAACAAGAATGAAAGTGAGGAAAATTAGAGTATTTAGAGTGTAAATGACATTTTTTTCATTTATATATATATATATATATATATATATATATATGGAAATTTCTTGAAATGCTGAGAATATTATTGATAATGAGTTGTATAAAGAATTAAAAATAATTATTGTAAGATAAATAATTATTTAATTTTATTATTGTTTTTTATTGGTTAACTAAAAAAGAAAAAAATTCTACATATTTTTTATGTAAAAAAATAAAAAGATGTTGTTGAAATACAATTACTATTTGATCTATAAATAATAAGAAAACAGACTATCATTTATAATATAATTTTTTTTACATTATTATACATGGACAATTCCCCATTTGTAATTAGTTTGTTAATTTTTTATAATAAATATCTTAAGTCACTAATTTTTAATTGAATAATTATATAAATCATTAAACTCTAAATAAATAACATGTTTTATTTTGATTTTAATTTATTTCATAATTTTAGCTATAATTTTTTTAAAATAATAAAATACAATAAAAAAATTCGAACCTAATATCTTATACATACTACTCAAATTCATTCGTAAGAGAATTATTATAAAATTTTAATTATGTTTAATTTAATGTTCCTCTACAGACAAATTTGTTAAATTTTATCGAGATATTTTTTTAAATAAAAAATACAATAATAACAATAAAACTTAAACCTAAAACTTTATGTATTTAGCTACTAAGTCGATTCCCGTGATTCTTTATCTATGTCATTTGATGTAAATTTATTTTAATTATATGATATAAATAATTATTTATTTTTTTTTATAAATAATTATAATAATAAAATTTATATAATGGATTTTACTCACGCAATACACATGTAATACAAGAACTAATATATTAATTTTCAATATACAAAATTACAGTAATACATGTAATAAAAATGATAATAATTTTTAAAAATATTTTTATTTAAGAATTCTTTTAGAAAAGTTTTTGTTATAAAGTAATTCTTATAAACGTTCTCATTAATGATAAGTATTAATATAGTAGATGAATTAAACTTTTATAAAAACGTTTTCATACAAAAACTTTTTTTTCGGTGGAGATGTACAAAAACCTTTCCAGAGCCTTATTTACATATTGTTGGTAAGAAAAAAAAATTTAAATATATTTTTTAAAGTTAAAATATATTAAAAAAAAAATTTTCACTAAACTAATCCCCTTCCCAAAATAAGTTTGTTTGAGGTAAATTAGTATTTTTAGTTACGATTTTATACTTATGTCGGAAATGGAATTATAGAGCTTGCTCAAGAAACATAATTGTGGAAACACTGTTACTTTAAGTAAAACTAAAATATATCATCAATGAAATATGTTAAAAAAAACATACTTGTATAATTTGTAATCTGAAAAAAAAAAAAAAGAATAAAAGACAATAAAATTTATAAAAAATAATAAAATATATTTTTTTGTAATTTATTAAAAATAATGTACTTTTATTTGTTTGTTTAAAAAAGTTAAAAATTTAAAATATAAAAAATAATTATTTTGGAGGAGATTTTATGACATATAAAAATATAAATTACTATACATAAATGTAAAAACCATATTATATTATTTTTTTTAACTGTAGAAGTAACTAATAATAAAAAAATATTATATGTGTACGGTAATTATAAGCAAGAGTATTCAGAAATCTTTTGTAATCTATTTGTAATCTAATAAATATAAAAATTATATTAAAAAATTGAAATTAATCGAACGAATAAAAAATAAATAAAGACAGTTTTTTTTTGTTTGAATTGGATCATATTTTGGATTTTTTTTTTTTAATCTAATCCAAATTATATATATATATATATATATATATATATATATATATATATATATATATATATATTGTATATGTTTATAAAATTATAATATTATTTATACTTATTTATGAAAAATATATTTAATCAAAGATATATTTAAAGAATTATATTACTATTACTTATATAATTATTTATAAATGAGATATTTGATATTATTTGTTAGAATATTTTTTATGTAATATATTTTTAGAAAATAAGAATAAAACTAAAAAATTTAATGTAGATTTCTTAAAATTAGAATTAAATTTGAAATAAAATTAATTAAATAATAAATTAAGAAATGAATATAATAGGTAAGATTTGTGTAAAAATTAGAAATGGTTGTTGATAATATAAGGAGGAGAAGGAGAAAGTAGGGATGGGTAATGTAAAGCGTGATTGGGTAGAAGTAAAGACGAGGAGGCAAAGAATGAAGAGAAGGATCTAGAAGGAAGTAAGAAACCCTGCCCCTCGCTGCGGATTTATTTGAGAAGAAGGAAAAAAGAATATTGTGGAAGCACGTCAACGACAACTGAGGAGAAGAGTGAGTGAATCAGAATGGCGAAGGAGCTGGAGAAGAAAGCCAAGGAAGCATTCTTCGACGATGACTTCGCTCTCGCCGTTGATCTCTACTCTGAGGCCATCCAATTGGATCCAAACGACGCCCATCTCTTCGCCGACAGAGCCCAAGCCCATATTAAGCTCAAAGCTTTTACTGGTCCAAATCCTCACTCACTTTTTTCTCTTAATCTCACTCACTAACTAACTAACTCACACTTGTTTATTTCCACGAGCAGAAGCAATTTCCGATGCTAACAAAGCTATCCAATTAGACTCTTCATTGTTCAAAGCCTATCTTCGCAAAGGGTTTGCTCTTCATTCGCCTTTATTTTTCATTCAAATAAAAATAAAAACAAAATCAAATAGATTCTTCTGTCCCTGTGTATGGCTTCTTTCCTTATATGCTATTGCTATTTACAGAACCGCTTGTATGAAGCTCGAAGAATATCACACTGCCAAGGTAGCGCTACAAAACGGTGCCGCTTTTGCACCAGACGATTCCAGATTTGCCAAGTTGATTCAAGAATGTGATCGTTGTATTGCAGGTGACATTCATTGGATGAATTACTTTAACTGCAGTAGCAATTAATTTTTCTATCGTCGCCAATGAGTGTGGAAAATTTTGTATTAGGTCTATAGATATCAGATATTGAAGTGCGAAATTCACATATGGCATAATGAATGAGTGGTACTAACTTGCTTTTGCAGTCATTGTAGATAATTTGTTGACATCACTTCTTGCTAGCAGTTGCCGTCAGCAAATTTTTGTAATTGAAAAATTATGCATCTCATCAAGCTTTTAAAACAAGTCGGTGGCAGCAATTTTGGTCACACTGCGACCACAAGCCGACCAAAATTGTGGTCACTCTACCACATTTGTCTATAATTTATCACATTTGTCTATAATTGCAACCACGACTGCAGTTTAAAACCTTGCTTCTCATGCTTTCTTGTCATTTGTTTTGCATATCTAATGTTTTAGCATTTCTGACTAACTTGTTTCCTTGGTTGAGCTTGACACCTATATGATGTGTCTGTGTGTATGATGTCTCTTGTTTTACCAGAGGAATCAAATGGTCTTACTAGCTCCTTATCATCAAATGAGTCCATAACATCTGTACCATCTGGCTATGGTTCCCATTTGAGCAATAGAAATGATGGGATGACTAAAGAAGCTGAAGAAGACGGTTTGGTATCCCAAATCAATGAAGTCACACTAAACAGACCAAAATACAGGTTGTCACTTTTTTTTTCTTTAATTCGTGCTATTATTTCTTAAGTTAGATTCTGTTGAAAAAAAGTATAATCAGCATCATGACCCCCATTAAATCAGTTATTAATTCTACAAGATAACTTGTTTCTCTCTTCTAATTTTTTCTTCCTTATTTTTAAAATAATTTTCCCCTTTAATTCCCCTGGAGATGATTGATAGGAAACAAGAACATTTTAAATGATAATTTATGATTTTATAATCATATTACTAGGTTCATGACTTCATGTTTTGATTAAGCTTATTATGGGACCATGAAAAAATTTCAATGAAAAGCTTCCTGGGATAGTTTTTTTTTTTTTTTAATGATTATTTCCTCCAAAAAAGTGCTTATCGAACATGCACTAGGGTCTAGGAGTTTTGGGGATACACTTTGTTAATATGTCATGTGACAATGTTAAAAACTTCCATTGAATTGGGTATTTTTCTTTTCATATGCTTGTCTCTCTTGTGTCTTGTGCATAGTATGCATGTTGAAATTGCTTCCTCAACTATCTGATGACCTGTTTTTTATGCTTAACCAGACATGAATACTACCAGAAGCCAGAAGAAGTGGTTTTGACAATATTTGCAAAAGGAATATCAGCAAAAGATGTGGTTGTTGACTTCGGTGAACAGATTGTAGGTTTATATAATGGGTGCTTTTTTTCCCCTTTACTTACTCTTGCTTGATTTCTTTTTGTTTTACATACATAACTCTCCAGATAACTTGAACTACTTTAACATTACAGCTTAGTGTTACTATTGATGTTCCTGGCCAAGATGCCTATCATTATCAACCTCGATTGTTTGGGAAGGTAACTGATTTATATTAAGAGTTTACTTGTCTGTGCTTAGTGATATAATATCAATATCTTCTTGAATATTGCATACAATAGATACCATTTTTGGACAGTGCCGTAACAAAAAGATGCTGTTTTATCTACCTTGAGGTTGTGTGCTTGTTTCACCATCATATGGACATTGAATAACAGAATAAGCAAAACATTTTTTTTTTTGGTGGGAACTGGGGTCTCTGTTAATTCCTCTTTTACTATTTTCTAGATCTTGTTTTGGAACAATTCAATTATGAAATTTAAATAGATTCATTTGGAATAAGTGGTTTAGAAATCTTTGAACTTTATAAATTAATTGAGTTCTTAAATTAATATTATTCTAAACAAGCATCATATGAGAATTTGTTCGTTAATGGAGTGAATTCTTTTATTTTGAGCCATTCCAAACACTCAATTAAGTATGTAATGTGGTCGAATAAGAATTTTATTCAATAGAATTATCTTTTTGATACTAGTGCATTCAATTTGCTCATTTATTGGTGAATTCCTTTATTTTATGTATATTTGTATATTACTTTAAAATTTCAGAATGAGGTGTTTGGGATGTGGGCTAGTGCTATTTTAATTTCAGTGTTTCTGTGACTGTGGGGACGATTGTTAATCAGGAGATAACTAGATTTTATTTTTTCAAGTTCAAAATAATGTATTGCTTTGGGCATTGGCAAATGGCAACATAGATATCCAAATTCATTATTGATTTCTTATTAACTTAACCTCTTGTTTCCTTCTTCATGAGCAAAACAGGTAATACCCAATAACTGCAGAGTTGAGGTGTTGTCAACCAAAATTGAAATTCGTCTTGCAAAAGCTGAAGCTATTACTTGGACATCTCTGGAATATAGCAAGGATACACTTCCCCCCAAAATAATTAAGCCTATAGGTGAGATGACTATTTTATTTTTTTGTCTATCCTTTTGTGATACCTATGGTAGTGACCGTGATCTTTGTAATTGTTATTTGAATAAATGAAATGTAACTTGATTCTATTACTTTCTTGATGGTGAGCTTACTCCCAATGTGTATCCATGCAGTTCAATCTGAAAGACCTGCATACCCATCATCAAAACCAAGGACAAAAGATTGGGACAAGTTGGAAGCTCAAGTGAAAAAAGAGGTTTGCTAGCTATTCCCCTTTTGGGGGGATAATTTAGGCTTAATTTCATAAAAGCTCTATTTTATCTTGTAATTTCAATTTTTACCATGTTGCCCATGGTTTTAGATAATGCAATTAACTTTCTTTGTGTGCTTGTTTGTCTGAACATAAATAGTTTTATGTTAGAAAATTTGGCTACTTGTGGCAATGTCTTCTGTTTATGTGATTGTATTTTTTTACTTATGTGGATTACTTTTCTGACCTTGAGATTGTGTCGTTCAATTCCTTACCAGCAATGAGAGTCCAAATCATTGGCGTGCTGATGGATGGGTGTAGCGTTTGCATTAATTTGAAAACTTCAGGATTTTAAATTGGACACCGGACCAAATTCATTTTTTGGTTAAACTGGAGGATATGAGTTGCAAACCTACTTAATATTTGTTTATAATAAAAAATTAGTATCAAACAATATCTGTACCTCACTACCTCATCATCTTGTGGAGCATGAGACCGTTTAAACAATAATGACGAGATTATGGTCTGCCTTTCAGGAGAAAGAAGAAAAGCTTGATGGTGATGCTGCTTTGAATAAATTGTTCCGTGATATTTACCAAAATGCAGATGAGGACATGAGGAGAGCAATGAGCAAGTCTTTTGTAAGATATCCATTCTGTGCTTGCTTTGAAATTCATGAGTATTATTCCCGTCCGCCAATTGTGCTCACTTTTTGAAATCATTAAAATTTTGTCCCTTTTCCTTTCTGGAACTTCACTTTTTTTTTTAGTTGGAGTCAAATGGAACAGTGCTGTCAACTGATTGGAAAGAAGTGGGATCAAAGAAGGTGGAAGGCAGTCCTCCAGAAGGTATGGAGTTGAAAAAATGGGAGTATTGATTCGGTACTCAAATATTTACATAAGCTGATACTTGTAAGAGTTCAAGTTCGTCTCCTCCCAACCTCCTGCTAAAAAACTAAATGAAAAAAGGAAAAGAAATTCTGTAACCTCTTATTCTTCTTGTTAGTACTATTTCTTTGTGTAAGACAAATTCTTTTGCTGGGAGAATGACCTAATTTGCATTTGCTGTGGAAGTGGATTTTATTTTGTTGGTATATGTTTAATATAAACTAATGGTAATTGGATTTTTAGTTTTAATTTTTTCCATTTTTTTAATTAAATATTGGAAATACTAAGTATGAAGATCACCATAAACAAAGGTGTTCGCAATAAGTTCAACATTTGAATTTGAGATGTTTATATGCAACCATCATGACACAGGCACGTCAGTTGCCTGTAAATTTGGGTTTCTTTATTTGATGCCATCAACATGCGACCTTTTTTATTTGAATAATAGGCGTGCTATATGCCCTTTTGAAGCGAAAGATTAGTATGCAAAACAGGTGAATGTTGAATGTCCACAGTAACTCCTAAATGAGTTTGTCTAAATTCTCAAGATGAAAAATGTTACCAATACATTTTTTAATATACTTTTTGAATAAATTTTATTTTATAGATTTAACTTTATTTGAAATTACAAATTTTGGTGATTTTATTTTTATTTATTTATATTAATTTTGTAATTTTTGATAAATTTTAACTATCTTGAAAGATAAATCAACTGAAATCTGTGTCCCATTTGCTCACGCCCCCAGTTAAGGGAGGGAACAAGTGTCTTAGTCATTTTCAACTAAGATATTTTTGAAACCGTCATTGTACATAACTAGGCCGATCGAAGCCACCCAAGATTTCGTAATAAATCAGTAGTGAAAGAATTGCATTGAGCCACTTGACTAAAGTGATTGAAAAATCCTTCTAAACGCTCCATTCTCACCCCGCAAGGAGAGAATAGGCGTTGTTGATGATGGAGCTTCGTCATAATTCTCGGTTCAGCGAAGTAATACATAGGAGGGGTAAAGGCTCTTGGACTTTTGCATGCATTGTCCCTGCATCTCAGTTATCCTTGTCAATAACATTTTGAGAAATCGGGAGGTGATTTCACCAAAGATTGTAACAGTGCAACCTCACTTTTGATATCCAAATTCGCATTTTAGGATACCAAAAAGGAAGACCTTGCTAGTAGCAATGTCAAATTTGGAATACGTGACGAAGGCAGATTGCATAAGTGCCCTCCCTCTCTCAAATGACACTTCTACTATGTTTAATGTTCGGGTTGGCAGAGGCCCATTTTAGTGCACATTTTATGAGGAAATATTTTTCCAAACAAAGAAGTCCATAAAAAACTGTGACTTTTATTAATATAAAAAAATTTATGCAAGAATTTTATTGCAAATTACATAACACAAGCTTCCCAACAATGGTTAATCATAGTGAAAATATACTATAATATGAAAAGTATTGCAAAGTTTGAAATTTAGAGTTGTCACTTTTGAAAATGATTCACCTAATAATCACCACAAACTCCTAATCAAGAATTAACTTCACAATCAAAGTTTCTCCTCCCTTCCCCATATTACTCACTTTTACCTTCTAAACTCATTTGCTCACTTTAGAAGAGACAAGTTCATGATAGAATAATCTACCTAAAGGAGGAATGCTAGTTACATTTTTTCTAACATGCGTAAATAATAACTAAAATTTATTAAAATTACTCTCAATTTTCATTTAAAAAATCTCTCTCTAAACCCTATACCTTAAATTTAAAACCATTGAAATTTATTCATGAAAGAATAATAATAAATTTAGAAATAAAACTCATCAAAATTTGTTGTTTTTAATAAATTTTAGCCAACCATGGTGAGAGTTATTACTCGTACTGAGGAGTTTTCAATCTTCCCATAGAAAAGAATTATTCCCACCACTCTCGATGGGTGGTATGAAAAAATGAGAATGATGCTAAAAGTGTCTGCAAAGTTGTGTGAATAAAACAATTGCGTTCATACAACAGAAAAGAAAACCTTTAATATGTATAACTGTCTGGTTATAGTAAAAAAATTCAAAACAGTAATTCTCCATATATTGCTACTAGCTAACTATTTACAGGCTATGCTCAAATAAAGTTGAGGTACAAGAAGTCTTCCAAAAATGTTACCTACTGGAAGAACGATTATGAGCATTTGCATTTCTATTGTTTGCAAGAAGCACATCCAGTTGGGGCAACCCACTGGTCCGTCGGACGAGCTGTTGACCCTGTGACCTTTGAACTGATTGTTGAGCACTTTGAACAGATTGTTGTGATGGCGCAATTATTCGCTGAGTAATAGAATCATCATAACGCTGACTTAAATCTAGACTTCCTCGCATTCGTCCAGTGGGAACCCAATTCTGTTCTGATTGCAAACTGAATAATTCATCAGGCCTAGAAACTGACTGTGCTGCATTTCCTCTTTTTTGCTCTCCTGTCAATCCAGTTGCAAAAGATGTGGCTCCTACGCTACTCTGATTTTGAACCAAAACTGATGACGACTGTCTGGCAGGCTGGGTAGCAATCATACCCATAGCTTGATGGCCATGAGTAGTAGCTCCAGCTGTTGGAACAACCCTAGCTTGGGAACTACCTTGTCTGGCTGGTGCAGCAGCCATAGCTCTGACCTGTGCCGCTAGCCATGGCGGGGAATTCAGACCCTGCATTGGGGACGGCCGGGGATTCATTGCTAGCTGTGGGGATGGCCGGGAATTCAGAGCTTGCTGCAGGTGTGGATTTCTCATTTCAGACAACGAACCAGCCCTGTATGGGTTCTGCAATTGAGTTGGTGCTGACATATTAATTTGTTGTACCCGATTCTGATTTGAATGAAAAGTAAAAGGTAAGTATACAAGGTTCCCGACATCTTTAATTTCTTTGAAAAGATAAATTAATATCACTAAATCTTACTTCCCACTGACTTTTTTTTTTTGGATAAAAAATTATCCCCGTTACTCCTAAAACAAGACAGATTATTCTTGATTTCTCAATGGTATATGATTTCAAGATTATATCCACTTGTCTTATTATGCTAGAGGAACACCTAATCACTTGTAAGAGTGGAATGATTTTTTTTGTAAGGAGTTTTAATAAAAAGAGCTTGGGAGTTGATCCAAGAGAGTCTCATTACAAAACATAGGGTTAAGAAATGAGTATGTTAATATGGAAGTGTGATCACACAAAATGATAGGATACGGAATAATTGTATACAAAAAAAAATATTGGTGAGACATCTATCAAGCAAAAATAGTTAAAATAGTTTGGATACATGCACAGGTTACTAGAAGCACCGGTGATCAAATGGTTTTTAACCATATGAAAAGGGGTGAAGGGAGATGAAAAAACATTAGAGGAAATTATTAAAAGAGATATCATAAGGATTTGGTTTTTAACCGAATCCAATGGTGTTGTGTAATTCATGTAGCTGACCTTTACCTAGCAGGATACCACTATTTTTTTTGTTAAATAATAAATCAAATTTTTAAACAATTTAAGTTCAGCACATTTTTTTTTATGATAGTGTTTCAGTTGTCATGTTTTCCTTTAAAAGTACCACAAGATATCAGCACTGATAAATTTAAGGAACAAAATTACATAGAAGAGCAAGTTGTCACTAATAGCCATTCAAAAAAGAGTAATAAACTAATAATGTAGTACTGACAAACCAAACCTGTGTTGATGTGTGATGCTGAAATGCAGGTGGATTTACACCTGAGACCTGAGGCAGATTCCTTGGGGGTCGAGAAAAGTGTTGCTGTCTTTCCGTATCACTTAGTATGGCATTGAAAGTATCTACGGAGGCTGGGTTGGACAAAGAAATATGAGAAGTAGCAGAGGAATTGTTGCCAGGTAGCAAGGAATTATTCAAATTAGTTATTGAATTTTGCTGTGGTCCCAATGCCTGAGATTGGACTGGGAGTGCCTGAACAGCTACCGGAGTCCTATTAAAATGTCTTGACACTGAGGATGACCTACCATACTCGTTAACTGAATTCATATGATTCAGCTGCATCTGCAAATTATTAGGTGCAGGAAATTGATTATGTGTGGCAGAGTTAACAACAGGGTTATTGTCGCGACCTGCAGATTCCTGATTAAATGCAGGAGAAACAGTATCGGGCAGAACAGGTAGCTCAGAGATACCAACAGTTGGGGTATCAGACCTACCACGGCCAATACAAACTCCAGACCAAAAGTCATCTTCTATTTGAGCAGAAACATTTTGATTAACACCAGTAGAGTTCATACCCAAGGAAGTTGAATTTGGGGTGAGAAACTGACTGTGACCAGATGCCTGGAAAGGTTTTCTATCAACAATTTCACAAGAGTCCATTGCCTCCAATCGATCATCATCGTTGGTGAGGTCAACAGTACTAGGAGAGCAAGTAGATTCTAGTGGTTCAGTTTGTTCCTTTTCACAATTGAGGGCCTTCTTCTGCATCTTATCCACATCATGATCCTTTTCCAAGACTGCCTTCCACGATCCATCAGCAAGGACAATCACTTCCGTAATGTTCTCACCAACATTTTTCAGGATCTTTATTTAAAAAGAAAAAAAATTATGTTGTTTAGTTTCCCATTTCCTTTCCCCTTCAACCTTTCATTAATCCCTAGGGTCAATTTGGTGTACACTTAAAATTGCAAGTGTGTGGTGGTGATATGAGTTTATTTAATATAAAAAACCAATAACCAAACTGACTCTAGGTGTGAGAGGATAAACAGGTAACTCAATTGAAGGATTAAATAAGTAGATCAACTTGCCTCAACCATGTTTCGGTCAAGACGAATATCTGCATAACAAACATACTGATTGCAATGAGGGCAGCGCCAAGATGGCCTTTTTGAATTCATATTAATGAAGTTGTAAAAGTCAAAACACTGCAGATACGAGAAAACAGAAATTTGTCAGGTGGAAGGGAACAAGCAAATGGGGAATGGGGAATATATAAACATATACATACACCCACACTACACAAAGAGACCTAAAGCGATTAACCACATAAAATT
Organism: Mucuna pruriens; assembly: GCA_025330945.1. Lineage (NCBI taxonomy): Eukaryota > Viridiplantae > Streptophyta > Magnoliopsida > Fabales > Fabaceae > Mucuna > Mucuna pruriens. Next base: position 2,400,503 of record JAENHJ010000531.1, on the reverse strand, counting down.
TTCACTTGATCGCAAGAAGGTATTATTCTAATTTCTACATACATTTAAGCAATTTTTAGTACTTTTATACAGACTAAATACCAGAGAATGGCATAAGTTGCGGTGACAATTTGCTTCATTGCATACGATAAACTTCTAAAGCCAATTTTAATACTTGTGGTAAGAAACACAGTATAATTAATTAGAATCCACCCTAAGCATTCTCCACATTAAGTGATGTTAATGCAGGAATAGTCACCTGGAAATGTTTGCATGAACGCCCTTTAACAGGAGTCTTGATACGGGTAAAGCTGTTTTGCACAGATAAGACACAAGACCATCAACTTTTATCAAAAACAACATTAAGAGAAGAGAAGGATTATCATAGAAGAGTGGGAAACCAATGTACTTTATAGATAATAGAACAAATGCTCTTAACATAATTTTTGCATTGTAAAGCATTCCAGAAAAAAAAGCAATAAGCCACAGAATAAATATAACATAAGTGTGTAGAGAAATCATACTTGCAAAACAAAGAAAACTTCAAAAGATGATATTGATAATAAAATTACAAGAATTGTCTGAAACTGTAGTTAACAACTTATATGTCAGATTAGATTGTAGCTCAAGGACAGTATATGTGAAACTGAAAGCACACGAACTAATAACAATTACCAAGCAGGGAGAATCATGTCAGGAAGAACCAAGTAGCAAGCATTCAAGTTTCAACAATATAGTAGACTAGTAGTGACCAAAAACAAGGTCAAAATTAGAAAATAATGCAATAAAATAAAATCTGATATAAGAAATATTAAGGTTTGGGGACAAGAAAAGATTAAGAAACAGACAGCTCGGTTCTGGATGAATAAATAGAAATATAATATTCATTATGATGGTTATTTGATAGCAAACATCATTAGGAAAATAGAAATCGGGATAAAAAGAAATATTTCATAATAAAACATTTAATATTTTAGATTTATTAATATTGTAGATATTCATTTAAGTACACAAAACCACCACATAATCATTGTTCATTCACATCTAACCGTAGCCCATTAGGAAAAGGCACGAAGAAAGGTGAACATCTACCAGAAGTGAAAATAAAGCATGAGTTCCACCAAAGTGAATTACTAGCACTGACAGATAAACTATATAATTAATACTAGAAATCAGCTAAAGGAAACTAGAGTTAACCAAAAAATTATTATACCATCAACGCTATCAAGTGTTGGAAATCTCACATCGACTAGTGACATATGAGATGTGAGATGACTACAAGTATATAAGTAGGGGACAATCTTTATCTTACAAGTCAATTTTGTGAGGATAAGATAAGCCCAAATTCAAAATTGTAATACGGTATCAAAACCTATTTTAGCAATCATTGTTGGATATATCGGGCCACCCACTAACATATTGTTATCAAATCACTTGTAGATGTCCAATCCTTAATGTGAGAGGGGGTGTTAGAAATCCCACATCGACTAGTGAGTAATAATATGGCCAAAATAAAGTATATAAATGAGTTAGGCCAAAACCCAAATTGTAAGATAATATCTCTCACCTTACAAGCCGATTTTATAGATTTAAATTATAAAACTCATTTTAAGATGATATCAAAGTTTATCCTAGCGATTATTGTTGGACCTATCAGGCGACTCACTATCGAGTCATCATTGAATCACCTGCAGATGTCTAGTCCTACAAAATTCATGCTTGAGATGATTAGTCCTCGATGAGAGGAAGTGTGTTGAAGATCTCACATCAACTAGTGAGTTGACTAAGATAAAGTATATAAGTGAAAGACAACTCTCACGTTATAAGCTGGTTTTGTGGGATTGAGTTAAGCTCAAACCCAAAATTGTAATACAAAGGATAAGAGCACAAATGACTAACTCCCTCCATCTATACTACTATGCCCAATCTAAAGATGGGAAATCTAGCAACCAACAAAGCAAAGGAATCAAGAAAGAAAAAGTGATCACTGATCAGTGTCATGAACAAAGAAGATCACAACATACCTTATTGGACAATTAAGTGAAATTTGTGAAGCCCCCTCAATAATATCTGAATCTATATATATAGAGAGAGAGAGATGTAGAATAATAAGAATGAATTATCAATGGTGGACTAATATGAATAAGAATAAGATGTATAGATTTTTTTTACAGTATAGTTCATCCTACATATCCAAATTATACCTGAATCAACAGAGGTAATAGCAGGCTGAATATAATGTTGAAGAACTGGATGCTCAGGCAAAGATGTAACACTCATATAGGCAACAAGTACAACATAATGACCTTCACAATCAAAATGGTTACAATACAGTAAGATGCACATTTTGAAAGCTAATAGGATGACAGGAAAGAACACTAGTTTAAATGCTTACCATTGAACTGGCCCACAGCTTGAAGAAGATTTGTCCCAAATTTAAGCATAGCAGTCACATTAGTTGGCATCTGTGGTCCAGGATCCTGAGTAACAAAATGACAGATAAAAGTTGATGTCATACTCTAGAAAAAAGTCTAAACTAAATGATGAATGTATGAGAAAATGTACAACAGACCATTTGAACATTAGTCCTATTGACTACTCCTTTTCCATTGAGGAGAAAACTACAACATATGCAGTAAATAGGTCAGGTCAGTCAGCATCAATGTTATCTGTCTGTGCCACCAATAAAAAAAGGTTAAAAGCAACCATACTTCACTTGCTGAGGACTTATGAGGCATGCCGATGTCTCAATGTTATCTGTCTGTGCCACCAATAAATACTGCAAGTTGAAATATGCAATATAACTTAGAACAAAACCAAAAAAGAAAAAAAAAAAAAGGTGTATTCAAATTACAAATAAAAAACATCAATTGTATACTATTATTGACACCAAAAAGAAAATATATAGTGGCTGAAGGTACAAAAGAAATTAAAATATGCTCAACCTTAGATCAAATAATGATGCGAGTAACATCTTGAAATATGAGGAGAGAAGGAAAGAAGTTATAAATATTATTCAACAATTCCCAAAAAGCTACAAGCTTTAACATGAATTTATAGGCTAACCCTAATAAATGAAAATCAGGAAATATGGGCAATTCTAATAATTATAGATACTACCTGGATACGAATATGAAAGAGAACAAATTCTATCCAAAATTAATTATTTACATATTTACAACACTACCCCTCAAGCTGGTGAATGGATGTCAATCATCCCCAGCTTGCAAGTATACCGAGCCCACTGCAAATAATTTCTTCCAATAAGGCAGAATATTTGGTGAAGAATGGGAAGATCATTAGGGTTCAAAGGTGCTAGTTAAGCAGTGTGATCTTGGCCTACCGTACTAAGGCCTGAAGGTACAGACAAATATGCCAATTGTGGCTGATGCTCTGGCCAGAAGCAAAAAATGGGCATAATGAAGGTGCCAAATATTGCAATGAAGGAAGCAAATAGAGGGAAGGTGCCAAATGCTGCAATGAAGATGGGGAATAGCGGGCACAATGAAGGTGCCAAATGCAGCAATGAAGACAGTGAATAGAGGACACAATGAAGGTGTCAAATGCTGCAAGGATGATAGTGAAAAGAAGGCAAAATATAAGTGCCAGATGCTGCAATAAAGGTGGCAAATAGAGGGCACAATAAAGGTCCCAAATGCTGCAATAAAGGCATTTGAAAACAGAAGAGAATAAGCTCTGATACCATCTTGAAATATGAGATGATCAAATAGGTTCATGAAGATTATTCCATGATTCCCAAAAGGTACAACCTCTAACGCGAATATATATGCTAGTCATAATAAATGAAATTCAATAAATAAGGCAATACAAAAGATTCTAACAATTACAGTTACTACCAGAATATGTACAAGAAAGGGAAAGAACTTCTATCCTAAATCAATGCTATTTACATATTTACAGCTTAATACCAATTACCAAGATATTTGACTATAATCATTGTGAATAAAGAGTGGACCATGCAATTAAATGATGAAGGAAAGGAAAAAGAAAGGAGTCAAAGGTTTTTTATTTTTAAGAAACAAGCAAAAGTACAAAGGAATCAACATTCAACACTGATGCCCAATTATAAATATAGGAACAGTTAAAGTAAGGCATGCAACATAGTACACCAACCATCTGGATTACCCCCCTCCCCCGGCATTAAGACATAATTAGGTATTAATTGTAATTCACAAAGGATTATGCTATGACAAAATTTTGTATACACGAACCATACTTGAAATAACCATACTTTAGTTAATAAGAATATTAAAAATGAATATTGACAATTCATTTGTTTAAAAAAAATATTTCCACTGTTTAGGTAACACTAAGTTTAGGATTTTGTCACATGAACCATGTTTAACAAAACAAGTCAATTCAAGCAATTCTTACAATTTTGTCTTTCAAAACTTCACGCTTTGTAATGTGAAAGTCAAGCGCAGAAGCTCCAAATCCAGGCTGCATTGCAGGTAAAATAATACTAAAATGTTCTCAACATGAAATAAGACCTGAATTGACAAATCACAGGGAACCACCTTGGCGTCAATTGATGCAAGTGTTGGACCTATTTTCATAATTGGATAGAACCTGCATGAAATTCCACATTTCAAATTATTATTATTTCATATCAAATAAAGTGATAAATTCAATGCATTATTTCTTATAGCTTTCATTTTTCCTGGTTAAGATTCTTGTCTACATTGATAGTTGCAACTTGCAAGATACAAAAAACACATAAAGCAAAATATGTTGTTTATTTGAAAAATAAAAGAAAAGATGATAAGTGAAGATATGTAGAAGAAGTTCATAGGACCCTACTTCTCCATTATGGTTGATATTGCAGAACTGCAAGAACCAGGTCCAGCATTTATACTCCCCGCACCACTGTAGATCTTTCTGATCTACACTACAAAAGATGATTATAAAAAACATGATGATTAGAACCTGCCACATAGCAAAGAATAAAACCTAACATATAGGCAAACCTCATCAGCAATAATAACAAGTTCTTCTGACTCTTTTGTTTGGAACCATCCAATTTCACAGGCATTCTACAATAATGGAAAGTGTCAGTAGGAAATCCAAAATGTCATGGTGCATAACTTCTGGATCTTTAGAGAAACACATTATTGATAAGCACAGAAAAGATAGTAAAAATCCACTGTCTCATTTTGGTCATAGTGATATAGGATAAAAATTTAACACGTGATACATGAGAACCAAAATTCTTCAAGAACAAAAAAAATTCAGATTCAGAAATCTACATAAACGTCATGATTTAATAGCTTAAACACAATTATTCTTGCCAAAATGCAAGAGCATCATGCAGTGGGTTACAATGCCTGAAAACTTTCACCAAGTTATCTTGTAGTCAACACCAAGTATGCATCTCAAGACCAATTAATTGGTCTTCTTTGCAAAACTCAAAAATATAGGTTTTCATTAGTCATATCTAATGGAAATTCAACAAGTCATTGATAGCAATAAGCAACAACATGGAAAAATAAACTTACCTTTACAGATATCATCAACACCATCATAGCCGCTTGTGAAAATTCGTCATTCTTTAGTTGACAAATCTGCATGGAAAAGGGAAATGTAAAAGCCTTAAACATACTAGCACAACAATTAAGGCCCTGTGTGGATAAAATTCTCCATAAACACTAATAGAAAAATAAAATAAGACTGGAATAAGTTTTTCGATAAGCTCTAGCTTATGCCTAAGTTAAAAATCAAATTTGGGATAAACTAATATACGAGAACTTCTACAAATTAACTTCTGCTTAAGTTAATTTTAGCTCATAGAATAAGTCTGTTTCATTTATTTTTCTTATTTTCTTTTCTTATTAGTGTTTACAGAAAATTTTATTTAAATAGAATCTAAAAATATATGATGAAATTTCTTCTTGATCCCCATCCCCTCCAACATTAAAAAGAAAAAAGGGGGAAAAGAGACCCTTAGACATGCAATGGAAATCACCTGTTTCACCAGTACAGGCAGATCTTGAGCTTTGCCTGGAGTTTCGCCGTTGGCGAGTGCATAATCAATGCCTCTGTAAAATGTCAAAGGTAAATCTAGTAAAAAGCCCAGCACATTTGCTGATAAGAAGTCAACAAGACACAAGCATTCATCCAAACCTAAACATTCCAACATCGTTTTTCGAACTGTTTACTTGGGCATACCGATAATATTCATATTTCTTGCTTGCTTGAGGCTAAAAGTTAAATCTCAAAATTCCAGGGTGATTGCAAATCAGGTCCTACTATTGTAACTATGCGCACAACGAAAATTAAGAAGACAACTGATTTCGAGAGTAAATTTTCAGTACTCATTTACTAAATGCAATACTTAACAATTTTCAGTTTTAAGACCTAACAACACGAAACTCAATCGGATTGAAATTCTTCAACTAAGACACAAACACATTTGGAATCTGGCACAAAAAGTAACCTAATATCGAGGAGAACAGAAAAGAAAACAATTACTAGTGGAAAATAGAAGAAGATAAAGAAGCAAATACCGAGAGAGGGAGAGACAGAGGTTGTAAAATTCGGAAGGTTCGCCTCGGTTGCCAGGTTGAGCAAGCCAAGTCAAACGGTCTGCAACTTTGTTGATTCTATACATGTTCACCACGGACGGCGACGTATCCGGTGGCAGTTGTAACGCTGACGAACTGTTCATTTCCACTCTTCGGTTTCCGGAGCTGCCAACAGGGACAAATGTTGTTCCTCGTTTCCTTCCCCAACACAGGCATTTCAATTTTGCCTCATTAAATACGGTCATATAACATGATACCTAAAGCAAACAAGAAATAACATGTTCTGTCACTCTCTATATATGCTAATAAAGTTTTATGGTAAAATTAAATAAATACATCAATTATATATTTTCATTTTTTATAAAGATGTATTATTATAAAAAAAAAGAAAAATATAACAGAAAAATAAATATATTTGTAATGCAAAAATAATTTGTTTATGAATTGATATAAATTGTTAAATTAATGCGTAAGAATATTAACATGTTTGATATTTCTTATTATCATGTTTTATGCTGTGTTGGTTGGTATACGAGGAAAAAAAAAAGGAAACAGAAAAGGGAAGAATATTGACATGTTTCATATTTCTTATTATTATTATTATTGAAATCGAATTTGGATTATTTACATATTAAAAATTATTTTTTAAAGGGTAACTTGTTTTAAAATATAATATGGTTTGAAAGTTTATTGATGTAATTTATTTTAAATAAAACATATTTATAATAGATTTAAAGATGTTGTTGGAGATATTATAAATATGTGATAAGATATGATAGGTTACAAATATTTAAATATCTCGTTAAGAGATCATAATTATCGTAGTTTATCTTTCATGATTATCTTTTTTTTCTGTTATTCATATTATCTTTAAGTAATATTTATCTTATAAAAGAAATATTAGAAATTGTATTAAAAAATTCAGTCAATACAAAAAACATGTTTACTTTCAATAGATACCAACAAATTAAATCACATATTTGATTGATAAAAATTAAATTAACAGAGAACAAAAATAATGTTGTGATATAGTAAAATATTCAAATCAAAAGTTTAATATTGTGATTTACATTTACTAGAATTCATGTTGGTGGTTTTCTATAAACAAGCATAACATAATCTTTATGCAAAGTTGCATGACATGGTGTGCCATAACAAAGAATTAGAATTCAATACTTTTAGGTTGTTTTCAATTTTAGTTAATTTATTGTTTAAGTGTAAAAACCATAAAACACAACATAATACAAATAATTTCAAATAAAAATTTCATTAAAAATTATTATTAACATAATTATATGAATTAAATATAAATATATTATATATAATTTATAAATAATATAATATAAATTTATAATTATTTATATAACTCGGCGTTCTAGTGCTTCAACATTTTCCTTGTCTTCTACCTCTTGAGCCTTTGGTATTCCTTATAACTCAAACCCTTCAACTCTTCGTCCGACTTGGAATTGGAATTGGAATGTTGTCAATCGACACAGTCGCGGTCCAGATATGCACGGTTTTTTCTACGATCGAATTTCTTCGATAAAGCGTTGTCGTTTAGAGTTTCGTTTGTGTGCCTAGGATTTTTGTGTTTGGGCGATTCTTAACAATAGTAGCAGCGATCTTTGTGGCGGTTGTATGAGTCATAGCTAGGGCTTCGACGACGACGATAATCGTCAGAAACATCAAAGTCGAGGTGTGATGACCGTCATCTTTGTGGCGGTTGTATGAGTCATAGCTAGGGCATCGACGACGACGATAATCGTCAGAAACATCGAAGTCGAGGTGTGACGTTCGTGAAGGATTACGATGGTGGGAGATGACCTTCGGTGGTGTTCGTAAGGGATTATGATGGTGGGATATGACCTTCCCATTGAAGAAAAAAAAAGGTTTTTGGAAAGCTTAAAACAGAGCATTATCAAGTTATAGGTTGTGCGACAGCTTAGTGTTTTTCTTCTTACTTTGTTTGTTTTTACCTTGATTGTGTCTCTACTTGGTGTTGGTCAATCATTATAATGAATTTATGAAGAATTGTATTTCACCATTGGTTTTTAGCACATTCATTTTAGTGCATCTCTAAAGGATGTGTGGACTGAGCGTTGGTACCCATCATAATTTTTTTCTCGCTACAAGATTCTTCAATTTTGAACTCTTCCTTCACTCTCACAACAATGTTAAAACATAATTGATATGATAAGGGAATAACTCAAGCTATCAACATTGTTGTTACGCAAGGGAGAATCCAGAGGGAATCAAAACAAGATTCATTATATACACCAACGATTTGATGAAATATTTTGACTTCATTTTAGCTTTTGAACCATAACTTTGCTAAGTTGCAGTTGTGGTTTCTATGTTGCTCACGTGGTGCTTGTGAATTTTTTGAAGACAAATTTGTATTGCAATGGTTTCTTACAACTTTCTTTAATGAAAGCTTCTCTATATGGTGGTTAAGCATTAGTTTAAGCTTCTGTTAAAGATGATTACACATTGATACATTTGGCTTATTTCTTGAGTGGTTAAGTTTTGTGTTTGACTTCTACTTTTAATGATTAAGCTCTCTTACTTTTGTTTTATGGTGGTTAAGCATTTGTTCTTGGTTTGCTTCTACCTATTTAGGTGGTTAAGCATGTTTGCTTTTGTTAAGTGGTTAAGTTGTGAGTTATGACTTTTGCTTAATGGTTAAGTTTTTGCTAATTAGCTTTGGATATTTTCTTACATAAGAATTGTATTAGTATTGACTTCTTTTCTACCAAGGTTTATTCCTATGTAGACTTCTCTCTCATCGACATTAATTGGTGATAACTTCTTTCCCACAAACGTTTATTCCGATGAAAACTTCTCTCTCATCAACGTTGATTTGATTGGTGTTAACTTCTTTCCCACTAACGTTTATTTCGATGAAGACTCTTTTCTTACACACAAGGTGTGACTTCTCTTTATTGGTGTTGACTTCTTTTCCACCGAAAACTCTTTTCTCACACACGAATTATATTAGGTGTGATTTCTCTCTCATCGACGTTGATTGATGATGACTTTTTTGAAGCTTTCAAATGCGATTTCTTAAAAAGGTGGACTTTGCCTGACAGACATCTCAACTATTTTAGCTAAATTATATTTCTACCAAATTTCTCTGACTTCTCTAGCATCGCTGAGTTGTATTTTAAATTATTATTTGAAAACTCAATTTTATCTTTATTTGTAAGAAAATAAAATTTTCTTCGTGTAACAAATTGAAAGCTTCGTAAGCTTCAACTTGAGGGGGAGTGTTAGAAATATTATAGATATATGATAAGATATGACAACTTATAAATATCTAAATATCTCATTAGATTAAGATATTACAAATATCGTGATAATCTAACAAGTTGAAAGCCTAGTAACCTTCAACTTGAGGGGGAGTGTTAGAGATATTATAGATACCTGATATGATAGATTACAAATATCTAAATATCTTATTAGATTAAGATGCTACAAATATCTAAATATCTCATTAGAAGATCGTGATTATCATAGTTTATCTATAATTATTATCTTTATTTTTTTTGTTATTCATATTATCTTTTAAGTAGTCTTTATCTAATAAAAGAGAGATTATAAATTATATTAAAATATTTAATCAATACAAAATTTCTTTTACTTTCAATAGATACCAACAAATTAGATCAGATATTTGATGGATGAAAATTAAATTAACGGACAACAAAAATTCGTGATACAGTAAAATATTCAAATCACAAATTTATTGCTGTGTTTTACATTTATATAAACAAACATAACACAACTTTTGTGTAAAGTTGCATGACATGGTGTGTCATGATAAAGAATTGTAATATAACATGGGTTAGGTTGTTGTCAATTTTAATTAATTTATGTTTTAAATGTAAAAACCATAAATACACAACATAATACAAATAATTTTAAATAAAAATTATTTTATTAAAAAATATATTATTAACATAATTATATGAATTAAATATAAATATATTATATATAATTTATAAATAATATTATATAAATATATAATTATTTATATAAACAGACTAATATATCAAATTTAATAAATTTTTTTAAATAATTTTTTTAAACTCCAACTTAATCTTTTTACTAAACAACTCAAATCTTACGTAAGAGAAGAAACAAACCTCTAATAGATAATTTGTTCTCCTATCTATAACTATTTTTATAAACTTTATTTATATTTTATTAATTTAATTTTTACTCAATGTAACTAGTTTGCAAACCGTTTATTATTATTAAGTTTTATTTTTTTTATTTTATAAAATAATGCACAAAATGTTTATTTTCTCCTAGAAAAAAATTGAATTTATGTCATTTTGACAAATCTTTTAAGAATTTAAAATTCCAGTCACTCTAAACTTGATGGGAATGCCTAAGTTGCGAAATCCCCAAACTTTCCTGAAATGTTTGATTTGAGAAATTGTAATTTCCTTTTCTTTGTCTTCATAAACAATATTTCCACTCCTTTTAATATTTAAATAATATTTTATTTAATAAAGTAACTTATACCTATCTTCTTTAATATTACTCAGAGAAAGTAAGTATTTTTTTAAAACTAAAAAATGTGTTAGTGTCATTTGTAGTTTTTTTCTTAAAAATTAGTTTTTCTTTAATGAAAAATATTATAATGTTTTAGCAAGGCAATGAACGTACTTATTTAAATTTATTGATTAAACTTCGGAGGTGATATTTTTTGGTCAAGACATTATTTAATTATCATTATATTACGAAACAAGAAAATGGTTCTTAAACTATCTGTAGGTAATACCTCTCAAATGCAAGAGTTATTTCACCATATCAAAATCGATTCCACACCTTGCAGAACCAATTAAAATAACTTCAAAACTAATTCAGCAAATTAAAACCAATTCCTGAACCAAATAGTATTTACCAAATCAAATTAAGGAATTAATTTGGTCCGGGTGAACCTTATTCATTTTGATTTGATTTTTATGCTAAATCGATCTTGAATAGCCTATTTGTTTTCAAACTGAAAGAGATTTTACTTGGTTTCGCATGAAACACAAGGTATCACTGATTAGTAATTTGAAAATTCAAATATATGACAAAAAAATTGATTATTGAATAAAATAACACTTGTGAATAAAATAGTTGTCCGACAACTCATACTCTACTTGTTCGAGAGAATAGGGTTATACCTTTTGATAGTAGAAATACCCCTACATTCAATATTGGATAAAAAAAATTTATTTGATACATGGAATTAGAATTATATATATTTTTTCTTCCAATTTGGTAGAATTTAAATTGGTTCACAATCATATTTTTATACTTAAATTATACAAAACATTAGAATACAAAATTATAATTCTATGCTAAATTTCATCTTTATTTTGATGTATCCAGTATAAGGCAGTTATGGTCTGGATTAAGTCAAAGGTCGAGAAAAAAAATTACCGCGGAATAACTGTAGTGATTTCAATTAATAGTAGTCACTAAAGTGATAATAACAGGAATAACCGTTACGATAATAATTTTAATTATATTATATTGTAATTATTTGAAATTAGACTATTGTAATTTCAATTTTAAAAAGTTTATGATAATAGTAGTTAACTAATATTTAATAATCTATAAAAATTATTTTTCATATTACGACACACATTTATAAAATATGTAATTAAAATTAATTTAAATAAATATTTAAATAAAAAGTACATATTTTAATTACACTAATTTTACCAAACTAATTAGAATTAGACCACAAGGTTTTATTTTGTATGGTGACACGGACAAGCTTACTTATGTGAGGTGTCATCATTCATTTCACTCTGCCAATGGATAACGCCACGTGGATCAAGAAAAGGTGAAAAGACCGAAAGCCCAGAAACGAGAAAAGCATGTGCGGGTAGGCTTCACCGGAATTTCCCCGCCGAGAACCCAACAACTAGCCACATTTCCGAAAACTATATATGCACCTTGAAGTAGAACCGACACACCCGCAACCACGGCACGTGTTGTGTAAGTTTCGCAGATGCTGCCCAACTCATAGGATCAGAGGGTTTTCTCACAGTTTCACCAGAAAATGGCAAGTGACTCACTCATTACCCCTTTTTATTTTTCATTTTATGCTTATCTCGCATTCTTCAAATTATTATGCTTGGTAACATGATTTGTCTGCATTGCACCATGCTTTTGAAAAAAAATTAAATTTAATGGATTAGAGTAGCTAGGTAATAGGTATTGGTATGCCATACATGCATGTTGGGGGTTATCAATCTTTTTGAGGGGTTTAATCCTACCACATAGCCACTACTTTTCTTTTAAATAGCCATTACTTCGTGTGTTAACTCTTAACCGTTTAGTATGGGCTTAATGCTTCCTCAATAGGTACATATATGAGAAATGAGGTAGTTGTCATCTCTAACTACCCATTTTATGCATCCCACCACATCGGTAGAGTTGTTGTTTGTTAGGTAAACTCTATTAATTTCAGTCTCAACACTTCAAATCTTGTCATAGCTTTTGGTGTTTTGCTTTTATAGTCATTAATTGTTATGTGACTTTATCCAGTTAACTTTGTTGTGCCAGATGTTGCAAATATGAAATATGATGTTGAATTTTCCTCTGGGAATGAATTTCTGGACACTCAACTATGTGAGAATTCTAGTCAGTTGTCCGACAATGTGCCTGGTGGAAAAGGCAAAACTTGTCCTGAAGACGAAGAAGGTATGCCATTTCAACAAAGAACAGCAAAAGTTAGTTGGGGTGCTAGTTTATGTTCAAAGAGACCAAGGATGTTTGAATCAGAACATTCCATGAGCCAGAATGTACTAGAGGAGTCAAAGGGTATTTCTGAAAAGCTTGGATCGAATCACATAAAGAGTATTTCTCCTAGTATTTTCCACCCCCTATAAAACATGTGTCAATTGCTTTAAATCTGTAAGCTCTCAACCTTTTTTCCTTGATTTTCTTTTCGGTATAGAGAAAAGTCAATTTCCGAAGCAAAAGAGTCATTCTACCAAGCATGGAGAGAAAAGGAACTTTAAAGTGCCTTCTTCTATGGCTAAATATAATTCACGTTCTTTCAAATTGGGTGCCTCGATCTTTGGCTCTGCTTATGGAGGGAACAACTTCTTTGGTATGTAATTATTAGGCCTCTTCTGAAAATGATATATCTCCTATAGCTTACATTTCTTCATAAAATCACTTTTTGATGTGATTATTTACATACTTGGGTTCATTGCAGTTGAATGATTCAGTATGTATATTGCTAAGGGCCATGACTCTTGCAACCTGTTAGGAATCTCATTTAGGTGTTTGTGGCATTAAGTTATATGGAAATTCCTTCATTGTATCTAATACACTGGGGGAAGAAAACCCATCTGTAGCTGCCTGGTTAACTATTGTGCCATATGCTGACATATTACGTATTCTCTTTGACGAACTAATTCAGTGCATAACATCAAATGGTTATATTGCTTGAAACATGTATATTTGAACAACGGACATATACTATATTATCATTCTTGAAATGCATTTCACCATGCTTATATTTATGTTTGGAGGCATTTTATCAATATTCAGTTCTTTGTGCTTCTAGAAATTTAGGTGTTATTATTTCTGTTTCATTTAATTATGATTCTCATTTTTGAGCCAGCCAAATTTACTGTATGGGCATTTCAAAATAATGGCTCCCCTAATAATGTGATTTTGGACCAGTTACCTGTAATTCTGATATAACCCACATGCTGTTATACATAAAGAAAGTGGTATATTAGTGGTATAAGTTATGATAAAACGTCCTATAAGTTTTGGCCATATACCATTTGGTTTTATTGATAGAAAGGTGGATCAAATGGAAGATAGTCAGACTAAGAGAGAGGTAGCCAAAGAAAACTCTTGGAGAAACCATTATAAAAATACCTAGTGGGAAAGAGTATTTTGATTGAGAACAATGACAATTATCTATGTAGTGAACACTACCTAAGGGGATAAGGCTTGGTGGTTGTTGTTGTCGTAAGCCTCTCTACCAGAATGCTTTGTGGTTTTTATGATTTATAGCTGCCATTACTACTAAATGGGGATTACATACTTCTCAACTGGAATTTCGGAAATTGTTGTCAGGGTTATATGGTCTGAAGCATGATATTCACGATATCACAAAACTTATGGATGAACCAACATTGGATCAACTGCTTCGGGGCACATTTGACTGCCCCAGTTTGAGCAAAGATAAAAGGACCATTCCGAGTGGAAGTTTTTTGAATTCAGTTAGAAAGGCTTGCTCTCTCCTTCAGTTCCCAAAGTCTGTACAATCCCAAAATATAGCTGAGATGGATAGTTCCTTACACAATAAAATGTCCACTTGCCAAATGAGTTCAGTTTCTGCTGTAGAAAATAGTAGTAACGGGCATAAAGAGCAGACTTGCACATCAGATATATCTGCACATCACAAGGTTAGTACTTAATAGTTAATATTAAATAGATTCATGTTTGTATAAAGTTTTAGCTAAACAGAGTGGTGTTCAAATTATTTGGTCTGCAACATAAAGACTGCACCATCATACTCAAATTATTTGGTCACCCAGATAACTTTTTGCTTGTGCTTGGTCTTCAGTGCCAATGAATTTACCTTCTGTGGCAGTAAATGTAAAACTATGCATAATGATAATGTCATTTATACTCAGTAGCACTTGACATCCAGGATCTTTGTAGTGAAAATGAAAGTGTCTCTAGTCCACTTGACTTTCCATTATATCAACCTAAGGATGTCTTGGAACGGATTGCACTCCCTCCATCTGAGGACTTGGAGTCTTTGCTCCTTGTGTCCAAGCTTGCTGTTTCCACAAGGAATAGTAATAATCTACGTTCAGGCAAGCAGGTATCTCGTCGATCAAGCTTGCCAGCCTTTCCATGGTCACATGCTTTTGGAAGTCATTCTAGAAATAATTTAGATGCAGCGAAGTTATCAACAAGTAGAAGCACATGCCAAGGTAAATGGGCAAGGATAGGTGTAATTGCTAGCTCTACTGATATTGATCATTGTTGTTTCACAAACCTTGATTCGTTCAGTTATGATCAGAGCCTTGTTCCTTCAACTGGCAGTTCAAACAATAAAGTTTGCCCATCTTTATTTGCTAATCTTCCTTTCTGTCAATGGAATTCCTCGTCTCCTGTAACACATTCTAAAGATTCTGGGGTTGCTGCAGGTACAAATTTTCCTTTGACTACCTGAATTTCTGTTACTTCTTATATCTAATTTATTTTCCCTCTCCTTCACCCTACACCCTGTATAATGCTATTGAGTAAAACACATCTTTTACATATGGTACACTCGTCTAACTATCTCTTTACATCAGTTGTCCTTCTCTTCGTATGCTCTTTTCCTTGGTTGGTGTTGCAACCAGGACTGCAATGGGACGAAGAGAAAAAAAAAAAAAAAAGGGAGTTGCCACTAGGGGAAAAACCCTTAAAAAGAAAATAGTTTCCAAAACCAAATTTTGGGTTTGAAGATTATTATTTTATATTCTAAGAGTTTTTTCAATGTTTTTTCTTAATAAACCTTGGTGGTAATTTTTTTTTTTTTCGTTGTCTCGTCATGGTCTTGACTGCCTACAGTTGGGCAAAGTGCACCTTCAGGAAAAATCAATTGGAATCTCCTTTTATGTTATTTCCATCATGAAATGTGCTTGTATTTTAAATCTTATAATCTGGTCAGCATGAATAATGAGAAGTCAAATTTAGGCCTTACCTATTTAACATCTCTGTCTTCTGCCCTGCTTACTATTTTTCTCTCTGACAGATGCTCACTGTCCAAGATTATTAGAAGCTGCACAAACTCTGTGTGAAATTGCAACTTACTCACCGAGATTGAACCCATATGGAATTATAAGATTGCAGAAGAAGCCTTCCCATAGGATTAAAGGTAAAAACTTCAAGCCAACTGCAAAACTTGAAGAAATGCCATTAACACCAACCTCAGTGATTGGATCCAACCTGGTGGCCAAAAGTGTCGACCAGATAATTCCTGCAAAGAAGCCAAGGGTTTCCATAGTCGAGAATAAAAGTGGCGACCATTCACATAATGTTAAGAAAGGACCATGTACAGAACATTCTTCAAAATCAAGTATACCATTACCCAGTAAACCGGTTAGGGACTTGATTAAAGAAAACAAAGATTCAGCTGCTTGTATACTGAAAGAGCTTACTATGATGCACCCAGCTAATAGGATTTTGGATAAGGGTAAGGCTTATGTTGGTCAATACAAGGTTAGAAAATTAGGATTACTGGATTGGAAACGGGGAAAGGATAAGTGAGATTGATCAAGCATTATCTAATGTACAAACATCTACTGCTGACAGCTTTGTATATATTATCGTTATGGCTGCAATGAGATCGTTGCAAAGGTTCATTTTCAAGGGCAATCTTGTGTCAAATGTTGTAATTTAAATATAGGTGTAGAAAACAGCATCATTCTTTGCTGACTGTAGAGAATTTGAGACGACAATAACAAGCAAGTTCTTTCTCTGTTATTATTTTTCTTATGCAACCGACATGCCATAGCATTATTTTTCTTAGCATGCCATAGAATTTTTGTTAGCAACCGAGTAAACTTTTAGCTACAGGCGTATAATTCATGGGCCGTTATGCAAAAAATAACAATTTTCCCCTGTAGTTTGTCACAATGATGCAGTCTCATAATTTGAAGTGTTTGCCTATTCAGCTTATTAAAGCACGGCCAAATAATGGGTTTCATTTTTCTTTTAATAGAAGGCACAATATTGAATTTCATTCTAGATGAAAAGTGGAAAGAGTAGAAACGAGTTGAATTTCTATCAGTTTTATCAATTCGAAAGATATGATTTTAGAAATGAAACTTCGGTTTAATCGATAAACCAATAAAGTAGAATAGGTAGCATTAGGCCAATTCAATTGGGTTTTCTTTACACTATTTATGATCTCTCTCGTGACCTTTAAAATGTATATATATATATATATATAAAACCGACATAAGAAAGTTGAAAATGCATTGCCTAATCTTGGTAATGAAAAAGTGTCAGGAAAACATTTGATCGAGGAGCAAGACGAGTGCCATGGCAAAGGCAGGATCAAAGCCAGGGTGCACAAATAACTGAAAAATCCCTATCCCAAAGGAGACGTTTTTGGTGTTAGGTTCCTTTCTCTTGATTTCAGCTACGACCCTTCTGCACTCATCCAACACCTTACACGTACGATGTGCGTAGGAACCCTCTATAGTAAACGCCACACACCGTTTCTCTGAATGTGAGACTCCACGGTACACGTAGGCCTGAACGTTGGTGTTGCCATGTAAAATACTCACATGCTTCCTTACACAACAAATTGGACTCTCTGATGACTTAGACAACCTAGTTCTCGTCCTCGTACGCATGTTCCCCACTTCCCCTTCATACACAAACCAGCTATCTAACAATCCAAGCTTCTGCACATCGTCAACAACAAAATAAACTATTACTTTTCGTTATATAATAATATAAACAAATGAAAAAGAAAGAAGTGATAAAATATAGCATATAATTAAGAGATATTATATATATATACCCTGCGGCGGCACATGGTGAGGATAGATTTTCCTGATGCATCCATGAGTGTGACTTCGTTGGGTCGACCAATATAATTGTCGACCCGATACACAAGATTTCCATCAGAATCAATGACCGTGAAGCCTTTGCAACTCATGACCAAGGATTTTCTCCAAACTGTTAGGGACGTGCACAACTTTTCTGCCTTGTTTTTCTCCTCATCAAGCTCACGCTCTTGTTCCTCGTGCTGGTGCACTGCTCTCGACAGGGATTTGAGACTAGGAAACACCCTCATGATCTCGATCTCGATTTCGATCTCTTTCCCTCCTGTGATCAAATTAACACTCTCTTACTCTCTCTCTTAACTTTAAACGGGGCCAAGGGACATATTTATATTATTATTCGTAACCACGTCTCCAAATAATAATAATAATAAATGGTTTAGTTTGTTTCCAATTCTGCTGCTGCCTACATGAGTGACAATATGACATGTTGACTTACCCACCCCTATAAAGCACACACATTCTTTCTTGGACGAGCACCTATTTTTAGTGCATAGGCCAACACGTTCACATGTCATTTTAAAGCAAGATTATTATTAGTTCTCTTTTTTGGGACTTTATACTAACATTTTATTCAAAGTTTTTTTATTAAAAAAGAACATTTTATTTAATAATACTGTGGAAAATTATTAACAACAAAAAACAATAAAGATTAATGTGTGTGGTTAGATATGTATTTAAAATAATGTAAAGTACAAAAATGTTTACATAGTTTGTTTATTTGGTAGTGTCATTATTTTTTTTATTGCTTTAAAATCTCCTTTTTAACACGTGAGATTTCTTACAGATTTTTAAAGCAGTTGTGTTCTCCACGTATCTATCATTTTTTTAGTTTTGCTAGAAACGACGGTTTGAAGAGATATTTCGAAGATCGAAGAAGAAAAGTATTGACGTTGAAATTCTTCAAGTAACAGACGTTGGAAAGGTGACGCGTGGCCCGATCTTCATCAAAGAAGTGATGGACATTCTAGAGATTCTTATTTTCCTAGTTGCGTCTATACATAATACATAGAGATAGATTCTCGAGAAAAGTGCCAATTAGGAAGCCCAGAGTGGTCAAAGGAAATTTGTTATTAGTTAAGGAAAATATTAACAAGTATTTTTTAGATATTGATTAAAAATATATAATTTAAAACTTCTCAATTAGATATTTTAATATTTCTTCTTTTAAAAAAGTATTTTACACATTATTTACGTAACTAGTTAAATAATTTTTCTTTCAAATTATTATTTTTTATTTGTATATTTGATCATTTAACTGTTTATTTTTAATTTTTTATTTGTTTTAAATTAAAATTTAACATTTCTAAACTATAATAGTTAAAAATAACTTTATATTATAATTTAAATTTTTTATTGTAAGTTAAAATATAATTTATATATTTAAATAAATTTATTTATCATAAATTTTAATTATATTATACTTTATATATTAAAAAATATTTATTTATATGTATTTTGGTATACAAAAATAAGTATTTATCTTATGTAATTATACTATAAATACAAACCTTAATTTTTTTTGTATTTTTAAATAATTGCACATATTTAACAAATCTATTAAATTCTGCTTACTTTTATAACAATGGGCAGCGAAACCCTTAATTAAATAAAGGACACAATAATGAAATGGGTACAGCAGATGAGAAAGTAGGAATGGCCTACCCAGCCAGTGGTGTAGTCTTTCAATTGGTCAAGCACCTCAAACTTGCATGTGGTCTGTGGTCATATGCAAATACTTAAAAGCATAGGAGACTATTTGTTTTGACCAAAATGATGAGGGGACCACATTGATATCAATTATATATTTTTTTTTAGTGATATAAATTATGTTTAATTATACCTTTAACTTTTTTTTAGTTTTAGTTGTGTATGATTTTTATTTTTAAAGTTAATTAAGCTTTATTTTTAAAAATAAAGAAATTTAGTTTCACTGGTAACTTTCTTTTACTTAAAACCATCAATTCTCATTTTCCTTAATTTTTGTTTTAATTGAATCGACTAAATTATTTTAAATCTTTTTTTTTAACTTACGTACAAAAAATACCAAATTTAATCCAAAATACGAAAATACAAAATTTTCTTTCTTCAAATCACTAATCTCACTAACTATAAAATTCTTTAAATTTAATTAAAATTTCACAAGATTTATATTCACATTTTAAAAATTATTTCATAATCTAAATCAATTCATTTTTAAACTTTAAATATTTTGATAAAAAATGATAATGTAGGAATTTTTAATTAAAAATAGACAACAAATCTAAAATTTCTTTGAAAAAATTAAAAAACCAAAATCGTAATGTGTAAACTAGAGAAACTAAACATGCAATTAAACCTATAAAACTAAATAATGACATACAGCAGCATTGCAGCAATATGGAGCAGTTGCTTTTTTATTGATATAATTAATCAACCTTTTTTTTTAAATTCAAGTGGATGTAAGAAAAAGGCTTTATAATTGTCATGCATGGAGAACCAGATAAAAAAATCGTATGATTTCCTTGGCAGTTCCATAGGAATAGATGGGAAGAAGTAAGAATGGTAGAATAAGAGTATTATATTTCTTGTTGTCATTAATAATGGTTTGAAGAAATAGGTAAGGTTAGATAGGGAGAGGAAGGTGGTGGGAATGGTGTGATTAGCACACATCATAATCCGTAGTCCCTTGTGTGGACTTGTCCTCAGTTTTGTTCAAACTTGAAACACGCTTTTCCTCTTTTTGTGGTTAAATATAACAGGAGCCACAATTTTCCAACCGACCCGTGCCGCATTTGGTCACCATTAACCATATTTAGTGCTTACGCTTTTATGCACAGCTTCACCGGTCTTATTCCTAGCCCCCAAAAGGATTAGATTAGATAGTTCCAGACCTCACTTACAAAATCAATTGCATAGGATCGTAAAATCATCAGCCCTGTTATCTGAATTTGCTAATTTAATTTCCATTAAATAATTTATCTCACCGAGATGGACAATTACGACTGTTAGCGTGTTTAAGGTACACAACTGATTTAGGATTAGGTTCTTAATGAGAGTGTACTCTTATTTGCTTCAAGTGGATTCAGCTTTTAAATCTCATTCATCTTTCATTGAGGTCAAAATGCTGTCAAAAGTGAGTAGTTAATGGTAAAAAAAACACTCCAACTCTTGTGTCAATATAAATAATGATGTATATTAAATATTTATCTATTACATTATCATTATATGATTTAGAAATAGTTGAATCTTTTATGATGAAACCTCATATTTATTATAAATAATAATATTATATTTTGATGTAATAATTGATTAGATGTAATTTATTACTCATAAATATATATTAATATTTTTATTATTGGTGCTAACCTTAGTTAACATATATGATATTTGGACTAATCAAATGATTATGAATGTAATAATCTTTATATGAATTGGGCTTCAACCCAAACCCAATTCACAACAATAGTAAATTTGACATATTATATAAAACAATGTTTTGGAAGGAGAGAATGCTGGTTAATCAAATGATGAGTTTCTTACTATTTTTTTTGTAAGAGAATGTAATCTAGATCAAAAGACAAGTAAACATAGTATTTGTGAAATTTTTTTAAAACGTTTTTATTCGTAGGAATCAAACGTAGAATCGAAAAATTTATAATATTTACGCATCTTATTTAATTAATTGTGTCGATACGTATAAAATTGTTTGTGTAAGAGTGCCTAGAAAAAGGAGTGATTTTGTCATGCAATTTCTTTTAGAATTCTTCTGAGATTGTTATTTTTAATTTAAAAAAACTAATAAATTAACATTTTTTATATTTTAAAATTTACATAATTTTTAAATAAATATTTTAAATGAAAATAATTTTCAAAAAAATTAAATAACCAGGTCTTGTACTTATATTTAAAAATAATTCTATTTTATCATTTTAAAAAAATTCAATTTTTTCTGTAATATTAATTTTAAAATATCAAATTTTCTAAATCTAAACTAAATTGATTGGAAGTAGATGTTGAATTTTATATATTTACTGTTGTATGTCTTTTCATTATTGAATATAATTATAAATATATACTCACTTTTTATTTTATTTTATTTTTATTTTTTATTTCTTAATTATTACATTAATAATTATATTTATAACTTTTCTTTCTATTTTTTATATCTCTTGTTTTTACCTCAAATTCACCCAAAAATAGAATAAACATTTATATTTTTGCTTCATTGTTTTCATGACTTTTAAACTTTGCACTTTCTTCCCATGAATAATAATACACAAAAAGTAGTCACTAGTAGCCTAAATTGATATAACATAGTGTAATATGGTTCACAAATAATTTTGTCTATAAAAATATGATTTAGAGTTTGATTTTTATATACGTATATACGGAAAAAAAATTGTTGAAAAAAGTCAATCATTTATGTAAATTTTAATATTTTGATAAATTAATTTTAAACTATCTACTAAAGTACCCTAAATGAAAAAAAAAAAAAAACTTAGGCCGGTTAGATAAGACGCTAAATTCCAGAAAAAGACATGTGGCCGAAGAGTCAACAGAACTCGTAATCTAGTTATTAGCCGGAGATTGGTAGGCTATTTAGTGCTGATTTGATAAATACTCATGAATAATTTTTTATTACACATAAATTTCAATTACATTTAACAATTTAAATTGATTTTATTACTCGATTTTAAATTATTCTGTTTAGGAGCGGTCATGTCATGAGCAGTAAATATGATCGAGCAGGACACGTGGCCCTATTACTACATGCAACGATTGTAATTTTAATGGGTCCTGCTTAGATATCAATCGCTGCCAATTTGGAAATATTATACCCAATCTTCCATATTTATAGTTAACGTCGACCACGTGCACAAGGACTAACTAGATTTTGGAATTCCTTGATGATCATAACCTTGTTGATAAGTTCATCAATTTATTTTTTGCATTTTATTTGTCATTTAAAATATCTTCATTCTATAAATAATTAATTACAGTATACAATTGTAGCTCTGCATACTAACACGTTTATTTTTTGAGGATATATTGAGAAAAAGTAAATTAATTGTTTTTCATATTCTAAAATGACAAATAAAATGAGATAGAAGAAATAATTGCTATGAGCGGCTTCGTTAAAATTTTAATCTGAACACGTTAAATGTAAATTATTATGAACAAAAAAAATTGTAATCACAGTTTATTCAAACTATGAACATTATTTAATTTCCTGGATAAGTAAGAAGGACAATGCTTCGCTAAAAAAAAATAACACAAGAAGGAATAACTCTAAACATAAAAAGGAATTTGAAATGGTTCATTACTTAAGATACATACAAATTTACATATTTAATTGAGAATGTTTACTTTTTATAGATATATTTATACAAGTTTTAGATGAATGGATGAAATACATGTATTAAGATTTGCTAAAAAAAATTGTACAGAGTTTTTTTTGTACTAATTTGTTATTTATATATTAAATATTTTGAGTTTTTTCAATAAAAAACAATTGACTAGAAACTCTTCCATTTCTTGCAGCACACTACAGAGTGTTATTAAAATATAACATTTATAATAATAATAATATTTTGATATGTAAACGAAGGAAATATTACTAATTTATGCTGTTATATGTAATTGTTAGATCTATTTTGATATTTTAAGATTGATGTTTATCAATAATTTGTTATCTAATTATTAATAGATATAATTTTTTTTGGGTACAGATGAATAGATATAAAATTGTGAATAGGTTCATTATTATTTTTAAAAATTACAAATATGAAGATGAGTTACACATATCATAAACATTTTAACATATTATATATATATATATATATACACGTGTGTTCATTTTGTATTTTGTTTTATATTATTAAATTAAATCTAATTAGTTAAATTAAATATACACAAAACCATGAATAACATGGGAAAATACCGTAGTTATTCTATAAATATGTGTCTAACTAAAAATGTTTGAATAATTAATTACATACATGTATGATGATGGGATGGGAGATAAAAGGTGTTAATAATCGTAATCAATTCCCAAACTTAGACTATAAAGCATATCATATTTTTTGAAGTATCCAATTACACCATTTCATTTTTAATTGATAAAGCGATTGGTAGCGCCTCCTAAAATTAAATCTATTTTAATTTTTTGGTTGCCTCCTTAAGCGAACCTCCTCCAAAAATGGTTGCAACTCGAGACAAGATGAATGCATACTTGAGTTCAAAAATTTTGTTCATTATTTTTCAAGTGTTACATTGATAATATTTAAGTTTGAAATATTATTATATTTAGCTTTTAAATAACACGTGCGAATCAAATGTTTGTATGGATTTCGGGGTTAAAAAATGTGGTTAGATACTTCAATTTTATAAGAATAATGTTAATTTTGATGATAGTTATCAATGAACAGAAGAAAATTTGTAAAAACTAAATATTTTATTGAACTAAAAAATAGAAATTTTTTTAAAAAATAGTTTAAAAATTATAAATGAGAGATAATAAAATGGAAAGTATTTATATGAGTATAAAAAGAAGATGTGAGTATAAGTTTGTGCGAATATTATTGCTTTGAATTTCATGGACGAAAGGGTTTTAATATATTCACTTATAAATTTCTGTCAAACATCTCAACAAGTTTTCCTTTCCATTTTCACAAAAAGGCTAATCTTATTTAACGAGTCATTTATTTTCTTCAGCCTTTCTTTTGATTCAGCAACACAACATTCAATTCCTTTTTCATAATGGGCTTCGGTTATTGAGAAAAGTCCAATCTTAAAGTAACAGCCCAAAACAATTGAGGGCAAATGAACCTCCTACGATCAACCACGTACCTTTATAAAACAAACAGATTATTTCAGTCAATTAAATCTTTTATTCTTTGGGCTGAAAAATACACCAGTGGAGATGTTACACCATTTTTTTCTTCGCATAGCTTCCTTTTTTAAACAATAATTATGAAAAGATATTCTTTAACGAAAATTAATATTCATAATATAACTATTGTATTACACTATAAAAATTAATTTTTGTAATGTTATTTTTTTCATATATTACGAAAATTAATTTCTGTAATATATATAAAAATTACATGACAGAAATTAGTTTTTAATATTCCGGTAAAAGACGTTTTGCCCAGCTGAATATAATGGTGCAATTGGCAACGACAGGCAGCACTATTTATTAGCTTCGTTTTTGTTTGGTTGATTTCTATTGTTTTAATTTCCCGTAAAAGACGTTTTTGGATACTTAATAAAACTATAATTATCGGGAAAAATAGAGACTTCGATAATAAAAAATAACATTTAAAATATACAATTAGTATTTTTCTTCCTTCTTTTTCTACCTATAAACAATTCTTCTTGAGGATAGGAGTTGGTGAACAATTGACTTGAAACTTGGAAGTTTGTGATGGCCTCCTGATATCTCTGGGCTTTATACGTAACGGTCTTCTAGAAGAAGCCCACTTATTCACGAATCCCACCTTCTCTCTTACGATTTTGTTTTTCTTAAGCAACCGTGGCCTAGTTATGACATGAGAGTTTTTTTTTCCCCTTATAGTGATTGGAGAATTAATGAATTAAAAGTTAAGAAATTGAGGAAGACATATTGTTAATTGTTAATTTAGAAATATGAATAAAGTAAGCAATAATTGTTACCCGATTTTTAGATTCATCATACAAAGGAAGCTTCTAAAACCAATTTTAAGTCCATGTTCTGTTTTGTGGACAGACTACTCCTATCAGTTTTAAATCAACTTTAAACAAAGTTTTCTCTAGCCGACACTACAAATTTATTCTTGAATTGAAATTTTAAGAAAGCTTGTAGGAAGCGAAAAAAATCAAAAAACAAAAAACAAAAGAAAAAAGGTAACTTCATATGCTGAAAGGAACATGACACAACGTGACCTTTCCAACCTTTTTTTTATTTAAATTAACAAGATAATTTATGCATTTATTGCCTATTGACATCTCAAAATCCTTCAACAGTTGTTAATTTAAAATTTAAAAAACTGTCTTTCTTTTCAATATCAGTGATTAACACTGAACAGTGAAGAATAAAGATTCGAGAATACTTCTTCAATGCACAGGGAAAGAGCAGTTTTCAATTATTGTTCACACAAACACACAATCCACGTATACTGCAACGTGATTTCCTCTCTACTCAGCTATTTTTTTTTATTTACTTTTTAAAATAAAAAAGAACCTATTCTCCCCTGCTTGGGGTGTGAAAAGGTTTTCTCCGTTTGTTTTAATTCTATGGTCATAGCCATTTATATTCAAAATTAGGAAACTGCAAAAACTGGCAAAACATTACAATCGAAAGTTAGACACAGAATTTCTCTTTTTTACTGAGTAAAAGACTAAAGAAAGAATGTTATCCTTTTCCTATTTTTTTACCTGCCATTATCTTCTATTTTCTCTCATTGGTTATTTGACTTATTTCATCGTAAAACTTACCTATTTATGGTAAGTAGAAAACTTGTGGTCAATACGTGCTTCTACAAACCAAAGCAAAAAGTTGTAGCGTCATTAATTCTTCAATACCAATGTTGTTTTAGTGTATATAGTTAACTGTTTAATCAGTTCATTCTGACGAGTTAACCAAAGACAATTCGAAGTTTAATTTCCAACATGCTAAAAGGTAAATTAGATACTGAAAAGCAGTAATAATTGTATAAAAAATATTTATAAACTAATTATCTTATTCAGAAATCAAGAAATTTGATGCAATATTGGTCCCCCCTCCTTCCTGTTTGATGTTATTATTGTTTTACTACGGTTACATTATATTAAAAGAAAAATCAAATTTAGGTCTATGATTTGAATGCAACATGCTAGGTAAGTGATCTCATCCCATTCCATCAGAAACAGTTAACAAGGGATCAGCGAAATGCCGGATTCAAAAATGCACCTTTGACACGTACCCCACTATAAATTCGCATCGCACCAAACCCCATGCTGATACAGATTGTTGGCCGTGTGGTTTAGTGTTTGTTTTCTATCACTGATATCTACAGGAGAAAATGTAAATAGAAATTCAACAGGTTGGTGAATTTCCTCAAGTCATTGCACTCATTCTACCAACCACACATGGAATCATCCCATATAATTTTATTTATTTTTTGTTTAAAAAATAGTAAATCAGGACATATTAGAACGTTCACACAAAAGATTATTATACATATCCAAACTACAAACAGTTTTAACTAATCCCTAGACAGCAAAGAATCTCCATGAACAGGGTTTCTCATAAAAAAAAAAAAAAAGTTGCGATCCGATATAAATACTAGAAACCAAAAAAAAGAAGGAAAAAACACACTAATTAAAATGGCAAAGTCATTAGTTAATTTATTAGGCAAATGAATAGTGTGCGAATGTGGTTCACTTGGTAATGGAAAACTAGTGTATGGCGTCAAACTACTGCAAATGGGGTGGATTTTTATTTTATCTTGTTTTATTATTGTATTTTATAGTGAAGCGGTTGGTGAATCATAATTTGTCAAATGAGTTCATTTTTCTTATACTCTTTTCCTTCGTCTCCTTAATTTTCCTTGTCATTCGTATAAGTGGTTGTGCTCCGTGTTGATTTTCTGCCAACGGAAAAGATAAGCCTTATGGTACAAGTTATATAAATACTTAATTTACTTGGACATATATTAGAAGGTTTCATATTTAATTTCAAAGTCAAAAGGACATATATCAAACAATGATCCCTTGGTTCTTTTGTTTATTAATTTATTTTAAACTAAACGGACCATATTAATCGAGTTTGACCGCATGCTCCGCAATATATATGTGGCCTCAAATATCATGCCACATTTTTCTTATAGCAGTTGGCGGATATTTGCCACTAATATATTATTGGTATTATAAAGGATCCACTTCTTTTATCCGTCACATGTATGTTGACGTGTCACGCACCGAATCAAATCAAGTAGTGAATTAGATTTCCATGGCTGCGAAACAGAAAATTCATATTAACTAACCCTAATATTATTTAATTTCAATTGTAATGATAGTGTTCCAAGCATTTAAGATATTAATATCGAAAAAATATTTGATGAAAATGTGACGAATATATTTTGTTTAAAATTTGTCCCAATGCATATTCCTTCGTTTTCTCCCTTTATAAATGGTTTCGTTCACATTCTGATCGACTTTATCTTATTTTTAATATATTTCTTTATATTATTAAGAAATACTTCATTCTTATATTATAAATTTGCATCTTATTTTAAAATTAGTATCAATATATATTCTCCTTCTCACTTAGTTACTTGTTCTCTTCATTTTATTATACATTTTTTTAGTTTCTATTTCAAATAAATATTAATTAAACAATAAATAAAACTTTTTTATTTTAATTAATATTAGACATAATGAGATATTTATAAATTATTAATAAACTACTATTTTAGTAATTAATCAAAGTTAAGTTTTTTTAAGAATTTTAAGTCCATGTTTCTTATACTTTAATTTATTTATTTTTATCATTAATACAATACTTTTGTTAATTAATGTTTTGAAAAATAATTTATACTTTTAATATTTTATTCTGAATTTTAAATAAATGGACAGCATATCTGTTTCCCGTCAGTTGTTTCACTCTCTTAAAAGTCATCCTTTTTCACATGTCTAAAATATTGACAATTAATTATTATTAGGACAAGTTTTCATTGTCTCAATATTTATTTTTTCTGCTTTAACCTTGCAATACGCCAACGCCAGTAACAAGTTTGGCAATCATATTACGCGAACGCGAATCTTACCCAGCCACATGCATTGCCATTGAGTGATTCGGTTGCTTGCAATAAACTATTGAACCCGGCCGTTACGAAAATTACTGTTTATTCTACTTCGACTCTGCTCCCTAATATTTCTACTCTGAAGCCAATACGGGAAATTTAAGGTCATAATGTTCAGTATTCACACATATTCAGGAATATGAGTTGCATTTTTTTTTTTTTAATATCATAGATACTCTGTTTCATTTGATTTGATAAGGTAAGTACCCGCCCCAATAGGTAGTCAGTCAAATAATGACGTGATTACATGTTAAGGGACAACTTAGTTGATAATGGATTCTTTCTAATGCATGTAACTATTTGTATTTGTATCCTTTAATCAATAGGTGATGATAGAAAAAATTATGGCTTTAGATATGAAAAAAAAATTGAAAACATAATACTTATTAAAATGTGAGTTCACAGTTTTTGACATATATTAATCATATTTTTTTATTGTGAATATTTTGTACTTATTTATGAATATAAAAAAATATTTCTAATACAGTCATAAAAGATAAGTCCTTCTAATATAAGAATTTAATTTATATTTTTATTTTTATTTAATGTCATGGTTAGAAAATAGATGTCATTAAGTACGTGGTCAAAGTCCATAAAAAAACTATTTTGTGTTCCAAGTATTTGATAAAAATTCCCGATAAGAGTTTTGATTTGCTTTCTTATTTTCTTGCTTTCTTTTATGTTTGGTACCCACTGAGCTTTGTTCCTTCCATATTGTTGCTTATTTCAATTGTTTAGATAACAATTTGTGTATTATGTACTAGGTATTGTATGAGTACTTGTTGAGTTTGACTACTTGCATATTGATATATTTGTCAAAGACATAATATTAAGTAATTTTTTTTTTTCTCCTTATGACATTGGGATGATTTTAATAAATGTATCCCACTTGGAATAAATATCATATGTTCATCTTATATTATGAGGTTTTATTCACCATATATTAGAATGGTTTAATACATTAATGTTATTGTTTGAACTTGCAATATCAAAAAATACATATCAAATTCATAAAGTCTCATGACTTCACTACTTTAAGCATGATCATGGTTTTGATGTAATCAAATTGAGAAAATTAACTTTTTTTTTCACGCAACCAAATAATCTTTTCATTTCAAGTACGTACAATCAATGGAACGTAACATTCAAGAAAAGTTATATGTTTCCCACATTTGTATCAAATGTTCAATGTCATTGTTTGTGAATCTTCTCTCGAGTACTTAACCTTAATTATCTTGTTCACATCCTTTACAAATCTCTTTAAAGATTTTATTATAAGTGGTAGTTACTTATATTCCTTAACAAAAATATCAAAGATTCAAATCTCGATCTTGGATATGAAAAAAAAACCATGTTGGGAGGGAAAATCCATTGTTTGGTGTGCTTATGCTGATGGAGATTAGTCACTACTTTTAGTGGTGGATACTTCATACCTATCTTAAGAATACAAAAAAAATATCTACACTATTAACAAGTGATTCACATGCTAATATACAATTAGCAATGACACGCTTTTGCAATAGTGAAAGACTCGTTCTACTAACTCTATCAACCCCTTTTTAGAAATATTCATCATGATGTTAGGGGGCTCTACAGTTCAAAGAATATGTGCCTTCGCATTTAGAACCTTCATTTGAATTGAGTATATGTGTATATTCAATTTTAAAGAATTAGTCATCGAATAATCGTCTATGTCTTTTTTCATTATCCTAATCCATTACAATTATTGTATGTTTGCACCTAGTGAAGTTGTTGGCTCGTTGTTTTTTTTTCTTGCAAGTAGCCTAGTGTTTTTTTTCTTTACTATTGTCACTTCAATGTATTGTAATTATCTAAATTGTTTGAATATAGTTAGTACAATTTGATACGAAGATAAGATTGTACAATAGAGTAAAATGAAAATTTAATTTTATGTTTAAAGTATATATAACATATAACATAATGATCGATAGAACACAACAACTAGTTTAACATCTAGTAGAACACAATCACTAGTTTGAATAACAATTGATCTAATATAAAACTAACTAATTCCATGTTTTTCTCTAATTATGTAACATAACATTTCATGATTTTTGTATTGTATCTTTGTTATTTGAAATGTATCATTTAAGAGGACCTCCAACTTCTTTAAATTCAATTCTTTTTCCTGTGTATTTGGTGAGGAATTTGAAGAGAATAATTCATTTTTTAAATGATTTGGTTATGAGATTTAAAAAGAAATTGAAGTTGTAGTAATTTGTGAAAATATTTTAATTACTCAAAATTATAAAATTTTAAATTCTACAAAAAAGTAAAGCATTTAAAATTCTTTATACTCACTTATCTATCTTTTTCCTTGCATATTTGTCTTTTATTTCTAGTATTTCTTTTCTTTATTCATGTTTAGTTTCCTCTCTCTCCCTCCTTTTTTTTTCTCTTTCCCTTTTTTTTTACCTCTCTTTATTCTTTTCTCATCTTTATCTCACTTTCTCTTCTCCATTTCTTTACTCCTTTCTCCCTATCTCTCATTTTTTTCTCTTCTCTCTTGTCTTCATCTTTCTTCTCTGTCTATTTATTTTTCTCTCTATTAATATCGACATAGAAATTATTAATTTTTATTTTAAAATTAATAAATATTTAAATTATTTGTAAGTTATTCAATATTAATTAAAATTAAAATTATTTTTAAATGATTAAATATTTAAATTTTAGCTAATATTTATTTTCGGTAAAGTTTAATTTTGAAGTGTCAAAATTTTAAATATATATTTAAATACTAAATTTTATATATAGTAAGAATTAAATTGTCTTATCTAAATTAATAATTTAAAATTTAAAAATTTAAATTAATTTATCCAAATTGTTAAATATATGCATTTATTATATATAAATAAAGAAATATGAAAAGATTCTATAACTAGAAATTAGATATTTCTATCATTATTTGTATTCTTAATCATACCTTTATTTGATTATAAATAAAACATTGTATGAATGGACACAACATACAAAACATTCAATAAACACTTTTACATGGTATCAGAGCATAAGGTTTTTCCTATCTCTAGCAAGGGGTCCCTTTGCTTCTCTCATTTGAGTTCGGTGATCTATTTGTGTGCTCCTCTTATAGCGATGTCTTTGTTATGCTCTTATGACTCCAACAACCTCGTCATTATGTTCCACTCCGCTACGCTTTCTTGATTTTGGCAACCTCTTCATTGCCCTCTTTTGACTCCAATGATCCCTATGTTGTACTCTCTTAATTGGTAGCAACTTTTTGTTATGTTTCTCTAACTTTGGCGAAACCTTTGTCGCACTCTTCTAACTCCAGTTTACTATGCTCCTCTAATTCTAGCGATGTCTTTACCACGCTTCTCTAACTCTAGTGATGTTTTCGCTATGGTCCTCTAATTTTAGCGATGCCTCTACGACACTCCTTTAATTTTGACAATGCCTTTGCCACACTCTTCCAATTTTGACAATACCTTCATCACGCTCATCTAACTTTGGTTACGCCTCTTTTACACTCCTCTAATTCTAGCAATGTCTATGTTGCGCTTTTCTAACTTTGGCATGCCTCCGTCGTGCTCCTCTAACTCCAGCGATGTCTTTGTTACACTCCTCTAACTTCAGCAATACCTCCACCGTACTTCTTTAACTTTGTTGATCCTTCTACCATGCTTTTTGACTTTTGTGATGCCTTCACCATGTTCCTCTAACTTCGACGATGCCTTCGATGTGTTATTCTAACTTTAACAATGCCTCTATAACACTCCTCTAACTCTAACAATACCTTTGTTGGCTCTTTTAACTCTAGCGATACTTCCACTGAACTTCTCTAACTTTGGTTACTTCTTTGTTGTGTTTTACTTTTCTAACGATTCTTCTACTTGTGTTTCCTAACTTTGGTAATCCCTTCATTGTGATCCCTTATCTTTAACAATCACTCTACCATACTCATCTTCTCCAACAACTACATTTTGTAACTTGGTTTACATTATAGCATATATACTTTAGCTCGATAGGATTGTTAAGTATATGCATTTATTATATGTAAATAGAAAATTATAGAAATATTCTATAGCCAGAAATTAGGAATTTTTATCATTATTTATATCCTTAATTATAGCTTTATTTGATTATATATAAAGTATTGTATGTGTGGGTATAACACAATACACACTACATTTCGTAAACACTTATACTAAAATTTTCATTCAAATGCAAACTTAAGATTAGAGTGGACAAATGAGATAATTAACTCGACGAATTAAGTAAGAAAAATAGACTGATTGGCTCGACCCAATTTTTACATGGGTCAAGATTTGTTAGCTTAGTGGTCGAACGAGTTAGGTTAATTTAGACATTTTTTTGTTTAAAAATATCTAAATTTTTTTAAAAATTTATTTTTTTTAAGAATTAGGTCAAATGGATCCATCTCATTTCGAGTCAATTATATGACCCAAAATTTTTTCAGCTCAGTCAGTTCGGCCTAATGAAGTAATGAACTGATACAATGGATTAAGTTTAGTTTCTCATTTATAACGTATCGACATAACTAAAATTAAAATAAAACCAGAATTTAAAGCACAATTAACACCTGTGTTGAAAAAATAATAAATTAATTGTATTATTAATTTTTTTGGTAAAATATGATTTGTATTATGTTTTAAGTTTTAACTCATTGTATTAATTTATAAGAGGATGCCAGAAAAATATTATGGCTGCTGGTTTATTCGTTTGTGTATCACGTGATGCTTGAATCGCTCTTTAAAAACTAAAATTAAAATAAGTGTTAATTTTAAAGAAAAAAAGGAAAAACCACAAACCAAAAACCAAAACGATTGATCGCGACAACCTTAGTGGAGTTTACTCGGCCATCCCTGCCGTCGACTTCGGAGACTCTGGAATTGCGGGGCCCACCGGCATAAAAGTATTGATCTTCGCTTTCCTTTTCTGGTCCCACACACTCTCCTCCCTCCGTTTCTGCCACTTCCCCGTTACCACAGTTGAATGCAAAATAAACAAGAACGAGACACCATCGTCTTTTCGTGGTCTCAGTCTTCGTTTCTTTTTATCACTCTTTTCTCCGTTCCATTCATACCTACAAAGTACACTACACGCACATACTATATACAACCACACACCTATTTATTGATATTATTATAATCAACACTATTTCCACGTATCTCTGTTCTTCCGATGTCCCGTTATGAAGTTCTAACTTATATTACAACAGCACTTAGCTTCGTTTGATTTATTCTGCAAAAGTAAAGCCATTGTCCTTTTCTTTGGTCAATTTTGTTTGTTTCCTTTCTCTGATGAACTCTGTACACGTTCTTGTCTTTTTCTTCATAGATTCTCGTTCTGAGCGCATTCTACTCCCACCTCTCACCTTTACATTAATCACACCCGGGCCTAAACTCTACTCTCTCTCCCCAACCAAACTCGTACGAATAACTTCCCGCGCACGTTAGCAACGCGCCCTGAATCGCATTATATAACAAACTCGTATCAACGTCCTTTTTTTGAAGATTAAAATATCTTTATATATATAAAATTAAAACCTATACCTATACATTCTTCTGTTTTGTTTAATCATGAACAGTTCTCCAAAGCACGAACGCCGATGGGCGTCCGATACGGTGCCGGAGACGGCATTCGTCAGCGCCGAGACGTCGCCGGGAACGGAGTCAAATTCCTTCTCCGACGAGTATGTTGAGGTCACTTTTGATGTTCAAGACGATCACACCATCGTTCTCCGCGGCTTTGAGCCGGTGACTGTGATTAACGTCGACGACGGCGTCTTCACAAGCGGAAACGTAACTCCGGCGTCCGCTGCGTGGTCGCCGTCGATCAGGAGGAGCTCTCCCAGCAGGTGGCGGCAGTTCTCGCAGGAGCTGAAAGCCGAGGCGGTTGCGAAGGCGAGGCAGTTCTCGCAGGAACTCAAGGCGGAGCTGCGGCGGTTCTCGTGGAGCCAAGGCGGATCTGAAACGGCGTTGGTGGCTCGAGATCTCAGGAAGCAGCGCGCTCAGCTTGAACGCAACCGGCCCGGTACTCAGAAAGCACTCCGTGGACTGAAATTCATTAGCAGCAAATCCAATGGCGTTGATGCCTGGAACGAGGTGCAAAGCAATTTCGATAGTCTTGCCAAGGACGGTTTTCTCTACCGCACTGATTTTGCCCAATGCATAGGTTGGATTCATTTTCAAATTCTTGTGTTTCGCATGTGCATTTAATCGTTTTGATTTGTCGTCATCCTTTAGGCATTTTCACTCCTTGTTTGAGCTTTTGCTTCAAGAGTTTTTATGTTTTATTTAATTTTTTGAAGGAATGAAGGATTCTAAGGAGTTCGCTCTGGAACTATTCGATTGTCTGAGTCGTAGACGTAGACTGAAGGTTGAAAAGATCAGCAGAGACGAGCTTAACGAATTCTGGTCGCAAATTACCGATCAAAGCTTTGATTCGCGCCTCCAGATCTTCTTCGACATGTAAGCGTTGATTGATTAAATATTATTTTAAAATACAATATAATCCAATTAGTTAAAAATAAACCCTACTTTTCCTTAAATATTTTCATAATTTCCTTTAGTAATTAAGGATTTCTCAATTTTGTGAGAAAATTTGCGAGTTGAAAAAATAACATTGCATTAATCTAAATTTAATTAAAATGAACTGAGCTTTATTTTTAATGAAAAATAGATAATGCATTAAACTCTATTTTAATTAAGACAGATAAATGTGTTTTTATTTTTTTTTTATTTTACATGCTTTCTTATTTAGGAATAGTAGTATCCAATAAATAAATATCTGTAAAGCTTTGCTTTGCTTGTAATTTCAATCGTATTACCTTCATAGGTTGGACAAGAATGAAGATGGTAGAATCACCGAAGAAGAAGTGAAAGAGGTAAATTTCAGTCCGAAACTTTATTTCCTGTTTGCAATTAACTAATATTCGTTGACTGTTCTCTAATAAAATTTGAATATGTTTTCTGCCTTTGTCTACTGAATTCATTTTTTTTAATATATTTAACACTTTTTTTTATGCATAGCATGTGAATACTTTTTTTTTTTTTTTTTATATCGGGATTAAAATAGTTGAAACAAATGTTTTTTTAGAGTAAGCGTGATCAACAACTTCGAACCAGAGAGAGAAATGTTTGGCATATTTAGCTAAAAAATTACTTAGAAAGAAGACAGTTAATTCATCTCTTCCTCACGGACACTTAATTAACACAATTAATTGCATCATATCTTTATATGTATATATATTTTTACAAGTATCGTTTGTTTTTATTTTTAAAATTTGAATTTTAAATATTATCTATCTTATCCTTCCTTCCTCCTTTTCTTTTGTTAATATATTCCCCAAGAAAAAATATGTGCATTTTCTAATTTTATTATAATAATAAATTTAGCTAATGCGTACGTATGGTGTCACCTTGAGTTTTAATAATTGACCGTAACTATAAGCAGGATTAGGTGAACCTGGTAATGAATGTTAAATTTCTCAAACAAACAAAACGTAAATATAATATAAAATTTTAAATGTGTAAAAATATTTTTAATTATTATTATTATTATTATTATTTTTTATTATGATTATTATTATTATTATTCAGTCTTCCCACCGTTACTGTTTATTGCAATACATTGAAAGTTAAGTTATATTATTCTTATAATATTTTTTATAATTACTTATTTATTTTTTATCACATCATTTATCATATTATACATTTTTTCTCTTATTTTGTGATAATTGTAAGAAAATTTGTATAATTTTACTATACTAAAATAATTTCCCTTTGAACGCCAATGAATTTCCGCCTTTTTTTTTATGAGAATGAATTTCCGGCTTTGGTCACACAGATGGCTCTCTCATTTTCCTGATTAAAACAAATCCTTCGAATAAAGTAGATGCTTTCACTTTCAGTGGAGTTGGTGGGGGCAGAGTCGTCATTTACGTTAAACAATTTTTTAGGTGGTCCAAACGTGTATATATCATAGGAAATACAATCCGTCAAACAATCACATAATTGTTTCATCCCAATAGTTCCGTGTTTGTTTCGTAAACTAATATTTTAGAATGATAGAATAAATATTT
Organism: Mucuna pruriens; assembly: GCA_025330945.1. Lineage (NCBI taxonomy): Eukaryota > Viridiplantae > Streptophyta > Magnoliopsida > Fabales > Fabaceae > Mucuna > Mucuna pruriens. The sequence continues at coordinate 2,363,482 of JAENHJ010000531.1, read as the reverse complement.
ATTTTATATAAATAAAATTTATAAGAAATAAATAATCTTGAATATATAAAATATATTATAATTAAAATTTGTATAAATAAATAATTTTAAATATATAAATTATATTTTAAATTTATGATAAATAATTTATATTGTGATATAATATTATTTTTAATTATTAAGTTTGATAAATTGAAATAAATAAAAAATTAAAATTACTAAAAACAAACCGTTAAAAGTATTTTTGTTTAAAATTACTATTCTGATTTATAACACCGCTTTAGATAATTTGTTTAATCGCCCGTTTTACATGAATTTGTTTAATCACCCATTTATAAGCGCCAGCACATAAAACTAGTATTTAGTTAAATATTTTAAAATTTTGAAACCTAATTAATATTCTCCAATTTGACTATCAAGAATATAATTACATTGAAATTGGATTAAAGAAAATTTGTTGCTCTTAGTTATTTGACCCGATTTCAGCCCAAGTCGGATGGATAATATAAAACACTTTTTCTTTTGCCAAGAAAAACGATACTTAGCCCTAAACAAGTGAAAATAACTCAATTCGCACACGGTTTCTACCTGATGCTTACTCCACCCAATGATTGCCGCACACGAGGATTTATAAATTTGTGAAAAAAAATTATCACGAGATTTATGACTCTTTAAAATTAAAACTTGTATTAAACGATTGTCATATCTCATTTGATTTTCAGATCATCATGCTAAGCGCTTCAGCAAATAAGTTATCCAGATTGAAAGAGCAGGCCGAAGAATACGCAGCTCTGATCATGGAAGAGTTAGACCCTGAAAGACTTGGCTACATTGAGGTGGGAATTCTCTACCTACGATACATCTGAATTTATCAAGAATATATGAATATATTTTAATTCTCTAACACATTTGAATACGTCATAATAGATCATCTTAGTACGTGGTAGACGTTATTGTTAATCCAGTCCATGGTTAATTTGGTTTCTATTGTTAAATTTGTTCGGGTTGTTTCTACTAAGTGTTTATGAATAGATGATAAGAAGTAAAAAAAGTAGAAAAAAATTATGTAAAAATATTTACTACATCGAAAATATAAAAATCATTTATTATTTATTCTTTTAAGTATTTTAAAGTATTGAATATTTTTATGCCATCTGTTCTTTAGAAAACGACCACCCAATTTGTTTTTCTGTGTTAATTAGGTTTATATATATACTAGTTAATTAAGTCAATGCTTGATCACTCTGCTCCTTTATTTAGTCCAAAGTTGGGCGAAATTGAAGGTGAGCAAATGAGACGATGGTTAATTAATAGGAGACTAATAGACTTGGTTTTGTCAATGAATGTTACAAATACTCAATTAGGGACGCCTTCGTCATTATGCACGTAATATGGTTAAGCTGTTACTTCAAATCAATTACCTATGCATCGTAGAAGATATGCATGATTGATAATAGGCTGGGCTGTCATCACAATAATGATTAATTATAGTCACAAACCACGTCACCGTCAATTCCGTTTGGGTAACTTACTTTTTCCTTTTAAACTGATGACTATTTGATCTTATATGACTGGCCATTGTTTTTAAATATAAAAGTGGGTTTTTTGGTAGTTTATTAAAGAGTGGTTTGATTTAACAAAATATTTTTAATTTTAATAATTATATTAAAAATACTATTTTATTTTATTTTCAAGAGTTTGTATAGAAAATAATAAAAAGTTTTTTTTTCACTTTTCTTATACAATTTAAAAACAGAAAATAAAAATAAAAACAAGGTGTAATTTTGTAATTAAAATTAAAAACAAAAAACATTTTCTTAAAATATTGACTTTTATTTGTGCCAAAATATAGTAGTATTAAAAAAATTAAATTATACGAATATTTGAAACTTTAATTTTAAAATTTTCAAAAATTAGTTTGATTAAAAGAAGTTTGTTTAATAATTATTTATAAATAACTCATTATATTTTTTATTGTTGATTGAAAAAAAATATTGATAAAGAATTATAAAAGAAAATATCTTTTAATTAAATAAAAATGTTGATTTGATTCAATATAAAATTTCAAAAACAAAATGTGTTACAAAATGAAACAAACAGTACTTCTTGTGGAATATAAAGGTTATTTCACCTCTAAAATATGAGAACTTGAATTTGATATCTCATATGTATTGGTGAGTGGTGTTTCTAATTAAGGTCCACCTTTCATCATGCTTGAGTTCCCAAAACTGTCTCCCTGCTTGCTTCCACGGTTAAGCATACACCTTATTCAACTCGAATGTGTGAGTGCTGCATTTTGTTGCTCTATATCTAGGAAATAATCGAATTGTTAATTATGAATATGGTTGACAAGTTGAAATATCTTTTACATATACGACTCAACCTCTTATAGTTTTGCGACATTTTTATGGTTGTTGTGTTCCCGCCGCAGCTATGGCAATTGGAGACGCTTCTGTTACAAAAGGACACGTATCTCAACTACAGCCAAGCACTAAGCTACACCAGTCAAGCTTTGAGCCAGAACCTACAGGGACTAAGGGCGAGAAGTCCGATACGTAGGATGAGTCGCAGAATGCTCTACTATATGCATGAAAATTGGAGGAGACTTTGGGTTTTAGCATTGTGGATTTCCACTATGATTGGGCTGTTTACGTGGAAGTTCATCGAATACAAACGAAAAGATGCTTATCATATCATGGGTTACTGTCTACTCACGGCCAAAGGTGCTGCTGAGACTTTGAAGCTCAACATGGCACTTATACTCTTGCCAATGTGCAGAAATACCATAACTTGGCTCAGGTCTACCAAGTTGGCTTACGTTGCACCTTTTGATGATAACATCAACTTTCATAAGGTACGCCCCCCTCAGAAAACATGTTGAATATATATAAAAGGTGGACACTGTCAATAAATATCGTTCCAAAGTCATGTTTGCTCTCGTCTCCCTTACGCCTATACTCTTTATGGTTATTAGTAACGTATTCTTATCCGATCATTAGTAACCATAAGGGTATTGATCAATAATATAAAGTAAAAGTATTAAACGAAAATAAATTATTTAATATATTACAAAACTTATTTTTTATATTTAATATAATAAACATTTTCTTTAGAAGTTATTTTATAGTACTTATTAGCAAAACTCATCTTATTATTTAGTGATTTACTATTTTTATCACATAAACTTTAGACTTTTATGTATTAGCTAATAATTCATTTATCATTATATTTTAAATTAGTATCTTTTTTTTTTTGTATCGATAAACTATTTTTATTATTTATAACATAAAATTATTAATACATTATCAAGTTATCAATAAATTTTACAAAATTATCAATAAATAAAGTTAAATTAGAGATTTAGTGAACTGTACTCCTCCATCCATGTTTAGCTCCCAATGGATTAAGTTGAAAATGCAACCTATAAAGATTAGAGGCGTACTAAATATCCAGTCGGTAAAAAGTGGTTTAAAAATGACTAACTCTATCTATTGTGGTATTATTATTATTTTTTTAAATTCATATACAGTTAAGGAAAAAAAATGTTAATGTAACCTGCCCTAATGGCCAGACTAATAGCAAAGTAGCTCATGTTAAATTTAACTCAGTTTAACATAACCACTTTTTACTTCTTTATCTGCTGACCCAAACAGACCAAATATTTGGACAATTTTATATAAGGTTAAAAGACTTATTTTAATATATCATCAGTTTTTTTTTACATTATTAACTATCGTGTATTGTTACATAATTTAATATATTTATCACATACACAATCAATCTTTAAAACATTATGTATCATCTTATATATTTTGATGACAATATTAAACAAATTTTGTAGTTAAAAAAATCAAATCCTATAAACAAGGAACCTCGCTGAGAATCTTATTGACAGAGTTAAAATAATTTGTTAAAGGAATCACATCTTATCGTTGAATATATTCATAGCTATATTAATATGTACGCGGATTTACATGAAATTAAATGTGTCAACATTTTTATACTGTGAACTTAATACATGATGATTAGATATCGATAACACTGAAAAAGATTTGCAATGTCCTTATTTTAATTATTTATTCAAACTCAACACATAGTGATATATTTATTACAGTTTTTTAATTATTTTATTAACATAATAGATAAGAAATTAAAAGTAAAAAGTCTTTAAAGTGTCATATCTAAGGATAATTTTAAAGTTTTCTTCATGTTTTTCGACTTATTTAATGAAGGAATAATTGAAAGGTATTTAATATTTTCAAGATATTAAATAAATTTACTTTTTTATTTAATAGATATATTTCGTAGCATATTAGGATAATTAGTAATAGGTTATAGTAAGAAGATATAATATATTACTCGCCTTAAAGATAATGGTTTCAGCAAAATTATATTTATTAAATGTTTTATTATTATTATTTAATTATAAATCGTTTTACACTGTATGAAAAATTAAACTCTATTTAGTATTTATTGTTGAATATTATTTCACTGCATGACACTTACAAAAGGAAACAGAAAACACAAATAAATTTTATGTGGTTCCCAGGGAAGTATATATAATGTATAGTTATGGATGCTTGCAGACAATTGCTGCGGCAGTAGTGATTGGTGTTATACTTCATGCCGGGAATCACCTTGCTTGCGATTTTCCAAGACTTGAAAATTCGTCTAAAGAAGATTATGACAAGTATTTGAGTGGCGCATTTGGTGATCATAAACCCAGTTATGGAGACCTCGTTAAAGGGATTGAAGGTGTGACCGGAATTCTGATGGTGATTTTGATGGCAATAGCATTTACTCTTGCAACAAAATGGTTAAGGAGAAATCTCATTAAGCTTCCTAAACCGTTTAATAGGCTCACTGGTTTCAATGCGTTCTGGTATTCACACCATCTATTTGTGATTGTCTATGTCCTGCTCGTCGTTCATGGTGTAAATCTTTACCTCGAGCGCAAATGGAACCTTCAAACGGTATGCAATTTGTAGTATCAGATTTCAATTATCTAGAAGCATTATATCAGACTTTTTTTCCCTTGTCAGTTATTGGTTACTTAACGCATTGATCTCTGTTTTCAGACATGGATGTATCTTGCAGTTCCAATTTTACTTTATGCGGGAGAAAGAACGCTAAGATTCTTCCGTTCTGGTTTCTATACAGTCCGTCTTATAAAGGTGAGAAAGGAAAAAATAGCATTAAGCGCTTCTAAAAGATTATTCAAATTTGTTACAGATTTGGCATTAATCCTTATTTTATAAGTTAATTTGATGGGGTTTGGTAGGCACAAACTCAAATTATCATATAATATACAACTTATTTTTATTAATTATTGTTATTGTAGTGATTATTTTTTTCTTTGTGCAAAAAACATTTAGGTTGCCATTTATCCTGGAAATGTTCTGACATTGCAAATGTCGAAGCCGCCTCAATTTCGTTACAAGAGCGGTCAATACATGTTTGTGCAATGTCCTGCTGTTTCTCCATTTGAGTGGTAAGTTGCAAATTTTGTTTTTCTACATAACTTTGGAATAGCTAGAGGGAATTTCTCATGCTTCTTGTAAATTGTAACCACAAAATGGAGAAACGGAATTTAGTACTTTAAAAGTCTGTAATGCAGAAATGGTAGAGTTGGATATAAAAGTGGGATACGATATGTTAAAAACATAATATAATAAAAGGATAATAAGATTTAATTTTATTTTATGTTTGGTAAGATAAAATATAAATAATTCCGTTTAATTCAAAAAATTATTGTTTTGCTTAAAATTATATATATTTTTAAAAGATAACTTTTAATTTAATTGTTTATTTTAAAATTATAAAAATTTATTTTTTAATAATTATAACTAAATTATAAAAGATATTATTTTTATTTATGTATTTGATTTTTATAATTATAACTCAAATATATTTTTGAAAATATTTGTATGATAACTATTTAAATTTTAATATTTTAATTAATAATCTATTTTAAATTTACATGTCAAAATTATTATAAATATATAAGATAATATTTTGAATACAAATTTTATAATATATATATATATAATTTTTTATATTTTTTTTTATTTTGTATATATGATTATATATTAATAAATATTAATGTATATAATATAAATTACTATATATAATGTATATTATTGTCATATATTATATATAAGTTAATAAATATAATATATTTTAAAAAAATATTTATACGATAATTATTTGAGTTTTATTATTATAAATAATAATATAATTTAAATTTACATGTTAAAATTATTATAAATATATATAAGATAATATTCTGAATACAAATTATGTATATATATTATTTTGTATAAAAATTATATTATTACATATAATATATAATGTACTAATTATTATAAATAATATTTATTATTGTTATATATATTACATAAATTAATATATTTTTTATATATAATAATATTATATAAATCATTGTATATTATATATAATAATATTACATATTTTATAATATACTATATAATATATAAAGAGAAAGAAAAATACTTTATCTTATCTTAACATTTCCTAACTTAAGATAAAAAAAAAAAACTAGATGAATAGAATATAATAAAAAATAAGATAACTAGGATTTATAAATAAATATGATAATTATCTTGTGAGCGGAACCGGCGTAGCCCTTTGACTCCTGTAAAAGAAAGGAATTGAAATGGTGGTATCTAAGAATAGAAGGTATGTGTGACAGGCATCCGTTTTCTATTACCTCAGCCCCTGGCGATGACTACCTGAGTGTTCACATACGGCAACTGGGAGATTGGACACAGGAGCTCAAAAGGGTATTCTCTGCGGCCTGTGAGCCATCCGTAGCTGGGAAGAGCGGGCTTCTCAGGGCTGATGAAACCACCAAGAAATGGTACGTGATGGCCCTGCCAAATTTGTTTGCCTTGTAACTTCCTCCTCAGAACAAATGATTTATGCTCAGATTCCTGTCATCTTCTTGGTATCAATAATTGACACAGTTTACCAAAGCTAAGGATAGATGGACCTTATGGTGCGCCAGCACAAGACTACAGAAACTATGATGTCCTACTACTTGTCGGCCTCGGGATAGGAGCAACACCTTTTATCAGCATTTTAAAAGATCTTCTCCACAATATTGTCAAAATGGAGGAGCTGGCGGTGAGTTTTAGTGCAACAACTAACACAATATTCATAGATGAATTTTCATACAAAAATGTATAGACTACAGAACAAAATAACACTATGGTGTTTAATATAGGCCTTTTCCAATTGACCATTCTTCGAAGGTCTTTACTTACTATGAAAGTAACAATCATGGTTGATTTCTATCCAGGATTTAGTCTCTGATTCAAGTAGAGGTTCAGACCTTAGCGCTGGGAGTGCAGATTCACTATCTTCTAATAAGATTTCTCCTAAACGGAAGAAGACACTGAAGACTACCAACGCGTATTTCTACTGGGTAACAAGAGAACAAAGTTCTTTCGATTGGTTTAAAGGGGTCATGAATGAAGTTGCTGAACTTGATCAAAGGGTATTTAACTGCTATAGAATATTAATTTATCTTGTTAAGACTTTCTCTTGAAGAATTCTTAGTATTCCTTTCCTCTACTGCCAAATGAGATATTTGCATTAGCTAATGTTCAATGTCTAATTATGGACTTCAGGGTGTCATTGAGATGCACAACTACTTAACTAGCGTATACGAGGAAGGCGATGCCAGATCCGCCCTCATTACAATGGTGCAAGCCCTCAACCATGCAAAGAATGGAGTTGATATTGTTTCTGGGACTAGGGTAAGCCTTTAAATTTTGCCGTTTACTTTTCCCTCTATGCATTTTAGTTTTGGAAAAATACAAGAGTCATACAGAGTTTGTTTTTCAGTATTGAGTAAGTTGATTTTAAACCTTGATTTGCTTCTCTGAATATACTATCAGGTGAGAACTCATTTTGCTAGGCCTAACTGGAAGAAGGTTTTCTCTAAAATATGTTCTAAGCACTGCAATGGACGAATAGGTAAGTCAATCCCATCAAGCATACGTTTGTAGATATTGCTTTCATCTTGTACTAACACCCTCAATTCGCATCAGGGGTATTCTATTGTGGCGCACCAGTTTTGGCCAAAGAATTAAGCAAGCTCTGCTTCGAGTTCAACGAAAAAGGCCAAACAAAATTCGAGTTCCACAAGGAGCATTTCTAAGGGAATTTGAACGGAGCTTCATATCTGTACCAAGAGTGAACACATTTAAACCCGTCATTTTAGCAACTCCTCGTTGCCACATTATAAGATATGTTCTTTATAAGCTAAAACCTTAAGTAGATCCCGGCCAGCAAGATGGCTGGGCATTTCATCATACATGTGACGGCAGCGTAAAAGAGATATGGCCCTTACAAGGCCCCAGCAACACAGTGGTACAGCCTTAGAAATGCATTGAGGCGGGCTGCATAGATTCTTGGCACTTGGCAGATACATCCACTAGAAAATATACAACATTTTTGAAAGTGAAAATAAGGAATTACCTAGTGTTCCGGCTAAGGAGCAATATATAGGTCCAACAGGATGTGTAAATTTATTTTTGAAAAAATAATCGTTTTGCAATATTTTTTTAAAATCTTTGAAAATGATTATTTTTAAAAAAATAAATTACAACAAACATATACAAAAATTTCTTTTTCTTCGAGTGGATTCTAGTAGGTGAAATTGGTATTTCAACCCTGCTGCTTCTGCCTGGGTTTCTTATCCAGGAGAGGAGATCTATACACTGTACTGTGTACATGAGATTGTTAATAGTGTGTTCTTTTTCTTTCCAGTGGCAACTATTTTTATCCTATATAAGGAAATTGGTGCAACACAGAAATTATAAATGGGCTGATTTTAAGTAGTTCCCATCTGTTCATTATCAAAATAATGTTTATTCCAAAATATTTGGATGTTGTTTGCAACAAAAATTTAACGTGAAAATTGGGCATTATTCGCACTGCCTTTCATGAGCCCGTTCGTTTACAACATTTCGAGTAGTCTTTACTCTTTATACTGGGTACTGCTTCTCCAAACTAAATTTATTTTTAAAATACATAAAATTAAAATTTATTCATTAATTTTATTAAATTAAAATTAAAATATATTTTAAATTAATTCAAGGATGAATATTATTTTATATTTTTTTTAGTTAAATATATTTGAAGTTCTACCAAATATAATTTTGTCTAGTTTAATCATTCTAATTTTTTGTCATTTTTAAATTTCTGACTTCTTAGGATTTTTTTCATCTTTATTATTAAATTGTTTTAATTTAGTGTTGGCATGATTAACAAAAGAAATGATATTAACTTAAATAATTAAATAAAATATTAAGATAATTAAATTATTTTTAGATGTGTATAATTTAATTAATTAATACATTTATTATCTTATAAAATAAGATAATTAAGTATAATTTACTTTTATAAAATTTTTATTTTAAATATATTATGAACATTTATTTCTTTTTAGTAAAGTAAAGAAATATAATAACAAAAACAAGATTAAAACGTTCCTATTTGACCACTATACATTACTAACATCAGAAAATAGAATAATTTGGATTCTCAGATTAACCAGCAACCAGCTGAGCTGTTAACATAGTTAAAGTAGTGATAAACCCCGTCAATAAAACGGTCCAATAGAGAGTTCATCTATTCCGAATTTCCAATAAAAGTAAAAAGAATGGATCCATTTATAATTTTCTATCAATGGCTATGCGATTGAAAAGTAATTTTATTATTTTTATTATTTTTTATTTTTTATTTATTAATTTACTTTTAATATTATATTTTTAAAAATTATAATTTATTCGGATATTTATAATTTAATTTTAATTATTATTATAATATTATTTTTCTATTTCAATTTAGATTGATCATAATATAATTTATTTTAATATATTATATTTTAATTTATTTTATCTTTAAAAATAAAATCACTAATTGAGATATACTTACAAATAAATTATATTATAATAAATCAAAATTAATGAATTAAAATATAAAAATAATATTAAAAGAGAAAATAAGATGAATCATCATATTACAATTCATTATATAAATAAATTTATTGATTTTTATAATATTTACCTTAAAACTCATACCAATAATAAAATTATTTTATACGGTTAGTTTTATTAATATATATTAGCATTTTGATTATATGGTACGAAAAATTTTCTATTTTTATAATGAATAATTATAATCTTAATTTTTTATTTTTTGATAAATAATTATATTTATAAAATTTATATAATAGATTTGAATCTTACTATATATACAGATTAAAATACTAATTAATAATGAACTTTTTAGAAGAGTCAACAAACATAAAAGAATGACAGGTATAAGGGGTGTATCAAGAATAAAAAGAAAAAAATATTGGTCATAATTACTTTAATTACTTTAAAATAATTTAATTACTTTATTAAATATATATAGAGAGAGGATTGACCATAATTATTTTAATTAATTCAAAACAAAATATATTAAATACAATTACCCTCGTTACTATAATTATATGTTTTACGAATTAAAAAAAAGAAAGAAAAATATACGTAAGGTTGATAATTGATAATTAATTATCTATTTACAAATTAAAATAAAAAAGTTTCACCTGAAAAGAAGATAGTTAAGGTTATTAATACATGAATGAGAAGTAGATGAGTGATGAATGAGGTTTATGAATAGGTGATAAATATTAAATAGGAATAGGATAGTGGCACGCTATATAAGTTATAAGAGAGCCTCAAAATAATAAGTTGCTCAATTCCTTCCTTCCATCCATAAGAATAGAGGAAGAGAAGGATGGCCATGTACAACAGGAAGCCCATACACAAAGGAAGCAGCAAATGTTTCGTATTGGCTTTGTCCGTCTTTGTCATCTTGTGTGCACTTCTATTGGTTTTTGCATCAGTTTTGCGGCCCAGGAACCCACGTGTCAAATTAAGATCAGCCACGTTCAACAAAATCACTTATAGCGCTTCACCATCATCACCTTCCTTCAACGCCACCCTCATCATCTCTCTCACCATTACCAACCCAAATTACGGTCCCTTCACTTACAACAATGCCATGATCACTGTGCTCCACGAGGCTGTCAAAATCGGTCAAGGCAAAATCCGCGCTCACACACTCCGTTACAAAGAAATCAAAGAAATTAATATTACCGTAAATGTGAAGTCCGCTAAGGTACCCGTTACAGCGAATCTTTCTAGTGACATTAATTCAGGGTTGTTGAAGCTCACTAGTTATGCCAAATTTAGTGGCACAGTTCATCTGCTGAAGATTATTAACATGAGAAAGACCGTAGAAATGGGTTGCGCTATGACGCTCCACTTCACCTCCCACGCAATTCAGGGTATTCAATGCCAATAACTATATCTTTTTTTTTTGTTTAGAACAATACTTATTTTTTCGTGTGTTCTTTTTCTACCTTTTTGTTTCCCTTACGCCACTGCATAAATTTTGGTACATGTTTGGTTGCATAGTTTTATTTCTCCGAACATTTAGTTACGGCGATACAACGTTCTTTTTATGGGACCATGATCGGTTAACTAAAGAGCCGCGCCACCGTTCCTAATCAATATCATGTATTTATTTTAAATATTTTGCTATCAAGAATTTAATTACAACAATAGAGTGTTTGAGAGAGTTTTGTGGACTTATTGTATTATATATGCATTTAAACACGTGTCTCATTAAGTTTATAAATGTATTTTATTTCAACAAATTATAAATTCAATTAAAATAATTTTGCTTGATAACCTTTGTTAAACAAACGTTTATTAAACTGTTTACATAAAAGCATCCCAGTTGAAACTATTGAATTAGGAAAAAACACACCTCAATTGGATTTACATAATGTATACATTGTGAAAATTCTTTTTAATAAGATTTAATATTTTAGGAAAAATGTATTTTTTATTCTTGTACTTTCAACCAAATTTAATTTTAATACTTGTATTTTTTTTTTTGTCTCTTTATACATGTATTTTAAATCATTGAAATCAGTTTTCTCACACTTAAAAATACGTAATTTTTACCTCTCCAAATTCTAATACTGATTTCGTCACTAAAAAAGTTAATAAAAATAAAGGAAAAACACTTTTTTTTAATCGTTAAATTATTAACATAGATATAATGAGTTTATGCTAATAATACAATATGTTATAGTAACAAATAATTATAGTAATATAGATAATTGATATATACCATTATTGCAGCATATTGGTAACGTAATGCAAATTTATAATAGTTATACTAACAGTTTAATTTCTTCTATTGTATACATTAATAATCACATAAAATTTATTAGTAAATGAAATTATTTTATGGAAAAAAAACATCAAGTAAAATTTCAAAATAAAAACCTTTATATGTGCACATATATATATTTAGGTAAAATTTGCAAGTGGTAACATACCACTTCAAAATAAAAACCTAATTTTGTTGCCACGTGGCAGATAAAAAAAAAGTTCCACATGACCACTTTTTAACCTAATTAGGATTATATATCTATTTAGGTAAAATCCAAATTTAATATTATTTTTAGGATTAAATATGTTTTAAGTTTCTATAAATATGTTTATGTTTAATTTTAGTTCTTATAATATTTTTTTGTTATTTTTTGACTTCTGATATTTTTTAATGTTCCTTTTTAGTCTTTATTTATAACTTTAATTAGTTTAATATTAACCTAACTAAAAATAAATAATATTAATTAAGATAATTAAGTAATGAAAATATTTTAATTTAAGATAATTAAATTATTTTTAGGTATATAATTTAATTAAGTAATGTATTTATTATTTTATATAATTAAGATAATTGTATATAATTTAATTGTTTAGTGTTGATATGACTAAAAAAATTAAAAAATAATAATTAAGATAGTTAAATTGTTTTTCAAATTTCCCACATTCTTTTAATATTCTCTTTTAATCTTTATCACTAATTCTAATTAGTTTAATTCTAACATGACTAAATAATAATAATATTAATTACGATAATTAAAATAATAAAGATATTTTAAATTAAGATAATTAAATTATTTTTAGGTACATGATTTAATTAAATAATGTATTTATTATTTTATATAAATAAGATCATTATATTTAATTTAGTTAATTTAGTGCTAATGTTACTAAAAAAATAGAAAATATTAATTAAGATAATTAAAGTACTTGATTACCTTAATTTAAAATATTTTTAATTAAATTATCTAAAATATTAATTTAAATTTTCATTATCTTTTAAATAAAACCAAACATAAAAGAATAATTCAATTATCATAATTTAAAAGGTAATGAAGAATATTTTAAATTAAGATAATTAAATTATTTTTAGGTGTTTAATTTAATTAAGTAATGTATTTATTATTTGAATCCAACTTATCAAAACTTTTTTTCCACAAATAAATATATTTATTATTTTATATAAATAATATAATTATATATAATTTAATTTTATAAAAAATTAATTTTACTATATTACAATTAGTCAAAATTAATAAAATAAAATATAAGAATAACATAAAACAATATATTAAAAATAAATTACAAGTGTCTAATTAAATTTCAAGAATTTGAGTATTGTGGATTGGAAAACATAATTAAGAGATTAGTTTTCGACATAGTTATAAAAAGGAATTATAATTAAAAAATACAAATTAAAATGAAATGAGTTAATTAAATAATAATAATATTATTAAACGTAATGAAAAATTATTGTTATAATATATTAAAAATAAAAAATAAATTATATGTAATTATCTTATTTATATATAAAATAATAAATAAACTACTTAATTTAATTATGCATCTAAAAACAATCTAATTATCTTAATTTAAAATATTCTTTATTACTTTATTTATCTTAATTAATATTCTCAATTTTTTAATGATAAGAATACTAAACTAATTAGAGTTATAAAATAGATTAAAAATAAAATTAAAATTTATTATGAATCAAAAAATAAAAATAAGACAGAATCATATTTAAATCATTTTTAATTTCACACGACTTACAGTACTATTCTTTTTCCTTTAACTTCAAGTTTTAAGACTTAGGAATTAGGTATTTGACCTTTTTTTTATATATTTTTTATCATGATTAAAACATCTACGAAAGAAACTTTATATAGGTGTTTGACCGAATTAAAAAAATATATTTTTCAAAATAATTTTTTTTATTAAAGTGATGTTTTTTAAACAACTTTGAGTGGTGGGATTAGGAGAATATGAAATGTGAGATTAGCTCTTGCTCGTGTGTGTAAGAGTGTGTTAAATTTAGCCAAAAATACTAACGATTTATCGAATCAACTTCAAATTTTAATTTAACATATGAAATTTGGAAAATGGAAATGGTTAAACAAATGCATTTTCCAATAGTTGAAATTTTTAAGTTTACACCATCACATTCAACTTAAAAAAAATTAAAAAAATAATAGGGTCATATATTGTACCTTAAATAGAGCTCCACTGGATCTCCTCCATATATATATATATATATGACGAGAAGCCAACGCATGTAATAGATGGAATGAAGATGGATGTTGTGCTTTCTGTGTCACCACACATACATAAAAGCTTGTTAGTGTGAACTCGTATCTACTGGAATGAGGAAAATAAAAAGATAAAGGTGGTATACCATGTGAAAGCTTTATTACTTTTGTTTGAAGTTAAAAGCGTGTTTTTCGTAAACAAAAAATGTGAGCTATTCATATACCCCATGATAGTGATACATCCAAATTCTCGGCCTCAAGTAAGAAAACCTAATGGCGGGTAAACCTAGCTAAAGAAGAGATATTTGTGTGGATACAAACTTAATACATTATTTTTACATACAACTATTCTTAAAATATATATATATATATATATTTATCATTTAATATATTTAATTTGATTCTTTCTAATTAGGATAAGATATAATTAGTTTTCTTTAATAAAAATTTTATATTGATAAATATTTATAGAATAAAAATAAATAAATTTTCTTTATATTTATTTTATATTAAATAAAATAATAATTTTAAAATTGGTTCGATTATTGTATCGGTAAATATACTAATTTAAGATTTATTGGTTACATCATGGTCTTTTTTATTAATTTTTGATTCATTTTATTAAAGTTTCACTAATTTTTGGATTTATTGACCAATTTTTCTCCAGACTAATTATGTGTTTTATTTGAATCGATGGTTAGATTAGTTCACCAATTTTTCAATCCTATTAACTAATTTGGTATAGTTTTCAAAACAATGAAATAAAACACATAATCAACCACGAGCATAAAAAAAATAGTCAAATTATTTTAATTATTTTGATATACTAAATAAGAAATATTATAGATATACTTTTAATTTTTTTAATATATTCTATATTATTAATTAATATTTATAAGAGACTTATATTTAAGAGAATGAAATTTGTTATCTAAAAATTGAGACATATATTCTTTAATCATTTTAAATAAATTAAAATTTATTAAAAATTTTATGAAAATTATGTAAATAAAAATAAAAGATATAAGATAATAAAAAGAAGTAGAAGAAATGAAAATAATTATATTTTATTTTGTTTACATAAAATAAACATAAAAAGAGAAATTAAATTTTTTTATTCTATAAATATTTACTATATTTTTTTAAGATCAAGTTTTTATTAAAAAAAACTAATTATATCATATCCTAATGAGAAGGAATTACATTAAATGTTTTTTTTTTCATCTACTAGTTGTAAGTTTTTTTTATTGATGGTGGGCAAAGATGGGATATTAATTCTACTTCATCCTGAATAACAGTCATTTTTAGATTTATACGTTGACAGTGGTAGTAAAAAAATAAGTTCATTTTACAAAACTGCCTTTATATTAAAATTATAACTTCATTTATATTTTTACTCCATTAATTTTGTATCTAGTTTCTATTAATATTCTCGATTCCTTAATTCTTTACTTTTTTGTTGTTGTACAATAATGCTTTTTCAAAATTTTATTTTTAATTATTCAACTACTCTTATATAAACTCTTTCGTAAATTTGAAGTTTTAGTTCATTCGAATCTTGCGTGAAATTAATTAACCGTATAAATCACAGGAGTATCACAAAGCCATACTTTGTATGTGTTTGGGTTTTGAGTTGGAAATTTCTAAACCATGTTTTGGACAAAAGATATATTCCTTACAACTTTTATCCAAAATTATGATTTAAAAGTTAATTACACAGAGAATCTAAACACGTTGTTCATATTCTGATTAGCTTTTTCTTCAAACAAAATTTAGATCACAAAATACATTTTTTGAGTTTTATTTTTCAAAATGAAAAAAAGTGTGACTGAAGCCTCATCACATACTTTTCAAGACATTTTTTTAATAAAAAAAGATAATACTAACAAGTACATCTGGGACACTTATTAATATTATAATTAATGTTCTAATTAACATAGTAATTGTTAATTACTCCTAATTTCTTAATATTTTACTCTTTATTTTTCATATTAATTAATTTTATAAAAATTGCCTACTTAGTTTTTGGCTTTTTCTTCCGCATAAAACTACATGTATAAAAGTACAACCGTGTGTGTGGAATGCTTATGTTTTCCACTCAAATAAAATTTCCATTCAACTCTGTTTATTTTATCTCTTTTTTTTTTTCTAATTCAAAAGCGATATATAATTTTTAAAAAAAGTATTTTTCTTTTAAAAATAACATTTTTCTTAATTATCGTTTTTAATTACTATTTTTAATTTGAGGATAAAAAAAGAGATATGTAAATAAAATGAGTGATTTTAATTTTTTTAGAATGAGTATATAATTTAGAAATGTCAATCTAAAAAGAAAAATATTTCCTTTTTTGCTTACATATACCTTATAAATTAAAATATCACTTGAAAAAACAAAAAGAGAATAACAAAATGTCATTTAAAAATCTATAACAAATAATAAAGACTTTCTCTAATTTGTTCTCCACTTTATTTAAAAGATTTTGCCCCGTCAACTAATTCTACAAATCATCCCACTACATTCAGTTTCAACCGCTCACACCATTATCTTCTATTTAACCTCCTCTTCTCTTTCCCTTTTTTATTTTTGTATTTTTTTTTTAAATAATCGAGAGACACGGTCTCGGTAAAATATAAAGTAGATGCAAAGCACCCGGGTTGCTTTTGTGAAGTGTTAGTTTTTGCCTTCGTATATGATGAATGATTAGCCTTTTCAGAACTTTACATATCATTACCCTCTTGTGAATTTTATATGGAAGTACTATACATATATAATTAAAGTAAGTGCAAGCAATTATATATATAAGTGCATGCAAATATACATACATTCTCCGCCAAAACAAAAGGACTTTATAGCAGCTTTCTCCATTACTCTGATTGCAAAAGTCTGGCAAGTTATTTCAAGTTTCAGTTTCTGAAATAAGAAAACAAAATGGCACAAATCATGGCAAGGTCCATGTCAGGTATAAGTGGACACACGACAACAGAAGGAAAAGGAAGCAGCAGCAAGTGTTTGGTGTACACTTTGGGTGGCTTTGTTACCGTATTGGGAGTTTGGTTGGTATTTGCATCTATCGCGTTGCACATGGGGGATCCCAAGATTGAATTGAGATCACCCAAGTTCATACACAGTAATAATTACTTTAATTTGATAATGATTTCCCGCGTGACCCTCACCAACCCAAACTTGGGTCGCTTCTATTACGGGAACGGTACAGTGAGTGTGTTGTATGGGGCTAAGAGTGTTGGGGCTTGGAAATTGGAAGGTTCGAGAATGGAGGCTAGAGAAATCAAAGAAATCGATTTCATGGTACACATGCGCTCCACGAAGCTATTGCGAAATTCGGGTATGCTCAAACTCCGAATCTACGCCAAATTAAATGGTACAGTGCACGTCCTCAACATGGTGAACAAGAGAAAGACCATTGTGATGGCTTGTATTATGAATATCAACTTCACATCGTATTCCATTAACCATTTCCAATGCTAATGCACCTAATAGCAATAAGATGAGTAATTATTCCCTCCATTTCTTTTTAAATGTCAATATTTTAGTACATTATTCTTCTTATTATTATTACTTGTTTACTTTCTATCTAATTTTTAATTAGTTTAGACATTTACAATTAGTATGTATTTGTTGTTGTAAAGTAAAAATATAAAAGTATTGTATGATAGAAAATTTTAAAATTATGTTATGAAAAATTAAAAAATTATTGTATTTTTTAGTTTGTATATAAAAATCTCAAAACACGCTTTGAAAATTGTATAATAATACTACATCCATTTTTTTTATCCCATTTATTACATCGATCTATCACTTCTTATCTTCTTTTATTTTTTAGATAAAACTTATATCTAATTTTTTAGATGTTTTAGGTTTTATTTTCGAATAGGGTCGAATTGAAGTTTTATTTTGATCATCAATCTAATAAATATTTGTATTAAATGTCAATATATTAATTACAATATGAAACTTTAATTTTAATTAAAAAATAACTTTTTATGTAAGCTTTTTTTTTCTTTCTTTCTCTTGATATACTATATACCCAAAATTAAAGTGTAAGTTGATATTTTCCTAACAAGATTATTCTTTGTTTTACAGTGTATTGTCAATCATTAGACATTAATTAATATTTCATAATCATAATTAGTATTAAAAAAATATGGGGCTTTAATGATGAAATCAAATTTATCATTGATAAAAATATTTTGCATTAGTCATATATCATAGTAACAAATATTTCATTATATTCTTTCTAATATATTTTTTATTATTAGTTAAAATTGGTTGAAAATTATTCAATATTATCGACCTTGTATCTTATTTAATGAATTTTATTTTTAATTTTTAATTTTAAAAATTTTAACTAATAAAAAATATATGTTATTGCTAACCTTCACCAAATTCTAATAATTTGTTTAATACTAATGGAGAGAAAGGATGAGACACAAAATTTTAAAATTTAAATTAAAAAGTAAAAAGAAGAAAATGAAAATTTGTTTATAAAAAAAATTGTGCAGTAACATGTGATGATATTTGGATAAAATTTTGAATGAGTATAATGAATAATGAAAGAAAAGAAATAAAAATGTTTATGACTACACGGATTATAATATGACTGCATTAACTTTTTTAAGCTCACATTTATAATAGCGTTCTTAAATATAATTTTATAACATCAAATATTTTACAAATAATTAACTAAAAACAAGCCAAAGTTACCCAGATAATAAAAATAAAAAGCATTCACTATTGCTTAGTCTACAAGAAAGTATGTGGATTCTGTCCAATAAACGACTGGAGAACGAGTCCTGGCACAAAGGTAGCACTTTTTTAACAAAGTAGAAGAAAAAGATGAGTTGTTATACAAATGTTCAAAGTTATTTTTCAGGCAAACACGTATAAAAGGGAACTTCTCAGCCACTTTTTAATGCTTCAAAGTTTATTTTTCTAGCAGAATGAAAAAATATATCTTTTAGATATATAAGAAAAATAAAAAGAGGAGGATGAAGTTTCTTCGACTTTCTATCTTCATAATTTATTTATCATTCATTATAATCATAAGAAAGACGGCAAGAAAGATAAGTAACTTGTTCCCTCGAATGAAAAAGATGTTATACAAACTTAGGCTCGGCATATTGGGAGGATACTATCTAACGGAGCCATTTGTCTAAATTAATGGCTCAGATTTGCTAAGATATCAACGCAGCCGGGGGTTCTTTGTAAAGCTTTCTTATGCAGAAAAATGTAAGTTTGAATGGTTCCATGACGAAGCCCAATGGACCCAACGGGCTCAATAGAATATATTGTTCCATCATTAGATATCAATACGTGTCGTTTGGGCTGTCCCAGGAGCTAGCCTTTCAAAAAGTTTGGAGAAATATATGCCCAAAAGAAAAAATGGAAATAATATTTATTCTAAGAAATACTATTTTATAGATCCTCTAGTGCCACTACTCTTTTATTTATTACATACTTATCTTTATATATTTTTTAAATATATATAAATTTTTATTACTTTTATTTTTGTATGTTATTTATTTATTAATTTCCCTACTTTTTATTTATTATGTACTTATATTTATTCCCACAAAAATGTACTTATATATATGCATTTAAAAAAATTAATTTAACCAAAATTATATTAGTTTGAGTAATTTTAAGTTCAAATTCTTTAAACAAAATTTAGAATTCAAATTTTATAAATTAAAAAAAATTGAGTAAAAAGATATTAATAAAGGTGATTAACTCTATTCTTCAATAAAAATAAATAGAGATGTCAATAGGATTAACTCAACTTAATCCATAAAAAATGGGTTGAGTTGGGTTAAAAATAATAACTCAACCCATAGGCTATAGATTGAGTTTACTAGTCAAATTTTAAAGAAAATTCACATAAAAACTCATAAATTAATTCATAAAATAAATAATTTAAATATAAGGTCACAATCACAATAATATTATCTTATTAAGTTATCTAAGCGTAAGATATTTTTAGAAGACTTAAATATATTTTTATCTCTTAATATGATAGTCGATTTATTTTTAGTTCCTCGAATTAAAATATAAACAAATATTTTTAAAAAATATATCTTTTTGAATTTTAAAATTTTTCTTTGTTTATAAATCAAAAATAATAACATATTTTCAAGTTTTACCATGAACATAAACAAATAATAATCCTTTAAAATTTATATTTTTCGAATTTTAATTTAAAATTATTTTTTCTTTAAATAAAGTAAAGATAAAAATAAATTTATTCTTATTTGAAAATACAAAAATAGAATAAAAATAAAAAAAATATTAGAGTAAAATAAATATTTATAAAATTATATATTTCTATGCAATTAATTAGAGGTACCACTTTTTTATATACTTTTATGGTGCTAATATATTGCTTCTTGAACCTATCTTTGATTCTAAAGACCATTTAAATTTTGTTTTCTCAAAATAAAATATTAGTAATAATTCTATTAAATTTATTTTTGTGATATACCTGTCATGTTCTTGTATGTAAAAATAGTATTTTTAATTATTATAATGAAGAAATAATCATTTTTAATCTCTTAACTCAAACAATATTAACAAATTTATAAGTTAGGTGTTGTTGCGTGAAAAGATCTGTTTTTGTATAAATTTGATTTTGACTTAAATATATTTTTAACTTAAATATGTTTTTATCTCTACAATGAAATTATTGTTTGTCTCTCCAGGAAAAATATTTTTAATTATTATAATTAAAAAAATAGTTATTTTTTAGTCTATTAACCCAAACAGAGTTAATGAATTAGTTGACGCGATTAACATATCTCAAGTATTGTAGCATAGATTTTGGTTTTTATAATTATTTTAAATGAGAAAATGATCGCCTGCACATTATCAAAAATAATTTACAAATCAAATCTTGAAAGATCTTACCCTGCTCCCATCCCCCAACCTTTTAACGAAAATTCAGAATTCAATTTGTAAATTTTGTTATAACGTGCAAAGGAGAACATCATTTTCTCCTTAAAAGGATTATGAAAAACTAAATGTACACCCAACACACGTCTTTCCATACAAAAATTGCTTAACATGCGATTTTTCAGCCACGTTAGTGGCTTCATTAACGGCATTTGAATTGAAAATTTTAAAAGACTATTTTTTAATTATATAACTAAAACATCATTTAAAGAAAAATAAATAAATTCACTTACCATCTAAAAAGATAAACAACATATTTAAATTAAAAACAAATTTTTACTTACATAAATCTTGTTATGTGATAATTATTTACTTGAGATTCGTTAGTTACATCAATAAATTTACTAATTTTATATTGAACGAGAGATTAAAAATGACAATTTTTTAATTATATGGAGTAAAAATATTATTTTTAATTCGGAAAATAAAAAATAAATTTATTCAATTTGAAAAATATAAACATATTTAAATCTTTTTATGAATTATTACTATGAATTAAATAAATATAAAATAAAATAATAAAATAATATAAAATCTATAATAATTTATAAAATACTACATTCAATAAAATAATATTTAACCAAATAATTTATACAAAATTCAAAAAAAAAAAAAAAAACCTAGGACAATCTAACTCAATCAATCACTTAAACCATTAGATCGAAAAATTATGCAAGTTGTGTCAGATGATTGAAAGATTGAATCAGTTAATCTAACAGAATCTATAGTATGTGAAACAAAAATCTAAAAAGTCTTAAAATTTCCCTTTTTTTCTCTTTGTTATTTATTTCTTAATTTCCTCGCGTTAGTGACGTGGGACTGCATCTATCTACAACTTTTTTTTTTTTTTAATTTCGTCCAATTCAGTGTTGTGAGTGCATAATATATATCTTCTTTCTTTTTCTCCTATTCACTTTCTACTTAGTTTTAACCTTTATCGATATAAAATGGAGTATGATTTAGTTAGCTAATATTAAGAGATTTTTATCATAAATTGAGATATATAGTTAGATTGTTTTTATTTATCAGGATTTGATTATATTTTAGAATAATATCTTTTAATTTTTGTAAAAAATTATTTTATTCTTTCATTTTTAAAATATTTATTTTGATTTTTTTAATTCTTAAATCTGTGTTAATTGTTCTTTTGAAGCTGTGATTATTTTTAATTTTAGGATATTACTTTATTTTATTCTTTTATCAATTCAAGATGAAAATTTTATCTCATTAAATCCATCAACATGAAAATTATAAAAAACTTATTTTTTACATAAATTTTATTATGTTTATAATTTTTGTTTGTTTGAATATTGACTGGATTTTATGATTTTTGTGTAAGTGAATCTAGTTAAACAAGTTTCATATCTTGAATAAAAAAAATTTGTCAAAATTATGACTCAAAATAAAAAATTATTACTATTTCAAAAAAAAATATTAACTCAAATTTAAAATTTAAATAACCAAAATAAATTTTCAAGATAAAAGACTAAAACGAATTTTTATAAAAGAGTAAAAATATATTTTAGCCTAAATTTTATTATATTTATTTTATCTTTTATTAGAATAAATTATTTAATGTGTTGCTTAATTTTTTTAGATATAGTTACATATTAATTATGATTGAACTTTTGTTGGTCTATATATAGACACTCGTAATAAACATTAAATGATTTTGGCATTTAGAGAAAAAAGTTCATTCTCCTTTGTGCCTAATCACTTATTATGTGCTTAGGTGAAATTGTGTGCACGGTGGTTGCTTAACATTGGTTATAGCAGTCCCCAAAGTTGTTGAGACTTGCTGAAAAATCCTACAATTATATATATTGACAGGAAAATGACTGAAAAGTTTAATATTTATTCAATTATAAATAAATTTAATATTATGTACGAACGAAGACTTGTATTTGAATTAAAATTATTGTCCTATTAGTATATCTATAATACTTTTAATTATAAAATTTTAATTTTAAAATTTGGCCCCCAATAAAAAAAATCCTGAGTATGCCCTTATATGTCACTGTGGGTAAAGGAAGACTGTAAAAAAGTATAGGTGAAAACATAAAAGGTTGCAAAGTTCAATAACTTGTCTATAGATAGATTCACAAATCATAATTAGATAAGTCATTTGATCTATGATCTCATCTAGTGACAGAAGACTTAATTGTTATAAGAAAATATGTATTACAAAAATAGCTTAATTTGATGCAGAATTAAGCGATTTTATTCTTTCACTATCGATATTTTGACGAAGAATTATTGGACGAATATGAATATGATCAATCCCATCCTCCATACAGTGTGCATGTAATGTTGAAAAGGTTCTTGGTGGTAATAGGAAACATTTTATAGCAAGTGTCAAGTGTAAGCACACAAGATCCAGGAAAATACAAGATGTGTTAAATCAGGAGAGTTATCCATCCTATAAACGGGAGACATATGCTATTTAACCGTCAAAGCCAAATTATACTTACATTTGTCCTCATCTGGCCATTGGCTTCATTTTGAAACCCTACGAAGTAACGAGTCATGGATTTATTATAATCTTGTCCTGATTATATTATTAAGTTGTCCCCTTCTAAAAACCAAAATGACGACAAAGTTGAATATCATGACATAGGCAAGCGGTGGGAAAGATTTAAGGAACTGGGTTTTGTTTTGGAGTGGGTCCAAATCACGGGCCCTAGAAACCAACATGATGATCAATGCAAATGGAACTGTGTAGGGCCCATTGGGCTGAGATGGTGGATGGGGGATCCCATCCAACTTTTAGGACGACGTGGCAAGAGCCCTTAGTAAGGGTATCTTGGGGGTCCAAATGTGGCACAAAGAGACAAATTGAATATACGACGCTATATCCCGACACACACGAATCGGAATTGGTGCACCAAAATTAATAAAAGATAGAGTTTCACCAATTCCGATACCTGCTAGCCATCAGACACATGTGATTGCAGAGCCAAAGACCCAAACCAGTATGAACAGAAAAGAACGCGCCTCTTTTCTCGATGGCCATGTAAAATTCCATTTCCACCCTCTTTTTTCAGTCAAATACTCTCTTCCCCCAAAAGAAAATCTAACTTTCACTGCTCATGTCCCTCTCTTTCCCACTTCTATGACCGCATTTTCCCTCCTCTCGAGTAACCATGATGTTTCATATTATTAAAAGTTTCAAACTTTATGAAATCAACAGCAATAATTATTAGTTGAACTAATTCTTTCTACCAGCACCTTGACCGCTAGACCAGGTTTAAAATACCCAATTATGTCCACAAAAACATTAGATTCATGAACCAGCAGCTTTTAAAGAAGTAATATCGATTATTCAGACCCCGAAAATAATGAAGTCAATGCAAATATGCACACAAGGATTAGATTTTGATCTGGCCTGGCTACTGGCTACTGGCTACTGGCTTTGGCTAGCTACGTTACGTTACATTCGTACATAATATACATATAGATAGGTCCAAGAGAAACATACACGGAAAAGCTCTGATTCTTCTTTGGCTTTATCGGAAAGAGCTTTACAGTTTACACTACCAAGGAAGAAAAAAGAGTCACTAAGCTAATGGCAGCCTCATGAGTGATGAGCTGAACAAACAAATCATGGTGCCCCACGACTCTACTTTTACTATTTTTTATTTTCCCTTCCAGGTAGTGCAAAATCCAATCTAATCTAAGTAATAACATTTTCCTTTTTACACACTGACACCACCGGAAGTAATATTTCTTCTACGTTGAATGGCGCTTGTCTTTGCCTTCATTGATCGATATCTCGTGCGACGGATGGCTCACGCAACGCGGTAGTTGAGAAGACTCGCACTCTGTTTCAACAAGTACACACAAACACTGCTTATAATTAACTAACTACATGCATTAAATGTCCATAAAGGAAATAATAAAAATTACAAAGTAGAAAATATATTACTACCAGGTCTGGAGGCATTGAAGGATCTCTTGCAGTGTAAAATGGCGCCTTGAATCCCATCCTGTTGCTGCAACAGCGAATCATCGCGTCGTTTCGAAGACACCAACGGAGCCGGAGCAGCCGCCACCGCCGACGACGCCGAACGGCTTTTCCCCAAATGTTTGCACACAACGCTGAGTCCTGCTGGAAGTTTTTGAGTTTGACCACTACTCTTCACGTTCGTTTCGCCGCCTTCTGGTTCCGCCGGTGCTTTTCCGGCGGAGTTTAAGCTGAGTTTGTCGGCGTAGCGGCGCGACACTCTAATGTAGAGAGGTTTCACCATTTTGAAATACTTTTGCATGACTTCCTTGGAGAAACGTTTCTCTTCGGAAGGTTGGTCCTTGTGGGTATGGGTTTTGGTCCCTTTGGAGCTGAAGAGGGAGACGATGGGGACCTCTTCCACTTTGAATTTGACGGTGAAGTGCTTCTTCTCTTTCTGGGCCTCCGGATTCGCGGCCGAGGAATCAGAGTCCTTGTCCGTGGGCTTGGGCTTCTTGAGGCCCAACATGAACACGCGAAATTTAGTGGCGGATTTTAGCAGGGAGGCGGTGAACTGAGGCTTGGAGTTAGGTTCGGAGAAGGAGGAAGGGTCCACGTGCACCAGCTTTCCCTTGAAGAACACATCGTCCGAAGGAGACACATCGCTACGGTCGTTGCTGGAAGGAGACAGCGTGAACTTAAACTCTCTCTCGCCGTCCGATTCTTCGATGTTAATATCTTCATCTTCATCTTCATCTTCATCTTCATCTTCATCTTCATCTTCATCTTCATCTTCATCTTCTTGTTGTTGGCTGTGGTTGGCGTTTGAATTTTCGTGACCGTCTTCGTCGGGTACGGTGAACTCTAAGTCGAAGAAGGGGCCCTCATCGTCGTCACTGCTGCTGCTGCTTTCGGTTGCATTTTCATTATCGACGGCGGTGATGATGGTAGTGGCGGCGGCGGCGCGTGAAGGGGGAGTGTCGGAGGCAGGTGGGATTCCGATAGCAGCAGCACCACCGCCTCTCCAGTATTTGAGCAAGGTGAAAGCTTCCATGGTTGGGAGAGCCAGTATACCCAAGTGGGCACAGAGTACTTTGCCTTTTAGACGGAGAGAAAGAGAAAGAGATTTGAATGGTGGGAGAAAAAAGGGAGAGAAAAAGGTTGATTTTTTTTTTGCTTAATGGAGTTTGCAATAGTGAGTGACAGTGGAAACAGAAAGAGAGAGAAGAGGTTTCCTTTGCTTTTATTATTTATTTATTAAAATTTGTCAGATTCCTTCGTTGCAGGGTAGTCATGTGAGCTCAGTCAGATAAATACGGAAGAAGGAAGATAGTAAATTTTGCAGGGGGAAATAGTGTAGCTTTTATTGCTGAATTCACTACGTGGGGGTATTCTATAGTATTCCTTCTAAATTATTCATTTTCTACTCTAGTACTAAGTACCTTACCTGCCGTATCGGTATCATGAAATCAAATCAAAGTGCGCGTTTTATGGACTTCCCTTATTTATTACTACTATTACTGGTGCCCCAAACAGAGAATGTAAGACTACATAACAATTAATCTGTTTAAAAATTAAATTAAACTAATATTCATATATAGTTGCACAATTTTTTTTTTATATTTTCACTCTATAGGATTTCATTATTATTTTTATTTACTATAATTTTCATGTTCAATCAATTTGTTATCTAGCCCATTAAATTTATTTTATTTTAAAAAAATGAGCTAAGTTAGATTTTAAAGACTTGTCAGAATGAAAACAAAATCTTAAGGTTTTAAGAATACTTAAAAAAATATTTATAAATTATTTATTAACAAAGTTTTTTTTGTTGCAAAACTCAAAATTTACCTTAAATATGAGCTTAATTTTAATTGAACCAAGTCCGCCGATTTTTGTCAAATGAGCTTAATTGTATGTTACTTTTTCAAGAACGCATTCTAGAAAGTGATTTAAAATGCTGGAAAATCATGAGAAGATGTCTGAAAAGTATATAATTAATGTTTTATACATGTAAGTTTTCGAATTATCTTAATAAAATGTTTATTGAAAAAATATTGTTATGTTCGAATTTAATTGATGTTAATATAATATTTAAAATATTTTTTGTCTACATTATAAAAATCATCTAAATTTATTTACTATTATTATTTTGATCTTTTTATGAAATTCACCCGTGCATAACACGTTTAAGAGACTAGTTTACCTTAAAAATGAACTTAATTTTTATCAACTGAACCAAGACCGGCGATTGCTCACCCTGTATACATGCTGCTTCATGAGGATTCGGACTCGACTCGGAATGTACTGTACGATTTACTTTTCCCCCCCAAAACATTGCCTTTCTGTGCTTTTTTCCCCTGTTATTTTTGTTCAATTTTTTAATGTCAAATAGGTAATGGGCGTGTTTATTTTTAGGTTTGAGATTCACATTCGGGATAAAATTACGTAAAAAAACAATATAAAAGTATATATACAATAAAAGGTAGGTTTCACGTTAGAAAAGATTTAGAGAAAAATAAACTTAGTTTTACAAAGTCTTTTTAAATGACATTTATATTATTTTTAATTAAAAAATACTTATCTTCCTTAATTTGTATAAAAAGAGGTGGTTATTTTATTAAATACATAAATAATGAGTATTTTCTTAAAAATTAAAAAAAAAAGTGAGTCTCATTTAAGATATTAGAAAAGGTGAGTATAGCTTCTTCAAAAATTTATAACCATTCATAGCTTATGAAATTATATATATATATATATATAATTATATCAGATCACTAGACTAGTTCCAAGTTATCGTAGAAAAGTTCATGGATAACCGTTGCATATAAAAAAAAAATTCTTAACTAATCTATTTAGTAATTTTCTTTTTTTTTTTTGTGCATATTTAGGTAATTTTCATACATACTTAGTATATAAAGTACTAGTTATATTTTTTTAAAGCTCTTGATTATAATACAAAATTATATTTTATGTAATGTCTTTTATTAAGCATTGAAAAGAATACTGAAATAATGTTTCAAAAGAAGACGAGAATAACTCAAATTGAGATCTCTGCGCTCCGATGGCTTGAAGCCCCTGTGAATATTATTTATGGTCTACGAAAGATGCTATGTAGCAGTTGAACCAAGAAAGTGAAATTAAAAACTGGACGAAAGGTGGGCCTCCCGTATTATTAAAAACAAATGGATAACTCACATGCTGTGCTCACTCATGGTTTTGGCGGGGTAGGTCCAAACCTTATTTTTTTTAACCAAACTGGAACATTTTTAAAAATAATTACCAAACTAGGATATATATAGTATTGAAGTTTATGTTGGAAAGGACCTTATTTTCTGTCGTTTTACTTTAGGCACAATTTCGTTTGTACCCATGTAAAATGTTACGTGGATTCTGTAAAATTGTATTTGATTTCATACGTAACACATTATTTAGTCCCAACCCATTACTTTCCTGCCAACATAAATTCATAATATCTTATAAACCATTTTACTAAACACCATCATGTGATGGAAGTCTCAGCACTCTAGCTCTCTGTAAATACATCAATCCTTATTTTACTCTTTCGATTCATATTACTACAATATATATATATATATATATATATATATATATATATATATATATATATATATCTGATTTTTAGAAATATTTAAAATGTTATAAAAATATAAAAGTATTATTTATTAATTTTGATAATATTTTAATAAAAATTATATTTGAGTCATATAAAATATTATTAATAACATTTTTATTTAATAAATATTATTAAAAATAAAAATATTATTAATATTTTTATAATAAATATTATTAAAAATGATAAATATAGTTGTAAATAATTTGGCTTAAAGAATTGAAGTATGAAAAAATTGATTGAAATCGATTTATAGGATTTCAAGATTTTGGAGTCAGATACAGCTAAAATGAAATAGATAGGATTGTCATTGTCTTTTCAAGTTGAGTCGACATGAAGGAGTCCAAGAGTAGGAAATAAAAGGACAAAGGGTTCACTGAAAAAAAATATATCGAGGTGGTTTTCCTGAAAAGAAAAATAGTTCTTCAATATAGGTATTGAAGATCAAGAACAATACATGCATGGTCCTAATTAATAATTATGAGACTTAAGGTTGATATTCAAGATGAAAGACGTATGAATTCTTATTTATTTATTTAATGCACTCTTTTTTACCTTCCTTTATTTTGATAAAAAATTAATATAGTCAAATCTTAAGACTACAAATTTAGAATCTAAATAGAGATAATTTACTTTCCTAGTTTCTTAATCTAGAATTTTAACTATTATTACTTTCTTAACATAAAACAACCATGTTAGTAAACCCGTTATCCTGCACTTGTTTGTCCTTCAATTTTTATTTTCTATTTACAGGTATAATTACACCTACTTTTTTTTTTCTCTCGTTGCTTTAAACATTATTTAATTAATGAATTTATAGTTTATAATTGTTTAAATGAAAAAAATAACAAATATCGAATTTACCTCAAGCTGTAGTGTGGGTCCAAGAGTTGAAGAATGAAAGGAAAAGTAAAAAAAAAAAAAAACGAAAAAGAAAGAATGTAGAAATATGATAGGTGGGCATTATGAGTGTTAATGAATGGTTTCATTTTATAGTAAAATTGAAATCGAATTAACTATATTTAATTAATTTAAAATTAAAAAATTATCATTCCGAACCTACTATAGGTTATATTTATTTGGTTTGTGTTATTGAGTTATGAAGCTTTTTTTTATTATATTTGAAGTTTTTGTTTGAATTTATTATCTATTTTATATAATTTTTAATTTACATTAATGCAAGATAAAATATTTTTTTATTCTTTAATTGTTAGTTATTTATATTATTTAATTTTTAATTTTCTTATAGTTATTTGTTAATATATTTCATAAATTCTTTTATCTAAAATATAATTAAAAAATTACATAATAAATATGATCAAGACATGTAAACATATTAGGTAAGATTGTAAAAACAAAAAAATAATGAAATATAAATAAAATACAAATATAGAAAAAATTAAGTAATTAAATTTAAAATATATTAATGTAAAATTTAAAATTTGTTGATCAGTTCACCAGCTGGTTTGAGTTCAAAATAAATAAATGTAATATTTAAATAAATTATAATTACTTTAATTTAAATTATCCAATTCACATTCGATCAACAATGAGAATTGTTGGTAAGAGAAAGTGACGTAATTCTTCTCGATAATTATGAAAGTTAAAATTACTTTTAAGAGTATATATATAAGAAATAAATATTTAATTTAAGATCGATAAAAAATAATTAAATTAGATCGTTTTAATGAATAGCATGATAAATTTAAATTTTATTTTAAAATATTTATAAAATTAAATATTTTAAGTGATAGTTGTATTTAATAACATTATTTATAATAAAAGATATCAAACAACTTATCAATAAGTATATTTAAAAGTAGATAATATTTCTTATAATTAAAAAAATATTCTTATTATTTCTACCGAGGTAGTATATATAATATAACTTATCTATTCTATAAATAGATGGGTACAATTTATATTTTGGCTAATATCTAATTTAGACACCTTTGGAGCTCATTATTTGTATCTAATATAAGGTCCCATAATAAAAAATGGTATAGAGACATTGAGAAGGATGGTCCCACAATATTAGTTTTCAATTTTGTATATTTTCATTCCAAATCATTGTGGAAATTAAATTCAGATACCATCGGTGGATATAACCCGTCGAGTGAACTACGTAAATTTTCTGTATCTTTATGTGTTTCAGTTCCCTTTGTACTTCGTTTCTACATTTTATGTTTTTCGCATTCCTTTTTTACTACATATATATATATATATATATTATTTATTTATTTATTTTTTGCATTCTTCTCTGGTTTTGTGTCTTTTATGTTTCCTTTGTGCTTTATCTTTGCCTTTTAAGCTTTTTGCATTTGTTCTTTGATTCTTTTTGCATTTGCTCACTTTTCTTCTCATTTTATGTTCTCCACTTACTATTATCAATGGTTAATGAAAGTGGGAAGTCTGGAGTGAGAAGTATACTAAAGAAAAAACAACAACTTATAACTATAAATAAATTAAAAAATAATAATAAAAATTGTGATAAAAATAAAATACATACATAATAAAATTTAAAATTAATTATAAATTTAAAGTATTTTCTAATCAATTATTATAAACTCCATTTATACTATAACATATACTTCCTCAGTTCGGAGAAGTTAAATGATTTAATAGAAAAAATGGCTTGCATTTAATAAAAGAATGAATTTGCGGAAGAGGTTGTTGTTGCATACCTGCCATGTGATATTTCTTTTTTCTTAGGCATTTATTTACGCACGTTATCTCAACCTAAATCGCAATATAGAGTCGAAATTGTTTGTGTTTTGTAATCCAAATTTCTTCTGATAAAGGAATAAGAAATGTAGAATTGAAACCGACTTGGTCAGTAGAGTGTAAAAATCGACTCAGCACAAATGAAGTCGGGTTCGAGTAGACTCATTCAAAATGTTGAGACCAACTCGACAATTGGAGTCATTACCGGCATTTTTATTGAAAATATTAGGAAACTTTGGGTGGATAAGGCTGGTCTTGAATAAGAGAATAAGCTCGAAAGTCGGTTATACGTAAGGATCATTAGATATTCCAACACGCCTATCACAAAATAGTTAACCTAACTAGATACATGGATGAAAATGATTCTTACATTGTGGTCGATACCTTTCAAAGAATGGAGTATATTTACAAGGGATGCACGTACCATTATTTTGGAATTTTTAGGATGAACAACTTAACAAAAGTCGTCTCTTACTCCTATGTATCTCCTACTACAATAGATCAGTCAAAGTTTATGTAGTTTTTAAGATCAAAGATCAGACGATGGGAGCGGCCAAGACCATTTCGACCAAGTTCAGGTGCCGACTAGGTGTCGACAGGGTTAGCATGTCAAACGACACTCAATGGGTGTGTGTCGAGTGACAGATTCAAGTCTGCCCAAAGAGATTGGCTCTAGGCCGGTCTCGATTTCAACAATATAGGGTCGATTCGGGACTGACCCACAGTTTGCAGTATTTAAAGGTTAAGTGTGAATGTGAGTTTAATGTAGCTTAATGAAAGTGCACAACAAAGGGTTCTTGTAATCTTACCTCGTATACTCATCTGTTTGCCAACAACGGTGGATAAGTACTTATTCCCCTTACTAACTATCCTTCCATGACAGGTTCTTTCCAATGCTCCTTTTCTCTCTGTATCTTTACTCCACGATCCTCTTTGTGACTCACTCCACTATACTTTCACTCTCAACTTTCCAACCATTTTTCTTTCGACCTTAGGGTTTTTTATAGGTGCATTCGCCATCATTGCAGATCTTTAAGGATATCCTCCGCCATTAATGTGGTAACTCTTCCCCATGTCCATTTAATGCCATGATGTCTTCCGAAGGTTTTCCTTGATTAATGCAAGCGACCTTTACATTAAATGTGGTGGTGACCACTTCTTCCCTAGTTTTGAATGCCTGGACGAAAAGTTACTTCTGCATCCCTGCTTCGTCTGTAGGGTGATAATCTTGGGGTGGCTTCTTCCAGAAGTTACTATTGACACACGCCTTCTCTCATTTGTACCTATCTGGAACACACGGATTCTATCAACCCACACTTTTCCAGTCTCATTTTTTTATCATTTTCCTATTTTAGAGAGAACAATCACTTACAACTTTTTTTTTTCTTTTCTCTTTCCAAAGTCGATAAAAAATTGGGTTATCACACACATTAACTAGATTTTAGTTAAATTATAGCATATTTCTGAAAAAAAATAATAAAGTTGCTCATGTTTCGAGATAATAATCATCCTATCATCCAATCAGGTACTTTTCTTTTTTATGGATATTGAATAAAGTACAGATTTGCAACAAAGGCAGGATTCCGGTAACATTTTATATTTGATTATGCATACATTGTATATAAGGTGATAACATGATTAAAAACACCGAAAATACAAGTCTCTTAGCAGCATGTGAAAAGTAACCTTAAGGTAAAAAAGGATTTAAAGATTACCTCAACTCGACAAGTTATTTCCAAATCCTCAGTTTAGTCAAAAAGTCTCTAAAACCATTGTTTTTCCATATTTCACTACTTACTAAAATTATCGATAAAAAAATTCACGAAAAAGTAGCTGCCATAGCAACATCATAATTAATTCATGCTTTGACATTTAATTCCTATTTCAACGCAAACCAGTGCAATCTAAACCGTCGGTTTAGTTTTCAGCAAAACAAGGAAGAGTCCAAACAAGTCCAATATACAAGAAGAAAAGGATTGAATGGATGCTTTTGGTTTTGGGGAACTGATGAGGGAACCAAAGCCATCTAATCTTGAAAACACTTAATGATAATGATGGGATGGGGTAAGCCGAGATGGTCTTATGTGAATGGAAAAGTTAGTAATATATTTTTTATATTTTTGATTGAAATATATTAAAATTATATTTGTATTTATAAAATTTTATCTTAATTTTATAATTTTAATAAATTTTACTTAATAATAAAATACATCTTATAATGAATATATTAAAAAATAGATAGTAGCACTCATCTCGTGGGAATTTCGGTTTGATTAGATTTGCTACCAACTAACTACCGTTTGATCTATGGATCATCTTCTACCCCATATTTACATTTTAATGTTACCATTTTTCTCTATTTTATGTTAATGATATTAATCTGAAGGGAAAGGGATCCCAGAAAGGGGTATAATGCCACTCCGACAAAGGAAAACCAAAACTAAGAAAAGGTTCAATGCAACTTGAGCCTAGCTGAAATGATTACCAATTATTAATTAGAGTTATTGCATGGGGATCTGTTTGGAGTCTCGGGATCGCAATAATCTTTTTCTATTAAGTTGAATTTGTGACCATAGAAATTATGAATGTTAAAGAAGATTTTGATATTGAAATCGCCCATGAAGAATATAGGGCGATGATTATTCACACTCGTATCGTATTCACACTTGGATTATTCCATGATTTATTAATTTGTTTGGAGAAATTCAAAGGATTGATATTTTAAAAGGAAAAACTCTACTGTTATTTAGGGAGAGTCCTTAAAGAATATATAATTAACATTTGCTGTGAACTTGTAAAGAGTTTGTGGCGGAATTATTTAATTAAACTTGTGCAAAAGGAAATTTCTAGTTAATTTTTCTTGCACCCGTTTCTCTACTTTTTTTAATTCTGCAGGTTAAACAAGGAATACAAAACTAAATTATAATATAAATTTTTATCATAAAATATTCAGTCTATCATACTTTTTAAACATTCAACATTTAGGAATTAAAAAAATTGTCAATTCTCACACTTGAACGATGACCATACATGTGTGAACAAACAATCAATCATCTACACCACCTAAATATATTTGATATAAATGTAACAGAACTATTATATATAAAGTTCTTGTTAAATAAATTAAGGAATATTTGGAGTACAAGCAACGGGTGACATTGTGTTATCGTTTGTATAGACCAAAAAAAAAAAAAAAAAATCAATTATTAATAATATTATTTTAATGCTAACCGATAATTTATACTTAATATTATTTGCAAAAACTTTGAGTATTATTTAAATAAATTAAAAGTAAAAATATATTTCAATTAAATAATTAATTAAGAAATATAACTATTAATTTGAACTTAATTTCATAATACTAACATTTCACTTATGTCATGCACATAATTTATCTTTAACAATTTGATCATTTATTTTTTTATTTATTTTATTTTTAATATAAAATTATAAAATAATTTGATATTGAATGTTAGTATTAGTTACAAAATATTAATATTTTAAAATTAATATAAAAAATAAACAATAATTTAAAATTTTGAAATAGTTTTATGTATAATAAATAATTTCACAAAATTTAAATTTAATTAGTATGTTAAATTTAAATTTAAATTTATTATAATAATTAATATATTAATTTTAATATACTATTCATATACTAAATTTAAATTTAAATTAGGTTAAATTATATTTTTTTAATATACAAAAATAGATTGGGAAGATTTAAATTATTTGCGAGCATTGTTTATAATTTTTTATATTAATTTTAAAATGTTAATATTTTGTGTCTTGTACTGACACATATATCAATTGGTGATTTTTTTTTTCGAATTTTATTTTGAAAATAAAATAAACAAAAATTGAACGACCAAATTGTTAAATATGAGTGATAATGTTAGTACTATTATAATTTAAATAAATTTTAATTAATAATTCAATTGAACTGTATTTATATTTTTTTAATTTATTTAAACATTGACAAGTAGATCCTTCAAAAGTACAAATAACAAAGAATAAAATGTAAAAAATCAGCCTTCTTAAAACATTAACGAGTTAATCCTTGCTAAGTTTGAATCATACAGAATAAGATATGAACTTAACCATATGTATAAATCTAATCTTATAATGACAAGTACAATTATATCACCTAAAAACACAAACTAAAACCACAAATAGAGTTAATTAATCTTAAAGGCATCTCAAAGGTAAATTGGCCACAAGTTTTGATCAATAGTACAAAGTCTTGAATTAAATCTCGAATGTGCCAGTAAGTACAAGGCTCAGTTTTTATTAGCTACAAGTGTGATGTCTAGCTTTAAGTTTCGAACCAGTTATTGGTACAAGGTTTGATTCATGACAAGTCAGTTTGGTTAGTTATTTCATTGTCTAAAGTTAAGAATTGATGCATCCTACAAACACCCAAGAAGCAAAAATTGTAACTAGACCTTCTCGGATATGGGCCAAGCATACACCAAAATTGGGTAAAACATAAGGAAAATACCTTTGACACTTTTTTATTGTTTCCTGACAACTTTCTGATTGCTTTCTGCGAGCCTACAGCCTTTTTTCGTTTAAGATGAATTTTCCAATTTAAATATTAGATATATATATAATTAATAAAAAAAATGAAAGCTTCTCGAGCAAGCCAATAAAAAGGCATTTTTACATGTAAACGAAAACTAGCACAGTAAACTTCATTTTGCTATTAATGTGCACTTCCTTTGGTGGAATTGGTCGACCATTGAGTCCATACTCCAGTGCCACAACACAAGGAAACAAAAAATGAATATAATAATAATATACATTATTTATATAATAAATATAATAATATAATTTATATATAATATAACAAGTATAGTTATATATATTAATATACATAATATAATATATATATATATTAATGTATTGTAATATATATAACAATAAATATATTATAGAAAATTTATATTCAGAATATTATTTTATATATATTTATAAAAATGTAAATTTTAAAAGTATACATTAATTAAAATATTAAAAATTAAATAATTATCATACAAATATTTTATAAAGAAATATTTGAATAATAATTATAATTTTAAAAGTTTTATATAATTATTTATAATTATGAAAAACAAATACATAAATAAAATAATATATAATTTAATTAAAATATCAAAAGTTATAATTTTTATAATTAACAAATTAAATATTATTTTAAAAAAATTATATAATTTTATCACTTGAATATAATTTATATCTTATGACATTGTTATTTAGTGTGCGACCAAATTTAATCACATGTCCTGTTGTTAATGTTTGCATGATGATATGAATTGAGTCAATGCAATTAGCGGAAGACTGACTACAAACATAACGATCCTGTTTCTCATTTTTTGATCGACTAGGTGATTGCCGATAATGAATTTTCTCTGTTCTGGGTGGGTCGTTGGTGCAACTTTTTGACTTCGTTCTGCACAGGTAATGAAATGCTTCTTTATCAAAATTGACATTCACCTTCAAATTTGATTAAAATACTATTTTGAGTTTATGCACAGTAATATTGTGATGCGATGTGTATCTGTATATTTGGGAAACATCTTTTGATTTGTTTGACGTTGTGCCGCTGCTTTATAAAAAGTGCCAAGTCAAGTATTTTACTTTAATATCTCTAAGCTTACATTGACGTTTCCATGAATTATATATACTATTGATAATTTATTGTGTTATATTTGGATATCGACGTTTATACATGATTTTCTTATTCAGAAGCAAGTACTTTTTAATTCTGAAAGAAATTTGGATTTTCCCCGTCGAAACTCGAAAAATTTGCTTTATTGGTTAGCACGTTGTATCGTGGTCGATAATGATCAGCAAAGATCGAAGGAGTCAACATTGAATTGCTAGCTTACGCTATGAAGTATTGAATCACTGACCTGTATTATCTATTGTACATAAAGGCAACTTCAACCATGGTCATGATAATAATGCCACTAAACAATGCCTCGTCTTTCATTGACCTACAACAAACTATGAAGGCACCATTGTTTGGGTCTAACATAAGCTGCACATTTAACTACAACAACAATATTCACAGCCCACGGGAAAATACCAAACTTGGCTAATAATACTTATACTCGAGTACATATGAAGCAACTAGATACTACTAGAAATTATACAGAAAGTGTATATGTATGGATGCTTTGATGTTTGGTTCATCATAGAACTAGGAAGGATTCAGCTACAAATTCTTTCTTCCCTCATAGGAAGTAAGATAACTGCTCTTGCTTCCTTGAGCCACCTTCCCCATACAATTCATTCCACTGCTTCAACTCATTCATTCCAGCCCCCTCAGCTGCGTAGCTTGCGGCAACCTGCGTGGTCAAATCAAATATCATGTTTCCAAAAAGCAGAGAAACCAGTCATACAAATTCATTCATTCAAGCCATATGATGCTGCTATATAAAAACGAGTCCTACTTGATTCTTAGCCTGTTTGAAATCCTGTGCGTTCAAAGGTCTAAGGGTAATAACTCTTTCCTGTTGAACTTCCCCTTCTGCATCCACACCAGCTTGTGCATATCTTGCTGTAGATTGATTTCCCTGTACGTCTTGGACATTCTTATTCTGTCCTTCACCATCCTTCTTCTTTTTCTCCTTCCGGAAACAAAACGACAAATATATCGGCATGATATGATGATAATCATATATATAATAATAATACGATTGCAAAGTTACCATAGTCTTTAGCCTCTCTTGCTGAATTAACTCTCTAACAGGCCTGTAAGCAGCAGTTGTGCACAAGTTCTGCATTTAACAATTAGTGACAGTCAAAAATGCGTTACGCATCGGAAGCTCAAAATATTAAAAATATTTCTAGGTTGTTACATTACATCCGTAGTAAAATGGTTAGAAAATTGTATAAACCTTGAGATCACTTCCGCTGTATCCTTCTGTCATAGTTGCGACTTCCTTATAGTCAAATTTGTCGTCCACCTTCTCTTTTGCCAAAAGAGTCCTCAAAATCTTTTCCCTGTTCCCCACACATGGCATCCCTACCATGATTCTGTTAATAAAACATGAGCATTATTATAGTAAGTAAAGATTATCAAATATTTGGATTTTTTTTTTTTTTTTTTGGTTTTCACCAGGTATCTCTACTAATTCCTTTCGATACGTAGATATTACGTAAGTGAGTTTTGTCTTTTTCAACAAAGTCATTTCCATATACATGGTCAGGAGCTAAATTCGTAACAATATGCTTATGGAATTTCACTATTTACTAACTATGCTAGAAGTTGTTGATTTGAGGGTATTCAAGTTGTCACAAACATATATACATTGCTATCTCATCTGATTTTCCCTCCCTCGATTTAAATTTAGAAACATAAACATAGATGGAGAAAGCAAGAAGTAGTAGAGATACCTCCTTTCAAATCTTCTAATTATTGCTTCATCGAGGTCAAAAGGTCTATTGGTTGCAGCAAGAACAAGGATGCGCTCCACGGGATTTGTGATAAGTCCATCCCAATGAGTCATAAACTCATTCTTTATTTTGCGCATGGCTTCATGCTCTCCAACTCTGGTCCGCTGGCCGAGCATACTATCAACCTCGTCAACAAATATGATAGTGGGGGAGACCTTGGCTGCCAGTGTGAATAAAGCACGAACATTCTTCTCATCTTCACCAAACCATTTAGAGGTGATGGTAGACATGGACACATTAATGAAACTTGCTCCAGCTTCGTTTGCAATGGCCTTTGCCAGCATTGTCTTCCCGGTGCCAGGAGGCCCGAATAGCAATATTCCTCTGCAAGGCTTTAGAAGGCCTCCGCGAAAAAGGTCTGGCCTTCGAAGAGGAAGCATAACTAGTTCCTGAAGCGATTCTTTGGTCTCATCTAAGGCACCCACATCAGAGAACTTTACACCAATCTCGTTTGCTGGTATTACCTCAGGCCTTATTCGCTTCTCAAACTCATTATCCGGGGGAACTTCCTGCAAGTCATGTGAATATTTCTATAAACCACTTTCAGGCATGATTTCAATACACTATTATACAAAGGAGTAGGCTTACAGCTTTGGCTGCAGGAACTGCATTTTCACCGTCTGTTTTTGCCACTGAAGTTGATGTGTCTGCTTCAGCCTTTACATCAGCAGCAGGATTGGCTGACTTTGTTTCTGGTTTCTTAGCAGCTCCTTCTTCTCTTTTCTTTTTTATGCAGATGATACAAAAAAGAAAGTAGAAGAATACATATCATATTAGTACCTGGTAAGAATTCGCAACTTAATGCACATTCATGGCATGCAGAGCAAACCTCAGACTTTACTGATTGGGCTTCTAATTTTAATGAATCTCCTCTTGCACTGAATTTCCCCTCCTGGAATATACTCAATGCATGGGACAAACTGTTTCACAAACAATAAGTAAGTACATTAAATTTAGATAGGTCGTGTAATTGAAGTTGCCAGTCTCACCTTTTGCATGGAATAACCAATTTCCCATTTCTGTATTCAGGATCTTTGCTATTCATTAAATGATAAGAAATTGCCGACACGATAATCTCTTCTATATAGTTACTGAGAATCATTGTATCTGACACACAGATGGAATCCAGGTCATGACAATCGAGATCATTGGCTGCAAGCACTTCCATGATATGGTTCCTGTTATCCTGAATCTGTATCGTCTTCATCTCCTCTTCAAATTGAGACTTCCAGCTCATAAGATAAGATTCATCTTCTGGGGGGCTGATTTCTATGTTGTAGGGGAAGAGATAAGCAAGTCTCTCATCCACTTCTTTGTATTCACTACCAGAATCCAGAACACGTGAACCAAGAATCAGAATTGGTCCATGTAATTTATTCAGCATTGTCTGGAATAGATTATAGATCCTTTGTGATCTATGCAACAACTTGTCAGCATCCCTCAAATACAGAACAATGGGATAGGTTTTTGAAACAAAAAGTAGAACCTGCAGGTGAAGTTTTCACTTATCAAATCAACGATCATGTGAAACCTTGTTCAATTCCAGAAGACAAGTTAATGTTAAAGCTAAAATCTGCATATAATAAAAAGAGTTATTCTTTTCTTACGAATCATTTTTTCTATCTCTCCCTCTCCCTACCTTGTAAAGAGTTTGTATGAGAAGCTTTTCATCAAAAGGCCAGCTGGTTATGTGCTTCTGAGGAGCTGAAGGTATATTGAATGATATGAAGAATCAGGAGAGAAAATGAACAAATGAGGATGGCAACAGCGTGATTCAAAACTGATGAGTATGACTTTATTTTACATTGTGCCAGGGCTCAGTTTAAATAAATTTTTTAACAAATAAAATGGATCAAAACGGTAAATGAGTAATATATATATATATATATATGTGTGTGAAAATCAACTTATCTACTTTCTAACATTTAGAAGTGTACTCATTTAACTTTTTCATAAATTAAAGTATATAAATTAATTTACCTTTCTAATTTATGTTATTTCTTTTCTTCTCCTGCAAGTGTATATTATCCAATGACCCTACTTTTCACTCTAAAGGATTATGAATCTAACTTGTGTACTAAGCCAATCCCATAAACAAATAAACTGTAACACCATATTAGAAAGCTTCACTTTGACGTATGTGTAAATGTACTTAAAAAATATGGGTTCGGTTTTGTAGTGATGACATTGTTTATCCTTCTTTTTTTCTCAAATTCTTGCTGCTGGCATTCATAGCATTCCTAAATCAGGTTCTCTGTACAGAACTAAATCTCCAGCAGATGGTAACAACTAAAAAGTAATCAAGGAAAACCAATATTTCTAACTGATCTTTTTAAATGTTTTCGTGAAGCAACCTGAATTTGTAGGATTGCCTTGCGAAGCAAAGCTACTGATATTTGCAGAGGCAGACGCATTCCTACGAAGCTTAGGAGGATTAGGAGATCCTTCAGCCTCCCTGCAAAAGATAAAGTAAAAATTCAGATATATAATAAATAAATTATATATCTTCTCGTAGTCAATTGATAAACATCAATTCTTCTTACACTAACCGGAGGTCCACTCCACTGCGTTGCCTGTGGAATTTCCCTGCAAATAAAAGTTCCTGGTTAGGACTTAGGATATGGTTTTTATGAGTTGTTTAACAAATGTGCATCAGATGGAATACTATAATGTCCCAGTAAAGAAAGTAACCAGTAGCTATTAGAACTTGACAACAAGCGTAACAACCACTGCTAAAGCTACTTGTACCCGCCTAACCTAACCCATCTAGAGCCTGAATTTCTGCACCATGCTTTCATCAAGTAGAAACAAGAAAGTAATCAGCATTTACTTTTCTCCTAATAAAATATAAACAACTTATTCTTCAAATCATGTATCAAAGATTAATAAAGCATTTAGCTATTATGAAGTAAGTTGTTAGCCCTAGATCAGAAAATGTTGATCAAATTGTACCTTTAAGTTCTTCCCTCTGTGGAAAGATTGAAAATGAGCCAAATAGGTCAGATATCCGCTCCAAAGTTGACTCTGAAGGAGACCTTTTGAAAGACTGTAATCAGAACAAAGGAAAAAGAATGGCGGGAAACCCGAATGTAAGGTCAAGAAAGGATGAGATCTTCATGTATGATGCTTAGAAGTAAAAGTAATAAAAGACAAAGCTTACAGATTCCTTGATGGCAGGACCATATCTACTCTGAACCTGCACAGATGACAAAGCAACCATTATGGACTATAATTAACTTGAGAAAGTATTTACAATTAAATGGCAGTAAAACTTTTGACACTCGTGACTCACCTTCAATGAAAAGTCAGTTAAATCTAAGAGAAGCAACTTTGCCTCAAAGTAGTGAGCTAAAGCCTTGGCAAGCACTTGTTGGTAAAGTTCTGTAAGACATGAAGGTGAAAGTGAAAACATTAAGGTTATGAATCCCTCATCAGGAAATAGCATATTTATATTTCAACAAACCTGCTGGCCCTGAAAGCAAAATAGTCCGGCTTGCAGGAGCAAGATTCCGCGTATACTTAGAAACCTCGGCATGCTTCAAATGGACATAGGCAGCACTTGTTAGCAACACCCTTGTCTGCTCTCTGTCGTCACGTATACAATGGGAAGGCTTATATCAGAACAGAGATTCAAATTTTAATTAATTAAAACAAGTTATTTGGCCAAATTAACTTTTCATGAGTCTATCAACCATGGCATGTCTTAGAAATAGTATGGAGTCAACTCTTCCCTTTCAACAATTGTTGAAACTTGTATCACACGTACATCACTTCAAGTGAGTACGTGACTCTTCACGATTCATTAACAAATATCATCTAAGCTTGTCTCTGCCACGTGTAACTTGTTGACGGGCACGAGATAACTTACAACATACTCTCGGACTCGGTTATAAAGACAAAGAAAAAAATTAAAAAAAAAAATCTTGAAATTTTAGACAAAAGTTATAACAACTAAATCATGATTTTCTAGAAACACAAAATTTAGCGATAAGATAGTCATTCTAGAATCAGAATAATAGAAAGTTGGAGAATATTGAGTATGTTTATTTCTATTTTATTTTTAATTATAAAGTTCGCACATTCTTTTCAAAAATTTGAAAGAGAAACAGAGAAAACAAAAAAAAAAGTTATGTTTACTACTTCTGTATAAATCTTTAAAAATAAGAAACAAATTAAAAATAAAAACAAAAATTATTTTCTCAAAATAAACTAATCTTGCACACTTAACGTCTGTTTTCTTCTATTTTATTTTTTATTTTGTTTAGATTAAATTATATTTTGATTCTTTAATTTTTAAAAATTCAATTTAATCTTTTACTTATTTTAAGTTAATATTGTTATTTTCAAACAATGATAGTTTGTTTTTTATATAATTTTAAACTTTTTATTCAATCAAATACAAAATTGTTTCATTATATTTATTTATTTGAAAATTATAGAACAATGACTACAAAATAAAATAAAAATTACGTAGAAGTAAGTCTATAAATAATTTAAGAACTAAGAAATCTGGCATCATATAATGAAACTTATGATTATGATTATGATTTTGTTTTATTGAATTGAGTTGTATAATTTGATGTAATAAGATGATGTAGAAAAAATATATGAAATGAAGCATTAAATATGAATAGGAGGATGCGTGTTTGAGGAGAGAGAATACTAGGAAAAGAGTAGAAAGGTAAAATGTTGTTGTGGGAATAGAGTAGTGTACCTAAGATAATAAGGGAATTGATCAAAAGTTACGTTGCTTTCTCTGCCATCGACAACAAGTCGTAGCATTTCGTGCTCGACGTTCTCGGGAGTAACGCCCTTTGAAGATGAATCTCCCCATTTG
The DNA here is from genome assembly GCA_025330945.1 of Mucuna pruriens. Taxonomy (NCBI): domain Eukaryota; kingdom Viridiplantae; phylum Streptophyta; class Magnoliopsida; order Fabales; family Fabaceae; genus Mucuna; species Mucuna pruriens. The sequence goes on along the minus strand of JAENHJ010000531.1, from coordinate 2,319,425 downwards.
TTAACGCCTGGTCCAGAAGCCAACCCAATTCCCACTCCCACTCCCACCCCAATACTCAGCGCCGATAACAAAAGGTTTTTCTGTTCCATCACTGCAAATTATTCTCCCTTTTACACCAAATTAATATCTTCTATTTCTATTATGCTCTTTTATTTTTTGAATGTAACCGCTAAACTGAATTTGTGAATCCCCGACATGAGAACAAAAAAATAAGAACGAAGAAATATTGAAAGAGAAACAGGGAAAGTTGTTTTTTTAAGGAACCGTATGTGCGTGTGACCGTACTTGTTTGAGCGCGAAATGAATGGATCAGGAAAGAGAAGTTTGGTTAACGGCCGATTGAGGGCACATTCCCGCTATTTGTGGAGCGACACTGCTGACTCATATTTCTATTCTCTTACGTGTCCTTCTTTTAATGCTCTAACACTTTTCTTCCTTTATTGCCCTTCCACTTCTTTATTTAAAACGTTATTCTACATTATATTCCCTCTTCAATATTCTATAATGCAATTAAAAATAAAGTACTTAGAAATATATATCTTTTTTATTTTTTATTTTTCCCTTTTCCCCTTCCACTCCTTTATCTAAAAGGCTATTTTACAATATATTTTTTCTTCCATATTTTTATAATGCAATGTTAAATTTTGTTGACATACCAAAACTTGTTTGATTTGAACGGAGGAACTAGACCCTGAACGGGAAATGAGGAGGGGCAGAGCACTTGGTACGGAACATTGATTTACGGGGTGGGACAATGCATCATGTAATTAAACAAGTAGGTTCTTTCATTCATTCAGTACTGGCACACTCTCCTACGTGTACAGGGGTCGATTAAATATCTGTGGCACAAACATATGTACAGAAACGGAATCTGCTTTCATTGGTACATGAAGATCCACCATGTCTATATGGAATATTGCAGTGGCGCCATATCTGCAACTTTTGGATCTCGATTTTCGAAAGGAATATTGGACGTGTTGGATGAACATAATACTCCGTAACTCATATTTTATTGTAAGTATACATTCGAAATTTGAATTATCCATTCTTCATCCAATGGTGTCGTACATGATTGTCTGAATCCATGAAATTCAATTCCAAATCCGCAACTGCATGGAATTGCCTCCCAAGTGGAACTAATAAGTATTTGGTGGTATTTTTTTAATTTAAATAAAATATAAAATATACAAATTTTAAAAATATGTATAAACAAATCAAATAAATTCATTACGAATATAAATAATTTAGATTTAAGAAGAACAATAATATATGTAAGGTAGAAATAATAATATAAAATAATTAATTTGATAATTAAAAATTAACATAAAAGATTGAAATCAAATAATAATTTGATTTTTTAAATGTTAAATAATAATAAAGTCGCGTGGTAAAAGAAAAAAAAAAGATAATATAATGAAAAAAAAGTCATATGTAAGAGTAAAACTGACTTATAATTTATGATTGAATTGATCACATACTCTTACATGTTATATATCTTAAAATAAATATTTTATTTTAGAATTAATTAAATATATAATTTAGTTTGTGTTACATATCATGTTATCATAAGCTCAATGCTTTATTTTTCGTTTATAACTACTGAGATTCCTTGAAATTTACATACTATATAGTTTAAGAAAGTCGAGTACAGAGAAGGAAAAAGAAGGGGAGAAAAAGGAAAAAGAATACAACTTTTATTTAATATGACTAAAGTATATGAGAGTAGGGAAAATAACTTATACTTTCCGTCTTCTTATCAGACTGTAAGAAGAATAAAGGCAAAATAAAATAATTTATTATTATATTTTATTTTATCAATATAATAATTAAAGACAATTTAGTTAATACAGCCACAATTTTAAGTCATTATTCTTTCTTCTAAATTTTCCCAATACTAAAAGAGAAGCACAAAGCAAAGAAATGTAATTTTAATCTTTTAATTTTGTGTTTTCTTCTCTTCTCATTTCTCTGCAACAACAAAAAAATGTTAAAGGAAATGAAAATTATTATAGGGGAGGAAATGAAAATGTGTTTTTATAGCCTATAGGTGTCAATTCCAAATTCCAATTACCTTGTCCGTAATTTTAATGCAAAATCAAACAGGCTTGGTTGGATTTGAATTTTAGCTGACGTGATTTAGAGGCTAGTATATATATTTTAAAGCTTTTCTTTATATATCTGAAATCTGAGGAGTCATATGTCTTCCCCAAATCAAACTATCAAATGACTTCTACGGGGTCCTGAGGTTTTATCAACAGCACATGTTAGTATATACACTACGTTAGGATATGTTAATTACTTAATTTAATAATTTTAACGCTAAAGTGAATAAGAATAAAGTAATTAATTTCATTTTTATAAGAAAATTGATATTAATATTTTAATATATTTATGATTTGATATCATATCATATCATATAATATAATATCAACCGTTAACTATTGAAATTACTTTATTTCATAAAATGAGGGGATAAATTTACAAAAGTTAGATTCTATTTTATCTTTGGTATTATGTTTGTCGAGAATTAATACACTTTAAGGGTATATTGCTATAGGCAAGAGCTGGAACATAAATATTACTTGAAAAGAATCAGAATACACATATATTATATAAAAGGGAAAAAAAACATTTACTAAAGAACCATGCTAAAATTGAATTCCCTAGGTTAGAAAATTACAAAAGTGGAGAGTAAATTGTCCCACGAGACCCGCAGAGAAACAGAAATACATTGTTATAGCAAAAGCTCTCAAAAAACACGTGCAGAGCCCATGAAGCCAATAAATTTAATTACGATCAACTTAATTATTTGCGACGTCTGTTGGTTACCATATCTGGATTGCCTTTCCTCATCATGGCTACAAACTCATCATAGTTAATTCTTCCATCCTGCAAGAAATTTGGGAATGAATCATTAAAATAACAATTGAACATAGAGAATATACAAACATCTAAAATTTCACCCTAGGATAAGCTAGCCTCAATGAGAACAAGGATAAACAAGAAAGCAGCGTACATTGTCTGTATCGACTTCGGCAATGATTTCCTTTATTGTTTTCTCGTCACCCATATTATACTTTTTAAGGGCAGTTTCCAACTCTTCTTTTGTGATGTACCTAAGAACAAGCAAGTACATGAAATCAACATATGATTCAAGGAAAAAGAAAAAGAAAAAGAAACCAGGATCCTCTCACGTTACTCACTAACATAATATGGTCATGTTCCTGTAACAAGAGAGATTAATTTTAATGATGTTTTTCTCTGTCCCTTAGCATGACCCTGTCAAGTTTGTAAATAATACGAGAGGATTTTGATCCATAAAAAGAGATTACCCGCTTCTATCCTTGTCAAAATATTCAAAAGCTTTATATAGGTGGTCCTCTCTTTCCATTCTATTCATGTGCATGGTAGCTGTTATAAATTCAATATAATCAATGGTTCCATTTCCGTCTACATCAGCCTGAGAAATGAGAACCAAATAATTATGTCATAATAGAGGAAGAAAAACCATCATTGAAATCAAAAGTGGTAAACTTAATCACAATATTAAGCAGCTCAAAAGATAGCATCCAATTATTTACCCCGATGAAATTGCAGAGAATGAATTTATCCATGTATGAGGGGTGTCATCATGAGAGTGCATACAAGCTAAGAGCTAATCTTAGTGTTTAGCCCAGCTTTTTTTGTGCTTCCCTTCTCCATAAAAGGAAGGAGAAGGTGAATCAAACACATTTTCTGAAATGCTCTTAAAAGATTAAGTAGCTTAAATTTTATAAGAGGAATAAAAGTAGCTTTTAAGAAAAAGCTGGCTGAAGTTGGTTTCTCTTTTCTCTCTCACTCACTCACTCTCTCCCCGCTCTCTCTCTCCATCCACTCTGTCTCAAGTCCTCAAGTCATCAGTTAAAAAAATGAATACTACTAAACAGCTTCTACTTTACTTTCAAAATTCTTATTTTAAGTTTAATTTAAAAATAATTTTTAAACTAAAAATAACTGAGTCAAACACACCTTTAGTATCTTATAATCAAATCTACATGGATGGTAAATATTGATTTTGCTTAAAAATAAGAAAAAATAATCAAATGAAGAAAGTTAACTGCAAGGGAGTAGTTATTACAGGAGTAGCAAAAATTTACTCCACCGAGCTAGGGTATGATCAAACAAAATAAAAGAAATCTTACCGCTTCCATCAACTGCCTAACTTCAGACTCGGAAATCTTAGTACCGAGTTTTGGCAGACCAGCTTTCAACTCTTCAAAAGTGATTGTTCCACTGTTATCTGTGTCCATGGATTTAAACATTTCCTTCAAGCCAATGATTTCTTCTTCAGAAAGGTTTTCAGCAATAACCTGTAATAAAATAAAAGAACTTTCATATGTAATCCTTTGATGTTTGATCTAATTTAGTTATGAATTCCTGGCATTTTGATTGGTATATACCATTTTTAATCCTTCAGGCTTTTGACATAATGGCAACTCTAGATATTTTACTAAAAGCTTGACTATGACAATATTGATCTGTACAACAAAAATTATGAGAAAATATTATTTACCTTCAGAGCTACTTTCTTTAGCTTGTTCATTGCCCTGAATTGTTTCATTCTGGTTAAAACCGCTATATCTAGAGGCTCATCAGATGCTCCATCTTCTCTCATCCAAGGATGATCTGGAGTATATATATATAAAATTTTATTATGATTGGTTGACTCAAATAAGCAAATTGCCAATAAAGTTATGGCTCAAATGCTATAATAGTAAAAGGGAAAAGAAGAGAAAAAGTGAGAGCACACTGGTATATGTGTGAAGGTATATGTATAATAAATATATGATTATTATTATTATGTTGCTTGAGCAAGCCAACTACCCAAGTCGCATAACTCAATCTGTTGATCATGTGAGTACAAAATTGAACAAAAAGGCCAATAAATGGAGACAAACTGAAGATTAATAGTTAAGTATTGTCAATAATATTTTAAAAGTAATACATGTATTTAAAAAAATATATTATCTTTTGATCTAATTTAACACTTTCAGTGGGTATGAATTTCCTTTGTTACCATCTTTTATCATTATCTTTTAAAATAAACCAAGATCTTTAATATTATAATACTCAATTAAAATTTAATTTTTCAATATTAATATATTAATTTTTTCAATTTATCCTCCTCTAAAGTTTTTTATTTTAAGATTCAAACTGATTTTCAATCAAAATAAATTAATCTAACGTGCATACAAAATAATCAATATAAAAAATTAATTAAATGTGTGATCTTGTGAATAACATTTTTTACTAAAATATCATTTTTATATATCATATATTAATTCGTAAAATTTAAGTTTTATATTAATTTTAAATAGTCTTTTATAGAGTGAGATGAGAGAGCTAGAGTCCAAAGTAGATACAAATTATTTTTCTTAAGATTTTAAAATAATAATAAATAATAAAATTACACAAATTATTTACATATCTTAAAACTAAATAACCTTACTAATAAAAATAATATAACAAATAGTATATCATATTATTATAGAATTTATCCCCTCACTGTAAAAAAAAAAAAAAGTATGAAAATTATTTATTTGGGGTCCAAGCAAACCGCGTCAATGATAAAGTTGTTGCCTAGATCACAAGCGCAAATCTTAAACACAAAACAACCTCGCTCAGCTCCTTGTTGGGGTGGGGGCCAAGGCTGCATGCATCCATACTCCCCATACCCCACTATGCAAGATCCTCGTGGACTGGGTCACCCTCTTTTAATGGGAGACAAGGTGGCAATCACTTAAAAAGCATAAAGTGAACCACAAAACAAAATCATGTATACTACTGTAACATGATTGTGATGAGAGACAAAAGAGCACATTATACATGAGGCAGAGAAGAAAATATAAATCTGATAATTTGTAGGAACATCTCACAGATTAGAACTCACAAGAAACAGTAAGAGATATTTATTTTGCAAAAACTGCCTAGCTGGTCCTTGGAGTCAACAACCACTTCAGATACACACACAAAAAAAACAAATTTGTGTCTACAAGAATAGTTAAACTTACTAAGGACTTCAACTGCTGAGAGCCTTTCTTTGGGGTCAGCGCTTAGCATCTTCTTGATCAGATCTTTGGCACTAGAGGATATGGAAAGCGAAGGATCTGATGGGAAATGAATATGTCCACGAAGAATAGCATTAAAGATACCCTGTTCATTTTCTTCATACAAAGGACAAGAAGAAAGTGAGAGAAAGATAGGAAAGGCACACTATTGTGTTATCAAGGTAAGGCAGCAAAGGAAAGTTCCATATGGAAAGCACACATGAACTAAATGAAAGTTAAAAAATCTGAACCAAAAACAAATGTACAACTATTTAACAACCTAAAAGTCACGCGGATACACAATATGCAAAAGTGAGGCACAAATCCTAAATAAAACAAATAATAAGCATGAAGAGGAGGTTTACGTGCCCAGAAGGGAGGGACACCATGGAGCAGAATGTAGAGTATAACCCCGGCACTCCAAATATCAGCTTGAGGTCCATAGCTTCTACGCAGCACCTCAGGAGCAACATAATATGCACTCCCAACAAGATCCTTAAACACATCGCCTGTTCTCAAAATTGTAGTTCAGAACCCAACCTACACACTAGCACTAGCAACGCGAATTAACGAAACGGAACTAACCAGGCTTGAAGAACACGGAGAGACCGAAATCCGTGGCCTTAAGCGGCGAGTTCTCGTCCTTGCTAAGGAATAAGAAGTTCTCCGGCTTCAGATCCCTATGCATCACTCCCATCGCGTGACAGTCGTGCACCACCGTCACCATCTGCCGGCACAAGTCCGCGGCGGCGCGCTCCGAGTAATGCCCCTTCGCAATGATTCGGTCGAAGAGCTCGCCACCACTGCAGAGCTCCATCACGAGGTTGACGGAGTGCCGGTCCTCGTAAGCTCCCTTCAGCTCCACGATGTTGCGGTGGCCGGTGAGGTGGTGCATGATCTGCACCTCGCGCCGGACATCGTCAAGTCGTCGCGATGAATGAGTTTGCGCGTGGCAATGGATTTGCACGCAAATTGTTCGTTCGTGTGTTTGTGGGTCACTAAATAGGTGACGCCGAATTGACCGCGGCCCAGTTCGCGGCCGAAGATGTAGGTGGAGCGAACGTCCTCCATGGGCCGGCCCAGGACCCGGCCCATGGACGGCCTGGAATTGGGAGGGAGCATGGAGATGCCGTTGGAGGGTTGGGGGTGAGAGTGAGTGTCGGAATGTGACTGGGCTTGGGAAGAGGCTTCGCTGTTGCAGTTCCCCATCAGAACGGTGTCGTTACTCCTTAGTGACCTTCTTCTGCAACTGCCTTTACTTTACCCTTTTGCGTCAGGAGCGGGGTAGTGTCTCAAAATGGACTTCAATGACTGATGACTCCATTGGACGTTTATGCTTTGGTAATTGCTACAACCTTACTCAAACCAATTTTGATGCATTAATTCATTCATTGATAGTAGCGTGTGAGATTAACTAACCGTATCTACATATGCTGAATATATTTAAAATAAAATAATCGCACTTGTACAATATGTACTCCTGAAATCTCCTTATTTTTTTAATAAAAGGTTAGATGTATTTCTTTAATACTTTTATTTTTTAAAACCATTTTATATCTCAAGTCTATCATAAAATTTCAAATATCTGAATAAAAATTAAAATTTTAAATACAAGAAAATTAACAAAATCACCAAATTTATTTAATTTTTAAAATAAATGGACCTAATTCGTTAAAACAAACAAATAAACTAAAATTATACATATTATAAATTAAAATAAAAAAATGTAACCAAATCTAACACAAAAATTTCAAAATAATTATATGAAATCATTTGTTTTTCTTATACTAAATCGTTTGTTTCATTACAATATAAAATTATAAACGACAAAACCTAACCCTAGTATTTTTTTTATTATTCTCTAACTAAAAAATAGAAGTCTATTTTAGTAATCAACAACTATTTTTAATATCAATCTTTTGTATTACATAAAAATTACTTAAAATATTATACTTAGATGGTGTGTTTATAATTAAAAATAAATGGACGAGAGGGTTAAAAATTTTGAAGAGAAAATTCCAAAAATTTTTCTTAAGGAAATTGGTAATTAAATTAAGTCATAAAAATATGCAAAAAATTGCCACGTTGTTATTTTATGTTATTATATATATATATGTTATATTTGTCAGTTTCAAAAATAATATATTTACTATTTAAGAAACTAAAACTTAATATGAACTGTATTCATAACATTTTAAAGAACAAATCGTTATAAAAAAAAGTCATATTCTTTAAATTTTTTTAAAAAAATAATGTGTTTGTCACTAAATATATTTTATAAATAAAAAATGGACGTTCAGGTTACAAATTAGACTTTGGGCCAATACAGAAAGAGGACAAACAAGTTCAGAAGTGGGATTAGAAATACCGCAGGATATTTGTCTATGCTGGAGTTGGACCTGGATCAATTGGTCAGGCCCACTTCAAATGATTGAGCTCATGTTTTCATGCTTTGTAATTTGTGTTGACTTGTGATTTTTGCTGGTGGATTGATCATTTTTAACAATGTTGTTTTTAATTTTGTCATATTTGAATAAATATTTTATAACTATTTCTAAGAAAATGAAATAAAAAATAAAATATATTGAGTTTCTTCATAAGATAAAATCAATTTATTCATTTTAAATTTTGGAGAAATTAAATGAAAATAACTTCTATAAAAAATAAGTATATAAATTGATTTTATCTTATACAAAAAAGTTCAATTCATTTTATTTATTTATTATTGATATTTATGAATAAATTTATTTAAATAATATTTTATTTTATTTTTAAATATTTATAAAAAATTATTCCAATAGAATTTTAATATATAAAAAGGACTTGGTGCAATTCCAGAAACATATAATCCTTAGATATGTATATAAAATAAGTTATATGACATAATATATCAAATTTATTTACTTAATTAAGTAACTAAATACAAAAATTTTCTCTCTCTTTCCCTTTCTATATATAATAAACAATTTTGTTCATATACAATTCATATAAATATTAATAATCAATTTTAAAAAATATAAGGTTTTATAACTTGTATATCTATGATGTATATAAAAAAAAGTTTTATAATATGTGGAAATACACAATGTGTAATTTCAATGTAATTTGTGTTTGCTCTTTTTATCTTTCGAAGTATCCATCTATATGTTTATATGTGAAAAATTGGGATCAATTTACTAAAAAAAAAATAACTTAGTATAATTACTCTACTTATAATTATATATACATATTAAATTTTAATTATTCAATAGTTGAATATTTTGACATTATCTCAATATCCATGCACACTAAATTTTATAAGAAACAAATATTTATAATTAAATAATCTTATAATCAACCTTTACTTATATTTTAAAAAGGTATATTATATGTTAAATAAAATATAGTAATGAATTATAAAATAGTTTCAAATTTTATAAAAAATTGTAAACTTGATGTATTCAATAAAAAATTTCATTTTAATAATTAAATCATTAATATATATATATATATATAAAGTTATTGAGTGGAGTAATTTTATCAAAAGTTAATATTAAAGTAATTTGATCTCTACAACATATGAAAAGAGAAAGAGAAAGAATCAAATACAAGAGATCAAATATTTACATTTATACTACTTAATAATTTTTTATATAATATATTTAACTAATTCAAACATTGAATTATTTGATATTTTCTTTTTATTATGTATATTAAAATTTAAATAATTTGAACACTGATTGACATTTACTTATATTTTAAATAATATATTATTTTGTTAAAATAAAATAATACAATAAAGTGATTAATTTATTTTTTATTTATACAAAATTTTTAATTTTAATATACTATTTAAAAACTTTCAAATCAATTATTGAATTGATTAAAATTATATTTTACAAAAATTTATTAAATGTTATAAATAAAAAAAATTGATACATAGTCTCAATTGAATATGTCGAATAGTACAAAAGTTTGACATTTGACATCAACTTTTGAATTAAAAGTTTATATACAATAGATTAAGTTTATAAATTTAATATATTTAAATTAAACACATACAAATATATAAATATACTTGACATGATCTCCACAACGAAATTAATAGAAAAATACTTAAAAGGTTTTGTATAAACAAATAAAATGTGTTGCATATTCTAATGGCTATGGTTACAATATGTGAATAATGATCCTTTTATATATGAGAGAAGGACGAAAATCTACTCTTAAAATTCCATAATTTATGGAGAGAAACTATTATATCTTGTTGATTATACACTATATGATGTATTATTTGTTGTGAATTTATTAATAAAATATATTACTTCATTTACGCAATGACATTGAGATGAAATCAAGCGCAAACTTTGATATCTTAAAAGATACAGTTTATATAAGCTTTTCAAATGTTCTTGAGGCAAACCTATTACCTACATGGAAGTTATCTATTCAAAAGCACTTAATGGTAAATTACAAACAACATATTTATTTATATGCGGTGGTACAATTATTTTAAGGTTGCATGTGAAATAAAACACAATATATAGTCACATTTTAAATATGCAAGAGTGCACAAAAATTTATAATTTATCTTCAAAACGCATTACATCATTGATTATATGTACATGAATTACTAAGTTGAAAGAAAGATATACTAAAAAGAGATGAAATATAACATATTTTACTAAAAGAAAATTTACTCATGATTTTCAAGAAAAATGTAATATAATATTGAATAAATTTGCCAGTGAAAATTTAGCAAATATTTTTACAAATTCATTATCAATTAAAACTTTTGAGTAACTAATAAAGATTAACCTTCGAAAAGGTAAATAAATAAGTTTTGTAGTATTATTTTTTCATTTGTCATGATTTTGTTTCATTAGAATTTTTTATCGAGATTTTTAATAAGATAATATTTAACATATTAAAGAATAATATATTCTCCTACTTCCACTGAGTCTTTGTCCCACATAATTTTTTCTAATGAGATTTTTAATGAGACAAATTAGCGTATATTGAACATGTATTGGACCATGTTATGAATAATTACAAGTGGATGTCTATCTTCTTTGTCTTTTCTTATTTTTCAAGAGGTTACAACTCCTTTATTTATTTATCTTTTTATGACTAATAAGACGAGTTTTGAGTTATAAATTTGTGTTTATAAATATGACGTCTCATTTATATTGATAAAAAATAAATGAGAAATTGAAATTCTTTCATTGTTTTTAATATCTTGTTCTATCTATTCTCTTGTTTCTTTATCACCATTATTTCTAATTTATTAAATTTTTACTTTTACTTTACAACATTTTTATTAAAAAGTTGGTATTAGTGAAATAAACATGTTAGGAATTATAAAATGTATGTAGCATATTTTGTTTATTCAACTCAACAAATGCATCTTAGTTTTTTAAATAAATTATCTAATTATAAATTTTGATTTTAGAATTAATCTCTCTCCCTTAAAACTTTTCGATTCCCAAAAGTAAAAATATATTCCATAATACTTCGTATGATTAGAATTGTATATGAATACCCGCAATCAAATGTTGCTTCAAGAGCCAATGGATTTACACAAGATCTGTTTGACCATACACACAGAGGCTGTTGTAGGGAGCCGCAATATCCTCAAGTAAATTTTAATATCACATTAAGAACATTATAATAGTTAAATTACAAATTTTATCCAGTCCTTTTGATAATAACTAATTTAAAACATTTTATGTATTAATTTTTTTTAACAAAATTATTAATCCATTTTTATGAGTTGTTTTTTATGTTTAATAATAATAAATAAAACATATCAATGTTATAAATTCTGTGAGGATTCCACTTTGTTTTGTGCTAATATGAAAATTGTTATTTTTACAATAAATTTTATATGTATATTTAATAAAAATTAAAGTAATAAATATATTATTAATAAAAAATTAAAATTAATAAAAACATTTTTAAAAAAATAAAAATATATTTTATTAATATTATGAGTAATTTAAAAAATATATAAATTTAATATTATTAATTAAATTAACTAATTTTTTAATTTCAGTGAATCAGTTAATTGTATGTATCTTATAAAAAAGATGAGAGAGTATCTTGTATAATTTTTTTTATATAGAATTGGTATAAATATACCATGTATATATGAAGTCAGTGTCTTGATCTTGGTGTTAGAGAAGGAGGGGCAAAAGATACTCTTAAGTTGTGTTTACAGTTCACATCAATAAAGGTAGTATTACCATGAGTGAGTGCCACAGGCTAACTAAGTCATGTCACGTGAACAGCAGTTACTCTGGAAATCATAGCCAATGATCTTTATCGGAACATATTCCAAATCTTAATCTCGTGACACCTCTTGAATTAATGTCTTCCAATTTTTTCGTCTCGAATATAACATATGCTTTCTTATCCATCCACTACTATGCTCATTGCTGCAATAAAATCGGAATAAGTCACCAGCATGCATGCATATGGAACTGTAATTAAATTTAGACTGCTATTTTAAAAATTCCCACAACACTTTTTATAACACAGAAGTAAAAAGAAATATACAAGATAAAAGGATTGATGTGATAGATTTTTTTTAAAAGGTAAATTATAAAAATTGTTATGAACTTTTTGAGTGAAGATAACATTAATCAACAAGCAATGTGCCAGCTGTCTGTATGTTGCCTCATAAAATATGGGATGAATTTGACGATCACTTCTGTAAAGGGAGTACCATCTGTCTTGCACTTTGATAAATTAATGAGAATTTTTTTTTATAAAAAAAGTTTGTATATTTTTTTTATTTAAGAGAAAATATAAAAATAATATAATAAGAAAAATAAGTTATGAAAAGATATTTCTTCTATTTCATTTTATTTATTACTTTTGAAATATTTATATGTTTCAAAAAAATTTAGCACTTCAAAATATGAAGAAATTATTACTTTTCTTTTTCTAATAATACTCTAAAAAAATAAATACACTAGTAGATGCATAGTAACTGAATCTGTACAGTGTTGTTAGTCATTCATAAAAGAGTATTTTAATCAAATAGGATTATTTTATCATTAAAATTGATGTAATTAATTATTTTCTTAAAATATGTACATTACCTAAAAAAAATGTGTGTAAAAATAATATATCTCAAAATTTAAAGCCACAGACCATTAAAGAGTTCTTAAATTCTGTGACCGCCACATATAATGTGTATGCATGTATATATTAGGGACATGATATTATGTTTGTAATTAAGAATAATGGAACAATATCTTACAGAAGTTAAGGAATATGAAGGGAATATATGACATCATATATATTCACGAGAAAGAGTGGGCAACTTCAACCATCGTTCATGTTGATGTCGGAGAGGATCGTATAAATTAAAGCAGAGAACCCAGCAGATAACTGAAGATAGGATGGGTAAAAAAATTCGCTCATGATTATGTTAACAACCTGGGTATCTCCATAGACCATAGTCCATTCCCTCAGGTCAGAAAACAAATTTGAGACATGGAAGTCTTTGTCAAGGGGGGGAGATATTCCTAATTAACGAGGGTTTTCACATGAATAAATCATTGCTCAATACATTCCTTTTGGCTCATCTCTCTTTTATATGTAAATAATTAATTAAAGGGGTCTCCTTTAAAGTTTTTTTTTTTATTATATATTCCATGTAATATAATAATGAATTAGTTTTGTATACAAAAAGTTTATATAGAAGTTGAAAGTTGAAATGCAATAATCAGTTTTCGCTATGTGTATGGTACTTCCATGGACCCCAAACTCCCAAAGTAGGTGCATGTGTGTGCACATATATACAGCTTTAATTAATTAATTCATTAATTAATTTTCCTTTTGCCTGTTATTAATTCTTTCTTTTTGGCTCTGTCTCAGACACAATTGCATTATGTTGAAATTTGCGATTCCAATTCTCCATCCATGCATGGAGTATTGTTGAGAGTAGGCATCTTCTTTATTAGAGATTGTTTTCAGCTTCATTTCTTCTCTAAAATTATTATCGTATCAAATCTTGTATTCGATATATCCTGTAGCCTATAGGCCTATACCGCTAAAATCATTCTCTTTCTTGCCGCGCTCCATCATATATATACTCGACTCAAGCTGATTCCTATTTCCTCCATATTATTATGACCACTTCATTCTTGTTATTTCTTTTGCAGGGTTAGTTATTTCGATAAACGTTGATATAAGTGTAAAGGGGCTCTTCGTACTTATTGTGAAGAATAAACAGAAAAATGGAGAGCATTGAAATTAACATTCCTGCAGGTACAGCAACTAAAGCTGAGGTGCATGAGACTGACACGAAAGCTTGGCTTCAGATTCAGAATGTATGGAAATTTTGCAAGGAAGACACCGGCAGAGAAATATTTGCACTCAAAGTTGGGCTAGCTGTTCTTCTTGTATCTTTCCTTATATTATTTGAAGCTCCATACCAAGTCTTTGGGCCCAATATCGTATGGGCCATTCTCACTGCTATCCTTGTCTTCGAGGACACTGTTGGTATGTTGCTACTTTATATACATATCATGCCATTGCATGTAAACGTCAAAACTAATTGTTTAATTTGTAAAGCGCAATGGTAAACATATATGTATAAATATCAATGTGTTAATGTATTTTGAGTATTGAATTTGTTATGAATTTAAAAGGAGCAACATTTAATCGGGGATTTAATCGAGCACTGGGAACCTTGGTGGCGGGAATCTTGGCCATTGTTGTTGCTCAGACAGCGCTGTCCAGTGGCCATGTCGCAGAGCCTATTGTCATTGGCCTTAGTATCTTCATGATCGGTAACTATAATTATAATTACATAATCTCTAATTTTGTCATGTAATATGTACGTGGGTTAATTACCAATATGACATCGTCAGTTTTAATCATATATGTATGGTATTTTGACATGCAGCGGTGATAACGTCGTACATGAAAACGTGGCAAGCGCTTGTGCAGTATGAGTACGGGTTTAGGGTGGCACTGCTGACCTATTGCTTGATCATAGTTTCTGACTATAGAGTGGGTAACCCAATTAGGACTATGATCGATCGCTTGTATTCAATCGCCATTGGAGGAATAATATCAGTGTTGGTGAATGTCTCTATTTTTCCTATATGGGCTGGGGACCAGCTACATAAAGACCTGGTCAAAAACTTCAATTCAGTGGCAGATTCACTTGAGGGTAAGCTACCTCAACTTCAATGAAAATGGAAAATTAAATTATTATAGTTGTATATAAAAAAAGACTAATTAATTAAATTAGGTGCTCTATATATCCTTTTGATTTGCAACACATACATATATATATATATATATATGTATCAACATTATATGTTATGTTCTTTTTATTTCTATCATATCAGAATGCGTCAAGAAATATTTAGAAGATGCATCAGAGAAGTCTAAAATCAACGGGGCTAGCATAGATGCATTTCCAGACGAACCGGCTTATAAGAGATGTCAAAGCACCTTAACTTCAGGGTCAAAGCTTGAGACTCTGGTATGTATATATGTGTTCGATCATTGAAATAGCACCACTTTTTCAGGTTTCAGTTTTCAACTGCGGGTCCAAAATAATAGTGTGTTGTCCTTCTCTGATTGCAAGGCTAAATCAGCAAAATGGGAGCCACCACATGGTAAATTCATGCACATTTTATATCCATGGTCACAATATCTGAAAGTTGGGGCAGTCTTGCAACACTGTGCTTATCAAGTTATGGCACTCCATAGCATTCTACACGCTGAAATTCAGGTTTATTCTTGTCTGTTTAAGCGTGTGTGCATGCTGTTGGTGTACATCCCGCGTTCAAATATAATTGCGTCTGATAAATAAATTATGTTCTATTAATCAATAAGAATATTAGTATCTCCTCCGCTCCACGCTCAAGCAAGTGACTTATGAGTTGAATTGATATGAATTTAAGATAAGTCCAACAAGATCATATTTAATTTAGGTTTCTATAATTATTACTTTATATATCTCATTAATTTCTTTACTCAAAGTATGTTAGAAGATAAATATGACCAAGTTAATACATTTGATCATATTATAAAAAATTAAGAATAAATAGAAAAGACAAATGGCAGAAGAAAAATTCAATTAATGAACTCTACAAAATCATCCAATTAGTTTATATTAGAAAAAAGATAAATTTAAAAACTAAACTAATTATATTTAAAGTAACTAATTAACTAAATCAATATGAAATAATTTGATTGATTTAGTTTGAATTATGAGATTTGTCCAAGAAAAATAATAATAATACACTCTTTTGAATATATTTTTTATTAGTTAAATTGAAATTTATTAAAAATTATAGAATTTTATGAATCTACGTCTTATTTAATGAATTTATTTTATAATTTTGTATTTTTAATAATTTTTAATTAAAAAAATTATTAAAAAATATATTTATCAAATAATCTGGTTCAATAAATAACATTACATGTGTGCTTATCAAATAAATAAATAACAGTCCCAACATGAGTGATGCTGCCAAGCTCGGAAATGTTCAATAAAAGTGTAAAGTTCCAAATTGGATTATGAAAAAAGAAAAAAGGATTATTTTCGTGCTTAAAACAAATAAATTAATCATTTAGATCGGTACAAATTATTTATTTTTAAAAGTCAAAGTAATATTTATATTTTTTTAGATATTAATTTAGATATCAACCCTTATTATATACTTTTGAGTCCTCACTTTAAAAGTGAGATACTAGTAAATTCCCTCTCGTGTAAGAAATCATGTTTTTTTTTTCATGAAATTTGTTTTTTAACTCTTAACAAAAGTTGAGTGTGTATTTCATACTCTCTCAATAGAGTGATGCATTTTTAATCCTATTTAATTTGGA